>CM065362.1:5937218-6247545 GCA_033032245.1 Poecilia picta
GAATCACTTGGGTTCAACTGCAAATAGAGAAAATTCATGTTCCCAAAGGTTCTTCTTTCAAAATGAGAATTGGCAAGAATGTCATTCCCTAAAAAGTGCAAAGTGTGTAAAGCTGATGTCCTAACAATTGCACCTGTAATACACAAATTGCACCAAAAAGGTGGTTCTGCTAAGTATTCATTAAATATTCACACTTTTCAGGTTTCAATTTTCAGAAAAAAAATATAATTTTCCTGTCACTTAGCAGTAAAAATCCTAACTTCTTATCATAAAAATTGCCTATAAAATATATTAGCTGTAACATTACAGTATGAAAATGTTTAAGAGGCATTAATTTTTTGCAAGGCACTGTGATGCCATGACTGGAAAAAGGCACATCACTTTGTATAAATAGAATAAAATCTACCGCTGACCATCTTTTTTACGTGAAGTGCTGTTTTCTATTTTTTTGTTTTACAAGAAAAACAGTGAAAACACAAAGGAGAGCTGATGAGATCTCAGTCAGTTGTCTATGAAGAGTCTCTAAAATTCTGCATGAGCCTCTTGTATTTGGCTGCTGTGGTTGGTCTCACAAAATCCATCTATTTCCTAGAGGGGAAGGAGTTTTGTCATTTTGGTGAGATTGAACTTGTCATCAACAGAAAACAGAGCAAAACAAAACAACTGCTGTTTTCTTCTCTTTTCTTTTCAACTCTTGGCTAAATGCACACTCACCAATTCTGTTAGCCTTAAGCAGAAACAGAAAATAGATCTCTCCAGATACACATCTAGTTTATAGTTTATAAGGTTTACATATATGAAGAGAAAAAACAATGACATTATAGCTTTTGACAAAACAGAGTGTTTATTTCAATAGGATTCCTGTTCAGTTCTACTTACGGCAGTAATTTCAGTTTAATCAGTCCATCTAATCTATAAACGCCACTTTTAAAACCTTCTCACTAAAAAAAGCCCTGACTTTGTTCCTTTATTTCTCACAATATTAGGAAAGATTATTTGTGCCTGTGCTTTTCTTATCTGCCCATCACATGCACCACACTTGAAATGTCGTGCATGAAAATTGAGACATATCTCCATTTCCCCCCCCCCCCAAAGCTATTGTCAACTTTTCTCAGCCTCCTCAAAGCAGAGCAATTACAGTGTGGGCTGTGAATGTTCTTGAGTGAAAATCCATCTAAAATGTTAGGCTAGACTTGGAATGATTTGCAGATGAAGGAATAATGACCCACTGTCAGTCTGTCAGACAGATTAGATGGAAATTTAAGGAGTAGAAAATCAAGATTGCCTCTACAATTAATTCACTATGAGTGCTAAAATAATTTTCCTTTTCAGTTTTCTGAAGATGTTAGAAAGCTAAGTTGCTGTAGCTTAGAAATGAGCTGCTGAATTCAATAAAATTAATTTTAAATGTTCATTTTTGCTGTAATATCGCTGGATCAGATGTAATACCGGCCACATTCTGCATGATCTCATGTGATTATTATTTAAGTCTACAGTTTACGTAGATAAAGTTGAGCCTTTGAAACTAATGTTTTACATTCCTTCATCTTGAGAACAGATCTTGTATCTTACCAACTTGAGAACAAAGTTGAAACAGAGTTACATTGCGCTGACATTTTATTTTACGGACTTGTTGAAAATAAATTATACCTTCTTTTATGTCTTGAGCTTTAGCATTTTAGCATGCAAACAATTTACATCAGTAATCTCATCTAAAAAATGCATGTCACTTCTTTTTTTTTTACAATGTAATTGTATTTATATTTACATCAAAAATGTTTTTAAAAAATCAGAGATAATGAGTTGGAATTCAGATATCAGTTAATCAGTTAATCTAAGCTACCTCCTCTATTGCTAATCTTTTCCACCTATACATCTCCACACTCAGGATTTGCCTTATAAAATGTGCGTCTTACTGCACCAGTCCGGTAATATAATCAAGTGAGAATTCCCACAGTCCCTCTCCTCCTCCACAGTCTATCTGTCTGAGAGGGATTCCATCGTAAGTTATTGCTAATTGAATACCAAGTTTCTCACGTAAGGAATTGCTTTCATCTTCTATGCCTCGTTGTGAAAACTCAATTGTTTGGAGCAGAGTGATGGGAATCATTTCCTCTTGTATATCGAAGGTAGACTAAACTGTTTCTGCTCGTTTCATTCATTCATTCATCCTTACTGAGTGCTGTGCTCCTCTGTCTTCTGTGAGGCTACAGATACCAAACTGGTGTGTGCTGGGTCTGCATCGTGTGGCATTATGAGTTATATATATATATATATATATATATATATATATATAATATATATATATATATATATATATATATATATATATATATATATATATATAGAGAGAGAGAGAGAGAGGAGAGAGAGAGAGCATGAAAATCCATCTGCTAGCTATTACAAGCTACAAGCTATATTACAAGTTTTGCTTTAGCTATTCTTTTCCTCTTTTTGTTTTTCAAACTGCAGTTTACCTTGCAATTTCCACCTGACATAATTTGACCTGCGGATTTTTTACCCCAACTTAGACACAAAGAATCAAGGTTTTTCTAAAGGTTTTCTCAAAGCTTAATGTGCACAGTAAAGTGTGCTGTACAGTAGGTTTTTTTTAGTCAGAAATGACAGAAAAGAATAGGTGAATAAATCCAACAGCACTGAATAATCAGAAGAGTTACCAAGCAGAACCTCAGCTTTTAATGCTGGGGAGATATAATTTCATCCTCTACAAATTGTAAATGGTGGCGAATGTGAAATCGATTTATCTGTAGATTCTAATTAAAATGGGTTTAAATCCAACTTACATGATCTTGAATCAGTGTGAAAGATTCATTCTCCAGCTGAATCTGAGTCTGCACCAGAATGTGTTTTTTTTTTCCTTTACCAATGGGTGGCTTCCACAGAAAGATGTTCACAATCTGTAACCAATTTAAACCTTCATCAAGAACGATTTGATCTTCCTAACTGAATTCATCTTATGTGTGGATTATGCTGCTTCCCTGATTTTACTCTCTTATGATCTTGTCATTGCATCTGCCACTCTACTTAACTAATGTGCATGACTTTTTTTTCCTTTTGTTTTATGATAGAGAAAAGCCAACTGAGTTTACTTGTTAAGAGGAAATAAACAAGTGGGACACATATCAGTTTTGCCTGATTTTATCCCTGATTAACCGTAAATTCCCAGAGCCAAATGTGTAATTCCTGGTCTATTACTTTGGACTCCAAATCCTGAAGACTGAGATAATTTGGAATTTCCTCAACTTAGAGCAGAGGTGCAATTACTCAAGTGCCAGAGTCCTGCATCTTTCCTTGGTTGAATACACCTGATTTAAATTAAGGAGTTATTATGGAAACTGGACATAATCAATGACATAGTTAAGACTCATTAAAAAAATAAAAAAAACACTAGTTACCTAACAAAAGCATTGATAAATTAAATCTCTCAGTTTGCTTAATTATTTATAAGATTATTTATAAGACTTTTATGTGTACGTGTATCGTACAGTTTGAGACTCAGACTTGAGTCACACTAAAAGCTACAAAATGAAAAGACTTCAGGTTTGACTTAGATTTGTGGTCTAAAGACCTTTGCATTGAACTTGGATTCCTGATCTGAGATTGGAGTGTTAGTTACATGTATAAGGAAAGTTGCTATGTTAGCAACAGATTTCAGCTCTGACTGACAATGCTCATCTGTGCAAACTTTAATGTGATTGTCAACTTGTAATATTAATGGATTATAGTATGGTAAAGGTTTATATACTATATGTTCATGTCAGAGATGATGGATTACAGTAGCTGGATAAAGCTTTATGAATGAGGTCACTCTCCTATCCTCATACGGACAGCAAATGTATGTTTTGTAGAAAAAAAATCCATGACATAATTTTACATTAATCACTTCAGCTGTGTGGCCTGGAGTTGAGTTATGCACCAATGACATAATGATGTACATGGCTGCTCTGACAAAGTACTTCATTTGGCTCAAAAACACATTTAAATAGTTCTGGGAAAAATAATATTTGCATAATTTAACTCTCATGCATTTCAAAAGCTCTTTTTCTATGACAAATTGATCATACATCATATATATTCCTAAAAGGAGACTGAAATGAAAGAAATTCAGTTCAGTCTGGATTTCCCCTAATCCACATTTGGTGAATAATTTTAAATATCTACATGTATTCCTATTGGATGCATGTCCTTTAAGCAAGTTGCAGAGGATCTGTATGTTTCTGTGGCTTCCAGCAAGCTTATGGCATAATACTTGAAGATTTAAAAAATTTAACACAATTTTTCTCAGAGCTTGCTGGTAGATAGAAAGAGATACAGTTGCGCTGTATTTACTCATATATTAGTGTGGTGGATCTTTAAACTATATATAACTCTATATGCACATTTTTTTTAGTTCAGCTCTAAATTCAAACGTGTACACCACTTTCTTTTTAATTGTATTATATATTATAATATTCCACAAACTGAGCTCTCTAAATTATTAATTGACCTGAGGGTATGTGAACTTTTCACCAGCAATGTGTCTGGATATGATGAAATATATATTCAAATCTAAACTCTCTTTATTTGGTAACTATGATTTGTTGAGTTATTTTTCTGCTTACCAATTTAAATTAAATTATTATTTCCATTTATTCCTTATCTGTATAATAAAAACAAACCACATCTGTAGGTTATGCAGATTCCTAATTGTAGCCATTTGTGGTGCAGACTAAGAGTCATTGTCTTAGGAGTGATTTCTGCCTTTAAGAGAAGAACTGCAGGGATTGCAGCCCATCTTTGTGATGGGAAAGTCACAACTGAGTCATCACCGAAGTCACAACATGAAGTCATGACTCATTCTCCAGAAAAAATAAAATAAAATTTGGCCTTTTGCTTTAATAGGATCTGCAGTGCTAATCTTTAACTTCATGAAGAGATGCTTCTTTCCAGGTAAAATTGGCCACATATGTAGTTCAAAAAACACAACTGAAGATAAACACGTTGAGCATACAAACAGGTACCCAGTAAAGGCAAATATAACTTTTGCATTGTGAAACCAAGGTATTTTCAGCATAAGAGTACAAGATGTGTTTGAATTATTTTGAGAATGCATGAGGTTTTTCTCTCAGAGAGTTGTGAAATGGAGTGTAACATGTTTTCCTTTCATCCATTGCTGTTAAGCATCTCTGTTAAGAAGCCGTCCTTCATGTGCGTTATCTTTATGAGATTTCCTTGCTGACCTGCTGATTTAATCTGTCTGAGAGCCTTCCTGGTGTCACGGTGTGTTGCAGAAAAGTGGAAATTGAGAGAAAGATCTTGCCTTAGTCTCCTCGGGTGAATAAGCCCTTTAATGACATTTTGATCAGCGAGGTATGTCTGACTCCAACAGTGATGTTGAACCCACAAAGACAGTCAACATCAGGCTTATCTGCACCTTCTTAGTCTTTAATTAGTCGAATTGTCAAATAGCAACAGAAAAAAGTCCAACACATTTCAGCTCCATGAAATAGAAGCTTTTTATCTCCTTGAAAGTGTCAAAATAAACACGGAAGATGTCTCTAAAATTAATTATTAGTTTCTTTAGGACAGCTGTTTCTTTTTCATTTTATTTACACATTCAGAAGGAATAATGAGAGGAAAAAAATACTTGTTTAATTAGAAAGAAATCCCAATTTCTGAAAGACATTTTTGCATATTAGCTAAGTTTCTCCAGCAAAAAAACAAGCAGTAATAAAACTACAGATAGATTGAATGTAATTTGTAGATGAAATATGGAAAACTAAGTAAAAATGTTAAAGTTTACAATGGTTTTTTTAATAAAAAATATGATAAAAAATATAAATAATATAGATGTTCATTAGACAATATTACAGCATATTTACTTTTTTTTCTAAATAATGCCTATCAGGATATAGAAAATACATTTATTATCAAATGCTTTAGATTAAAATAAATTCTTTGGGAAAAATGTATACAGTGGATGTTGATAAAAGAATGAAGGTCTTTTATCAAGGTTAGATATCTTGTTTGCAGTATATTTTTAATTATTTCCAGTTATGTCTGAGGGTTTAGTAACATTTCTAATTAATCTAATAATGAAAATTTTTATATAATTCATCATTATTATTGATGAAAACATAAGTGGAGTTAGAAAAACATCTCTGCTCTCTATCAATTAGGTAGTAAATGGTAAAACTGTAAGAAAGTATTTTCTCTCCTAATCTGACTAAGGAGGAAGATCAGTAGAGTTTTTGATAGATTTTTACAAACAGAACAACATGGAGATCTGCTGATCTTTTTAACAAGATCTAAGGGGATTGTTCTGCTCAACAAATGAAAACAAAGGAGGGATTTAGTTCCTTAGATGACTTTGGAAAGCCAGCAGAGAATCTGGGGAGATGCACCGATTTTTATCTTTCCAGGAAGAAAACTCTCAGACTTTGTTGGTTGAACACCACTCACCTCCAGGTCATCATCACATGAAAACCTTAAGCTCAAAGAATTATCTCTAATGAAGCTAAGGCTTTGAAGACAAAATGGATTTCACAGATCTCCTCGGTGGATGAAAACTCTTTGAAGTAATGATAAAAATGAAGACTTTTCACCTGAACGTGTTTCCATTTAGAGTAACACTGTCAGTCTCAAATTGCAGGATGACCCCTCGAATCCCTCACATGTTCTCCGGCTTGACCGGATCTCCGGTCAAGCCAGTGATGTGTCTAGTGCATCTAGAAATCGTCTTTAATCAGGATCTTTAGTTTGCTGAATTTCATAAAGGTAGGCGAGCATGAGCTTATAATTTTAGACTGTTGACTTCCCACACAGCATGAGAGAAAAATGCAGATATACACACACTGACTGACATTCACTCGTAACCTCATGATGCCAGGGAAACTGCAGTTGCTCAAGAGGGTTGCCATTAAATGGCCCAATAGAAAATACATAATACTCATTATTTGCCATTGGGATTTTTCCGTCCTGTTTACATACAAATAAAAAAAAACAAAAAAAAAACATGAAGTCATTTTTAAAATAACACCATCTGTTTGCATGTTGTCAGGTAGTCTAAGTTTGTTGCCTTTGTATAAAGATGTTTGTTGACCAAGTATATCCTGAACTTTGAAATGACAAGTACTATCACTTTACACTTTAAATTTCAATATGATTTTATCAGGATTTGATTAAATAGGTTGGCAAAATAAAGAACAAAGATAAAAGGTTTTCAAAAGTGTTTTTTCCATATAAAATTCTGACGATATTTGCATGTGTTTCAAGTTTTTATACTTTGATACCTTAACATAAGATTCAGAAATCTTCCCTAATGAATCCCTAATCACTGCTCATTTATGCCACCATGGTAACCACTGGAAAAGCATTCGTATTTTTCCATTCTGTCTCAAAATATGTATGAAAATAGATTGTCTAAATGTTTGAAATGCTTTGATACCCTTTACTTTTTTGCCATTTGTCATTTTGCAATCACAAATCTAACAGATTTATTAGAATTTTATGTAATAAAGCAAAACATAATGAGTGCAAGGAAAAGCATCTGAAAAGCAAGTTTTTAAGATGGTTTACAAGTATAAGTTTGAAATTTACCCGATCTCCATCGCCATATATTTAACTTCTTGCATCAAGACCAAATGTACTAATGTTTAATTTGGTGAGAGTACAGCACAATTGTCTTCCAGTGAAAAATGGAACAAATGGATAGCAGCTGATAACAAAGTTTTAAAATATTTGAATGTAGAGAAAGTTCCAGTTGTTTCATTTAATGTGATTCTTTGAAATCACAATATCTTTCATGCAATAAAGCAGCAGAAACTCTAGGGTGCAAATGGTGCCTGTTGTTTCTAATGACATGTAACTTTCTTATAGCTATGAATGGCCTGTTAACACCCCCAGAAAATTTGGCTAAGAGGTGAAGCATGTAAGGAAATGACAAGAAAAAATTAAAGACCACAACCGTGTTTAAAAAAGGACAAGTTTGTATTATGAGTACAAGAAAACATTTTGCTTTAGTGTTACGTTTCCTTGAATAAAACACGTGGAAAGTCCTCCAGTACATTCCTTATCTTAACCTCCAAGGTGAGCACAGACCCAGGGGAGTACATAGTGTGTCTAGAAGGAGCAAAGCATTGTTGGCCGATGAAAAAAAAAAAAAAAAAATCTCATACATACACATGAATCACATTATAGGAGGTGTATGCACACACCTGAAATCCACTCACAAGCATCTCAAGAGATGCACAAACCAGAAAACAAAAACAAAAGAAAACTTGAAATGTAATCAAATAACAAGAACAAGCACACAGTGCTCCAACATCGTTCAGAAAACCGTTGAATCATTCATGAGCAGCTTCCGTAGGTCATGGTCCTCTTAACTTTTTGCAGTGAAACTTAAAACATTCAGATGAGCGTGGGGAGTGATGAACTCAGGAGTGCTAGCAGTCTTTATGATAATGCACTTGGACAGTTTAGATCAAGGATTTAATTCCGCCTTTGAAACCCTGTTTTCCTTTTATCTTGGTGAGGACTTAACAGACCTAAGAAGCTTTGACCTCAGAGAAAAACTGTTTTGTTCCTGGAAAGGAAAACACATGTGATGTCTAAGCAGAGACAAAAGAATGTTCTGGGCTTATCTCTTCTTGCTTCTGAAGCTCATTTCTCCCAACCTACACGGTCAAATACCAAAGAGAAACCTTTAAAAATCTAAAGTAAAGTTTTTCTGTCACTAGAAAACAACAGGGAGCATCATAAAACAATCAGAAACAAGTCCAATGTATGTGTATGAAAATCACTTTGGCAATGTAGTTCACCTCTACAACTCCCCAGCACAGTAAATATTAACATCAGCTGAGCATTTCTCCCACACACTACACCACAGCTGCTGGTTCTGCACAATACAAGATGAACACAGAGTGTGATTGGGCCAGCTCAGGCTCTGCAGTCCTGCAAATGAGAACACTAACACATTACCCAGCATCAGAGAAACGTTAAGCTGGCCTCAAGCACCCTGCACACGAAGAGACCTCAGAGAAACTTAGGTTAAGTTTTGACTGAGCTGTAAATTCAGTGGCAGTGTCTCGCTCTTTCTCAGGATCCCTACAGTCCTTCCTGGGATCCGAGTTGCAGTTCCCCTCTGGGTGTGTGAAGGCTGCTGCGTTCCTTTCAGGACTGCGCTGACGCTGTGAGAGCCAAGGCCGTCGGAGTTGTGACTGTGGGGTCGTTGTCTGTCACAAGCAGGACTCGCGGGAGCCGATGTTTGTGTGCAGAGACTTCGTATTCTGCTCTTTGTGATTCCCGTTGTGAAGAACAGAATACCTGAGTGGAGGAAAGGAAAGGGAAGTGATGGGACAAAGAAAAATCACAAAAATTAGGTTAAAGAATGTGTAATTCACGACTTTTCAAGGCAAAAAAGTGAAATCCAAAAATAGCTACCTATTACAACTTTCAGAATATTTTATGGGAGATGTCTTCTATGTTCAGTGTAGTAAGAAATCCTTTAAATTATTTAAAAAAGCAGAGTACATGAAGAGAAACGCGAACGAGAGAAAATGCCTACAGTGCTTCTCTGTACTCTCATGAATAGAGTAGTCACTCCTGACACTCCCTTGTGCTTTTTATTTTATGCCTGTCAAAGTGTGTTACTGTAGCTTTGGCATATGGCTGAAAATACAATTTAAAATTCTCGCTTTGCTAAGTTATTTTATGTCTAGACATAACTTCAGATCATCCTTTCAATTTGATATCTACATGTGCTCTGTAAGCTCGCTGATCCACACTCGGACAGAGGTGGAATCTGAAAATTATGACAGATTCAGATAACAACCTGTACATGTCATCTAAATCTCAAAAGATTAAAAAAAGTTTCTTTATTTCACTAACTGAACTGGATCACTTAGCCATATCCAGAACATGAGGTGGTATTGTCACATTTTTTTGTGTTTTTACCAGAGTTTGTTTGTTAGGACACAAAGAATTAAATATTTACAGTACTGGAACATGCATAAACTTCCTGTTTTGTTTTATTTTATTGAAACTTGCCCACATTGTCATATAATTAAGTTCCAGAAACAACAGGCTGTAAATAATGCTTGAATATGTTATGAGATATTGCTTCAATGTCACTGTTACGCTGATGATTGTCAAGTCTACATTCCTTCAATCCATCCATCCATTTTCTTTACACCCTTGTCCCTTAGTGGGGTCGGGAGGGTTGCTGGTGCCAATCTCCAGCTAACATTCCGGGCGAGAGCCGGGGTCACCCTGGACAGGTTGCCAGTCTGTCACAGGGCAACACAGAGACACATAGGACAAACAACCATGCACACACACATTCACACCTAGGGACAATTTGGAGAGGCCAATTAACCTGACAGTCATGTTTTTGGACTGTGTGAGGAAACCAGAGTACCTGGAGAAAACCCACGCATGCACAGGGAGAACATGCAAACTCCATGCAGAAAGACCGGGGGCTGGGAATCAATCCCAGAACCTTCTTGCTGCAAGGCAACAGCTCTACTGCGCCACTGTGCAATCGTCTACATTCCTTTGAAAAAAATATTCTCACTCTGTTAAACTTTCGGTTTTTGAGCTTCTATGATGAAATGACAGGTCATATTATTCATCCCACATGGCCTTTGTGACACCCACCATGTTAAGTTTTGCTCTTTGACTCCACATTTGAAGTCCACTGCCACTCAAATCTGTAGGAAAAAAGCTTTCCCAGCTGCAACAAATTGGCCAAATCAAAATCATTTTGTCCAGTCATGATTTTGAAAAGATCATTATTGCCTGCCTTGATTATTGTAATGTTCTATATTTCTGGGTCAGACTTGCTGCCCTCTCTCGAATTCAGCTTGTCTGAAATGCAGCTGCCCACCATTTTTGAGCTGCCTGCTCTCCACTGGCTCCCTGGGTGCCACAAAACTGATTTCAAAATTCTTTTTTCATTCTTAAAATGTTTCAGTGGACTTTCTCCACTTTATTTTTGATATTTGCTTCACCCATACTCTCCTTCACAGACTTCAAAGTCAGCGGACCAGCTGCTCTTGACCGTTCCGAAGTTCAGAGGTGATCAGGTTTTGGCAGCTGCAGCCTTGAAGTTGTCTCTTATTTTTTGTTTAAAAGTCATCTTTTTTACATGGACTTTGACACAGCATGAGGCATTGTTCTTTTCCGTGAGTAGTTCTATTGCTTTTTGACAGTTTTTACTTTAGTTTCCATTTTTTTATTTATTTTCCTAAAATACATAACTTTGGTTAACCATTTGTTGTTTTGAATGTGCTTTATAAATAAATCGGATTGGGTTCAGTAAGTAAGTAAGTAAAAACTTTATTAATCCCATAGGGAAATTAATATTGTCTGCTGCTCACACACACACACACACACACACACACACACACACACACACACACACACACACACACACACACACACACACACACACACACACACACACACACACACACACACACACATTAATTCACATACACACAGCATTAAGAAAATCATACAGTTTACACACATTAAAAGTAATCTAGTAAAGGAACTTAAATACAATAAAATAAGTACATCAAAAAAAAAAAAAAAACATCATTTCCTTCCCTTAATCCTCCCAGAAATCGCATTGTGGAGCCTAATGGCCCGTGGGACAAAGGAGTTTTTAAACCTCTCAGTTGAACATCCCAGTGAGAGAAACCTGCCACTGCGGCAGCTCCTCTGGTTGGAGAAGACAGTATGCAGGGGATGGCTTGTGTTCTCCAGGACTGAACTGAGTTTAGACAGTGTCCTCTGTCCCACCACTGTCTCCACAGACTCCAGGTTCAACAACAGAGCCGCTCTGCTGATGAGGCGGTTCAATCTCTGTATGTCCCTCTTCCTTGCACTGCCCCCCCAACAAACAGCTGCGTAGAATATAACAGTGGAAACAATGGACTTATAAAACATGCAAAGGAGCTTAGAGCACACATTGAAGGAGGCCAGTCTCCTCAAGAAGTACATTCTACTCTGTGCTTTCCTGTATACATTGTCTATATTGGAGAACCAGTTCAATTTATTGTCCAGTTGGAGGCCCAAGTATTTATATGTACTGACCACCTCTACCTCAATGTCATCAATGGTGGTAGGCAGAGGCAAGAGTGGCACGCTACGAAAATCAATGACCATCTCTTTTGTTTTGGAGATGTTCAGTTGAAGTTTGTTCTTGTGACACCATGTTCCAAAGTCCTTCACCAGCTTCCTGTACTCCCCCTCTCCACCCTCCTTTATACATGCTACAATGGCAGTATCGTCCGAAAATTTTTGCATATGGCATGTAGAGGAGTTGTATTTAAAGTCAGAGGTATAGAGGGTGAAGAGGAGGGGCGAGAGAACCGTGCCCTGTGGAGCCCCTGTGTTGCTGGTCAGAATGGTGGATCTACAGTTTGCCATCTTGACGAACTGTGGTCTGTTGGTCAAGTAGTCCATTATCCAGCGCACAAAGTAGGGGCCCACAGCCATGCTGTTCAATTTGTCCTCTAGTAGAGGGGGCTGGATGGTATTGAAGGCGCTGGAGAAGTTGAAAAAGAGCATCCTCACGGAACAGCTTCCTCCATCTAAGTAGGAGAGGGAACGATGAAGCAGATAAAGTACAGCATCCTCAACACCCACCCTCTCTCGGTAGGCGAACTGAAGAGGGTCCCTAATACTCTGCACCTGGGATCGCAACATGTTCAAGACCAGTCGCTCCAGTGTTTTCATGACGTAAGACGTTAGAGCAACTGGCCTATAATCATTTGGCTTGCTTGGGCGACCCACTTTTGGAACAGGAACTATGCAAGATGTTTTCCATAGTGTGGGGACCACCCCGAGTCGCAGGCTCAGGTTAAAGACATGCTGTAGAGGTTCTCCTAACTCCACAGAACAGGCCTTTAGGACCCTCGGACAAACCCGATCTGGTCCTGCAGCCTTACCCAGACGGAGTCGTCTTAGCTCAGTCCGTACCTGGTCTGCAGTAAAAAAAGGAGGATGAGTGGTGAGAGCAGCCAATGCAGGTGAGCAGTAGATAGTGGCCGAAGGGGAGGAGGTAGAGGTGGAAGAATGATGGGTAGGAGGGCTGGAGGAGAATTGCGAAGAGGTGGAGGTGGCCTGGGTGGAGCTGAACCGATTAAAAAAGGTGTTGAGTTCGTTGGCTCTTTCAGGATCCCCATCTGCTCCAGTGCCACTCTTACCACCACAGCCTGTTATTGTCTTCATACTGTCCCACACCTTTCGCATGTTTTTCTCACTAAAATTCTTTTCCAGTTTCCTCCTATACGACTCTTTAGCCTTTTTCAGGCAGATTTTAAGTTCCTTTTGTATCCTCCTCATCTCTTCATAGTTTTTGTTCCTGAATGCTCTCTTTTTCCTGTTCAGGATGGTCTTTACTTCACTGGTGATCAAGGGTTTATTGTTGAGAAAACATTTAACTGTTTTGACAGGGGCAACCATGTCGATGCAGAAGTTCAAATAGTCTGTCATACACTCTACAGCCCCCTCTATATCCTCTCCATGAGACCCCACTAGAACACTCCAGTCAGTGGTCGCAAATAGTATTTAAGAGCGTCCTCTGCCTCTGGAGTCAGTCACGATGTAAAAGAAGCAAAGTTACCTGCTAGTGTTGGTGTGCGATATACCAGAAAACCTTAAAACATTACATGAAGCTTGTAAAACAGATTCAAATTCAAGTATCTGGCGTGTGACAAACTAATCGCTTAGGAAAAGAAATGTAATCTGTCAAAACATGCATTCAGCAGAAAACAAGCACACAGTAGAATTTTTTTACAACAAAACATGTCAAAAGAGCTTTAAGTGGAATATGACAAAAGAAAATTGATATCTCTAACAGGCCTTACAGATCTGCTAGCCTAAAAACATTTGTATTAGAAATGTGCTTCACAGCACACAGGCATGCTTACATGTTATTCTACACATACAGCATGAATGCTGGAACCTAGATTTTCTTTCTGTGTGTGTGTGTGTGGGTCAGAAAGAGCTCACCTCAGGCTAAAACCATTATGAGCTGTTTAGAGAAACACCCCGACCAAAGACACTTCCTGCTGTCAAACTGGCCGTGAAATACACCTTTCAGACAGCCACCAACATTTAGGGCTTTGCTGAAAGAAACAGGCTTCAGATTCTCACCGAAGCAGAACACAAAATTGTTCCCACATTGCAGCGTTAAACCTTTAAATGGCTTCACTGTTGTGCTCTGAAAGTGAGCACACTGATGCTTCAAAAAAACCAAAGTCACAATCAATGCAACTGCCAGTAAATTTCTGAAAGCTTCAGCTGAGCTTTTGACCAGATGCATGTATTGTAGCTGCATTCACAGCAATATGTAATATGTTATGTAACTCCTGAAATATAAAGGATTAGATTTTTGTTAATTGAAAAACAATTGCTTTGACAGTGTGCTAATCTGTAGTGCAATGTATTTAGCAACACTGCAACAAGCTCAAGTGATTCTATAAATGAAATGAGGCAGTGATCTGTTCTGTTAGAACCAGCTGAATGGAAAAAAACACATTACTGACCCAGTAAGTCCTGCAGAATCAAATTTAATCCTGTAGTTAGCGCTATACAGCCATGTGACTTTTAGAAGTCTGAAATGAACTTGAGCAATTGAGTGGGAAAATAGTGGCAGTGGGTAGGTGTTGTATTTCCATTTGATATTTAACTTTAAAAAATTGGCAACATGAAATGTGAGAAAGATTTGCACTCTTTTATGAGGTCGGAAAGAGCAGGAGCTTCTTTAAGACACAGAGGACAAATTCAATTGCTAAGTCAAATATCTTCTAAACTTTGATTTGTACAGCATTTTTATAACAACTGAAAGTAACAACTACGAGATTCTGATATAAAATCAAGTAGTTATGTGCCTGGAAAATACATAATGCTGCTTCTTTAGAAGAAATTTGTCTTTGCATAACAGCCATATGTGACACCATGACAACAACCATTCTTAGGAGCACTGCAGCTTGTATGTCAAGCTCAGCAGGCATGTAATTCCACCAGATGTTTGCAGATTGCTGCTACTGCTAGTCTGGAGGGGCAATGTGGTGAAGATGTGGGGACTGGCTGCTCTGTGAGGCAGAAGCTCAGCTGGGGACCAATATCAGGAGGCGTTGAGGCACCCCCAAATACTTGCCATGGGATTATCAAGGATTCCTCAGATTTTTATGAATGAGTCAAAGCAACATTCAGAGTGTTTGATGAGGGAATGACATTGTATGAAGCTCAATAAAGTCAATTTTACATAATACACCTCTTTTAAATTCCTCAAACTTTTGTTTGCTGCTTCCAAACTTTTGTCAGCACATTGACCCCGTTTCTTCACCCAACATGACAAACATAAATTGTTTTCAATACAGATGAGGGGATTCTATGACTTGACAGAGCAGGGCTGTTTTGGTAGGAAAACGGGGACCGACACACCATCATTCAGGACCTGGATCTCCAGGATATAGATTTGCCCAAAAACCAAAACTTAAATTTCAAACTTCAGCAAAAAAACCCCAAAAAAAGCAGTGAAAGCACAAGTGCTATCATATGTGTACATGAGCAATGCTGGGTACAAAATTTGGTTAGGACACTATGTACAAAGACTATGTGTAGCCATTTGGAGCATATATTTAATTTAATACATAGATCAAATGAAACTCCAAAGCAGGACATGTTGCTCGATCCGTACAGTGTTTATCTGTGGTTTTATTTGTACACAGCTGAGCCAACAGGCCAACTGGCAGAGCAAGAGACAGGATGGAGATTTGTTTAATGAGGCCAGAGGAGAGACACAGTGAGACAGAAGGCCTGGATCACAAGCAGACTAAACAGTTCTACATATTTCAGGCAGCAATGTGGCAAACATTCATCTTGATGAAGTCTCGCTGATGAAGACTTTGAACGGTCTGCGCAGCAGACTCTGACATCTGACGCTACATGTGGAGGAGGTGGGAAGTAGAGATCTAGCTGTCTGTTACAGCAACATTACCTCCAGATGAGTATTATGTAATTTGAAAGAAAATTGATAAAAGGCGATTTTAAACCTAAACCATATAATCACATATTCCGGGCTCCTAATGACACCAATTTCATCAGAGGCTGCGTGATGCTCTTCATTAAAGCATTGGTTTTACGTTATTCATTTATTACATTATTAATTCTTGAAGCTGTTGAGATGCAGTCTGGCATTTATTTAAATGCAAACAAAGCACACTATAAAAAAGCCTTTATTAATTGCTGGTCTTGTTTGCACTGAGGGAACAAGACTTTCTTGAAAATGTTTAGAGGTTTTATAAAATTGAACTTGTGATGTATTTTTAGATCATCATCTAACTATTTTCAAATAATTGTTTGGTTTCTTAAATATTACATAATTCATGAATTAAGTAGTTGGAGCAGTGTTGTGTCTATATGTGCAGACAGTTTGTTCCATTTTTTGGTTGAAACTATGAAAAATAACAACGTCCTTGTTCTTTGAGATCATAGACCGTGCTTTAGCCCAGAGATTCCCAAATAGCTTTCAGCTAATCCAAAAGACAAAACTTTTCGATGCACCTTCTTTTAGATCTGACACTTAATTCTTTGTCCACAGCTTTTCTGATATAATCATTATCTTAAGCACTCACTATATATAACATTTTATCCTGAACAGTATTGAAAGTGAGTCATAAATGGAATCAAGCCCAAAGGAAAACTTTGAAAGGTTTCCTGAAGAACAACTGACAAAAACAACCTGAACAGATTAGGAAATGAGTTCTGACTGCTTTGAGCCAAAACATAAATAAATTAGAGATGATATTATTTTAAAATAGCTATGCTATTTGCAGCAATGATTTTGTCATTAAGGAACATGGGTATACTTTTATAGAAAGAGGAATGTGGCAGAGAATGGCTACAGCTAATGAGGGCATGAGAACAGAGTCCTTAGAGCTACAAGAGAAAACAGCTGGACTTGATTTGTTATAACATGTTTAAAAGAAATACAAGTGATTGCAAAAATCCACCATTTTTATTCAATTGTTAGCTGTCTAAGATGTTCAATATTTTGAAAATTTCAAGGCTATTTCTCTAATACATGCAGACCCTTAGTAATGAGGTGATACGGATCAAGCCTTCAGTCACTCTCCCAGATTACAGCAAATGACTGAGAGTCTACAAATGTAAGTCCCAAGTGTTACTACTTTTACATCACATAAAGGACTGTTCTTACTGAATACTGATTAAAAACATGTTCGTTCTTCTTAGTAAAGCCATGCAAGTAGGAGAAGGTTGTAATCATGATGGTGAGAGCTGTTCTTAAACAACTCTCACCACTGTTTTCATGTAATGTTTACATGTAATTACAGTAGCATCAAATGTTAAATTGAGGTTACTGTATAACTATATTGCAAAACTATTTTAATATAAAATGAAGAAAAACAAGAAAAATAAATGTTATTCTTGATTTCATTTAATTAACATGCATTATTTGTCCCACACAGTCATAGCAATCTACATAAAATCAGGTTTTATTTGTAGCCTCATTCCTATAAATATCCATGAACACACAATATCTCCGGCCTGCAGCGTAAGCTCCTCTTTAATATATTGGATATATTTGATGAAAAGTTAAAACATTTTAGAGGTATTATTTTCTTCCGTGATATGCAAAATTAAAAGCAACAAAAGCAGGCAGGATACATTTACAACCTACTCAACTTTGCATGACACTACCTAGTGATGTAATAATCTGTCTCATGTCAGATTTATTGCAGTTCATGCCTAAGCTTCATAGACATAGGCTTTTTGGTCCTCTTGTTCAGCTGTATTAACCTCAGGATTAACCTTCTGGAAACGAAACGCTGAAGCTCTTGTCCTTATGTTGTTTAGTCCGTTCATAAAGGAGATCTTAACAGAGTATGATTAAATGGTAAAAGTGCTCCTGGAGATGCATAACCGAGGTTAATGTATGGGTTAATGCAGTGGGAACACACAATGAGATAACAATCTGACCAGATTAAACATGGCAGAGATTTTCCATATCTAGACATGCCTAAATATAGGATTCACTGTGAAACAAATATGTTAAAGAGGTAAGAGGCATGTCTAGATATGGAAATTCTAGACATACATGAAATGGTGTTTGTCATTAATATTTTTTAATTTAATTTCAAATCCATAGAAAAGTCCATGAGTTTTAGAAAAAAAATCAGAAACCCAACACTTGTGGTTCAACCAATGTCCTGTTATTTTGCATTTAAATTTGACCCTCATATTTTACTTATTTCATAAGCTGTTTATGGTTTCAAACTCTAAATTTCAGCATCAGAGAGCTGAGATTTTGTGCTACCATATCGACTCTATCCTGAGTGGATCAGAGAAAATGGAGCCCAGCAAAATCTGGATTCATTTTGTGTGTGTGGTGAACAGCTGAGGCTTCAATCCATGCAGACAAAGAAGATTTAAAGCCAGAGACACGAGGCAACAGAGCTGTCCACTAAACCTGCAGTTTGAAATGTAGTACCTAATCCCTAAGCAAACAACAAAAAATACTTCCCAGGATGGTTAAACCTGCAAAACAAAACCCTTTTCAGCTACAGGCTTCCACTGGTACTTTGATCATTTATTGTTGGTGATGATGAGCTCACAGTATTTTACATTGGGAGCTAAGGACTTGAAATTATATATATATATATATATATATATATATATATATATATATATATATATATATATATATATATATATATAATATATATATATATATATTAGGTCACTAGTGATCCAACCTCCAACTTCTATCTGTACAGGTAAATATTGAAAGTCCTTTTCAGTCCTTCTGATTAGCCCTCTGTCAAACTCCTCTGGTGATTAGCTGAGATTCTTCTGCTCCCTCTGATTTAGACTATGCTACTTTACCAAGTGACATGAACCTCTGAGGTCCATCTTGATATATTTTAATTAGAGAACAACCAAGATGTTCATCAGGGAAGAGAAGAGAGGTCAAGTTAACCCTCCTGTGCTGCATTTTAGCTGCCTGGGAAGAGATTTACAAAAGTGAATCCTGAACTAATCTTGAAAACAAATCTAACTGAAAAAAGCAAAACTGAAAGTCTTCAAAACTTTACTCAACAAAATAGTTGAGTAAAGTTGAGTAAAGGATAATTTAGGGTTATCCTTCCCTATACTTCTGCTTCATGCTGTGCTAGAAATGACTCTCACATCCTCTACGCAGTGGTTTAGTTTTACAGGTCTGAATAGACTAAAGCATCACAATCAGAAAACTTTTTCCTTCTTTTTGTCTTTTCTTTTGCCTTTGTAGTGTTAGGTGTGTGTTGTTGACCAAGAAAACATTTAAGAGACCAGTTAAGTCTCTCAGCCACATAGTACTTGAAACAAGAGCATCTTACTGAGAAACGAATTCACATCCTGCTGTGATGCTGATGATAGGGAAGAAGGGGAACAGTAAGTACAAAAGCCTCGAGTTCAAGAAGAAAAGAGATGATGGCAGAAGATAAGTGAAAAGAAGTCTGCTTGAATTGCAACAACACAACAGAAGAATATGTATTTTGACAAAGAGCTTGACAACTTTTAAGAGATTTGAAGAAAGAAAGCATGTGTAGTTGAAGCCAAGAGTACGTGAAGTGGTTTGTCTTAAAGGTATTGAGAAAAGTTTGCAAGAAAGAAGATATGTCTTGATAGTACAAATAATTATATTTAAAAGTACCATTACCACTAAGGAAGCATTATATCAAAAATAAAGGGTTTGATTTTCATGTTTTTTGACTATGGGAAGAAGGTAAAAAAGAATCCACACATGGGTACATCATGAAAAATTCATACAGAAATAAAACAGATCGGCACGGAAATCCGTAGAGGACATTTGCTGCAAGCCACTACCAACCATGCAGCCTATAAAATTATACTTTTTAATCCAAAATAGTGCTAATCAAAACCAGATACCCTTAAATAAAATAGAGTCTCGACAACTGCAATCACAAGTCATCTGGTTAGGCATCTGATCCTTTAATCTTAATATAAGTACCGCTGTTCTGTGAGGCTTTGCAGACAACTTTAAACCAAAGGTGCTCCAGTGAAATTAGAGCTGCAGTTTGGTCGATATGTGGTAGAAGAGTAACTCTCCATATTAGCATCAACATGGCGAGGGTAGCATGTAGGGACGCTTTACATCACTATAGAAAGATTATTAGGTCAGAATTGATGGAAAGTCCACTTAAGTCCACGTTTCTCGTTTCATTTTTACCCAGGAAGCACTTTGGCTAAACCATGAGTCAAATAGTCACTGGGACTGACTATTTTATATTACACTGAGGGACAGTGACTTTAACATTGCATAAACCTTTCTGAAAAGGCAAGGGCACACTTTCTCTGTCTATAATCAGACATTAAAGCGACTTGAAACCATTCCTCCCTCCCTGGCACCTCCAGACCGGGCCCCCATGGGCACCCACCTGGGCCCGGACCGGGGGACAGCCACCCCCCTCCCAACCAAACCTATAGCTCCGTGCCTGATTTAAAATATAGTTGACAACTGAAAAAAGAGGAGTCTGGTGTTCCTTCAAGGTGTTAAAAAGAAATATGGACAATTTAAAACAGCTTACTACTTCAAGCAAATATTATTTGATGATATTTGAAGCCACAATGTTCACTCTCGAATCCAAGTTCAGAAAAGGATGAACTTAGACTTGAGACTAAGTATAAACAGCTTTTCTGACAAGTACCACCTGAAGAAATAAGGAAAGAGGACTTTCAGAAAATGTAATCTTTCTGGCAATTTTTCCACCTCCACTGTTTGGTGAAGCTGGTCTGGAAGGATGTCAAAAACCATTAAGAAGACCTTGGAGATTTATTGCAGAGGCCAAAGAAACCAATCTGCGGCAGATAAACTGAGAAAGTGAAATACCAAAGGAAAGCCGCAGCATGAGTCTGTGTTATTTTCCCAGTGGTTCAGAACCAAGAACATTTTACATATGGTTTGAGGAAGATAGTTTTTCAATTTTTTCAAAACTTTGAAAATTTTTTTGTTCTAAAAAGCTTGGGGCTGACATTGGAGACAAAAAGACATTAGTACCTGAAAATATGAAGTAAACACTTAAAGTTTGTTGGTAATTAGTTGAATTTGTGCTTCTGTCTATCTCTGACAACATTGTAGCTTCTTGCTGCTTTATGAGCCTCTGTCATATAAAGCATTGCAGTGCTTGGAGGGAGCTGATTATTGCATTTTCCATTCTCACTTTAGTTGTTTCATTTTCCCCAAAACAGTCTTTACAAGTAGCTTCTCTTTTAAGTCAGACAATTTTCACTCCACTGAAATTTATTGCTTAGTTTATATAGTAGTGGCATTTACTGACACTGTATTATAGTATCATTAAGCTTAAAAAAGCCAATTAATTCTGACACCATATAATTTCATGATCCAAAATTTAAGTTTGTTGTTTTTTAATGTCTGTGATTTTAGTGAAGTAAATGCAACAAAACTGTTCAATCACTTTCCTACAGCAATAACACATGGTTCACTTTGTTTTTTGTTTGAATTAGAGAGCTGTGGTAAGATCACCTTTTGGAGAATGTAACCAAAGAGGCTTCTGTTTTGAGTCTTTGGAGTGAAAATTCTAAAAGCATTTTGACTTGTTAAAAATGATGTAAAACAAAGAAAATCAGAAAAGTGAATCTGATGCGGTTTCGCTCTGCAGAGCATTAGAAAGAGGAAACAAAGGCAGGTGAGAATCCTTAACAAGTGAAAGTTTAAACAGTGCTAAGAGGACGCTCCTCTCAGTCTGACCTCTTCATCAGCATGTAAAACACATCAGCCCTTTCTCACCTTCTTCACCCATTATAATCAATTGACAGCTAAACTCCCCACTGAGCAGTGTGGAAAAGCAGCTAATTTGTACAGTGTTGCTTAGTTCAAACAAAAACAGTCTTATTTGGTCAAACAAACAATTTAGACAGACAAATAAAACAGAGGAGGCATTTTGAAACCCTGGTTTTCTGGGGTCATGATGAGGTAAAGCATCAGATGCATCACAGTGTTTGAGCCAGGTCAGCTTGTTATTTAACTTTTCATTTCTTCCTTCCTGTCTTTGAGGAAAAGGTTTTTGGCTCAGAGGGGTCAGTTTGACTCTGTCCAAACTCCACTGAGACTGATGCTGGTTCTCAACACTGTGATAAAAATAGTGAGCAAAAGAGGGGCATCTCCTACCAAACAGTCAATAATAAAACATCCCTTAGTGACGTATCTCATAGTTAGGATTGGTAAAGGCTAAACTATTCCTTGTAGTTAAGCTTGGGGGGAACCAATATGTACTAGTCACCTTTATCTTAACTTTCTTTAAGTGCTTCTTGGTAAATTACATTTTCTAGTAAAACTTACATATTATAAAGACTAATCACACACAAACCAATGTATTTCAAGAAATTACTTCTGCTAATACTGATAGTATATTTTTGTTCTTTTGTTACTTGTATGGAATTATTTAGTTACCAGTAAATGTAAAACTGCAAATCCAAAAGTTGATTTGGTATTGGTAAACTTTGAATAAGTTTGAACAACGTTTTCCAATAGGTGAAGTTAACAAAAGTGCTATTAAAGTTCTATAATCCAATCTCACTCTTTAACACAAACATAATAATATGCACAAGTACAACTCCTTCCTCTGGAAATAAATTATGTTTCTCTAATTAAAAGCAGCTACAAGGTCTGCAGTCTGGAGTCTTTCAACACAGTTGCTCCACCATGTATGCCGTTTGTTTTATGCTGTGATGTCTATATGTTACATAATTAGGAACACAAAAGCAAAGAAAGGACAATATGGTGTCATTATGGGCCAGAGGGTAAGGCAGAGTCAGCATTCATCAGTGTGCAAACAACCAAGAAAGTTACCATTAATTGGTGCATATATGAATTTTGATATCTTGCAGTTGCTAATAACGAAAAAAAAAAAAAAAAAAAAAAAAAAAAAACTATAGCAGAACATCACTACAGGCTTTCCCCAAAAGCAGCTTCTAATACTAGACTGGAGTCAGCTATTTCATTTGTCCCCTTTGTTTGTTTCAGCTATTATGGCCTTTACACTGCCCAGTGGAAAGCAAATTAAATGAGAACATTTAACTGTGATATATTGAATTAGAAATGCAAAAATGTTAAGGATTTTTAAAGTTTATGCTGCACATTTTTTGGGGGTTTACTTATTTCTAAAAACTTTTAATAATTAATCCATAACTTGCAAAATAAAGCAAATATATTTACATGAATAAACTTGGGCATATCTGCAGTCGGAGCAATAATTAAAAAGCTTTAAACTGGAGCTGTGACAGACGAGGCTGAATGAGGTCCCAAATTTATCTTGCCACCACACAGTGAGCACGATGCTGAGAAATGTAAAATACATCTCCAAAGCGCCTTGCTGTAAACAGACATAGTTTGGTCGCAAACACATCTATTTTTAATACTATTTTCATACTTTTCTTCATCACATTTCCCCCACTTCAATTGTCCAGAGCTATAGCCGCTCAACCACTATTAATATAAATCATCTATGGGTATTGAGGGCAGGGAAAGTCCCTCCAACAGGTCAAAAATGTTATTCCCATGCAGAATTAACATGTAATACAGCTACCTACCAAATACTGGATTTAACCAGTCCTTTGCAATTGTGATATTGCTCATTAATATTGCAAGTGATATATTGTCCAGCTCTACTCTACAATCACCTTATGCAAATTGTAGTATTTGTCAGTAGTTTGGAGGGCAAAAGGCTTTTTTTTCTGTTCATTCATTACATACATAAATACGGAAGCGCATTGCTGTCACGCTCGAAAAAAAAATCGAGCGCTATCTCGTTATAACAAGATACGTATCTCGTTATAACGAGATAGCGCTCGATTTTTTTTTTCCTGCGTGACAGCAATGTACATAAATGTATTTGCGAAACACTACACATATTTTTGGTTGAGCATTTTGTTCACAATTTACTAAAATTGAAAGAAAACTTGACAAGAAATACTCCAGATTTTTGTGGAGAAACAAAACATATGTTTGTTTTTCCCCATTGTTTCTGCTCAAAAATGTCACTGAAGATGACTATTTCTTGTGCTTTTCTATTCCTCAAAAGAATGTGCAAATTATTTAAAATGTTCTTTCAATAAGAGTCTGTAATTATTGATGAGTCCGATTTAACCGTTTTTTGTACCAACTACCTTTATACCTTTCACCTTACCTTTAAACTCCCATTCTGAACAGGTAAAACACGTAATGACCTTTTCTCGGTAGTGAACACTGCAGTGTTGAGGTGAGCAGCACTGAGGCTGAAAACACTGAGCCTCCTGTTCTGTTTGTCTCAGAACATTAATCCGGGTTTCTGCCTGGACACATTCACAAGGGCACAGGGGTAAAATCTGGAGGACTCCAGGGAAGACAAGGCAACACAACACATGTGCCTGCTTGTGTGTAAACCATGCAACATCTGGGCATACAATTGTCAGAACATGAGTGTGGGAGGTGAATTCTCGAAGAAGAATTACTAATAATACAGAGTTCAAGCAAGCAGAGCAATAATAATGTCATGGTTTTTTGTGTGTCTGAGAGAGAGTGTGTGTGTATTTTTTCGGACTAAGATCGGTGTACTGCTGCATCTCGTTTGATTATTTCTGGATGGCTGATACCTGCATCACAGTGTTCCTCAGCTAATTGCTTACATGACTGGAATGACAAGAAATCTCCACACTGTGTGTGTTTGTGTATGTGTGGGGCTGAAAGTACACAGTGTGCCACATAAGTATGCCAGTTGTATGTGTGTTTTACAAATGGACTAACTTTTGTGCACATACATACAGCTGTGTTGTTGGGGATTTTTGCGGGTGTGTATATATGTGTGGGGGCGTTCCCTTTGAGAGGTGCAGCCAGCTGCATGTCACGTGGCTTCAGCGACAGAAAGCCAGAGTTAAGTTCATGTCACCCGTGTTCATTTAATCCAGTGCCATCTGCATTCATCTTTGTCCTGACGAAGCATTGTAGGTACGTTGAGTTTAATGTATTGTTGTAAATCATTAGGGCCTGCCATTGCAATGCATAAGGAGAGCAGTGACTGACCTGCGAAGCAGGTCAGTCACTGCCTCCATGCATTTGCATGGCAGGCACTTCTTATTCTACACCCAATAGAACACTTAAACCTTTATTTTTATTATATATTATTCTTCCGTCACCGTTAATGCGGCTCGTACCGCTGCGTGCCCACCCACAAAAGTGGTATCAAATCGTGCGGCTCGGTGCCGAGAAGGGAGCTATTACTTTTGTTGGGATTCTGACTTAAAATGACGACAAAAATTAATAAAAACGAAAAAATTGGAGATTGAGGAACTCGCAGCATCAGTAACCTTTCTGTCTGAAACACACACACAGGACTCCTGATGGCTTTCTGAAAAACTGTGTTTAACTCGCCCTCACAGGCATAAATATTGCCCTATTGGTCTAAAACTTGGTCAGAACATAGATACACATCCCTGCTCCCGTAAAATGTTTTCAAAAATTTCCTAGGGCTTATGGATTTTTGTCAGGGTCCTTCAGACTGGCGCTGGGTGTCTCCCAAGTATAGAAACGAGGGAGAAGAGGATTTTCCCGCTCTTTGTCTCCTCACAGCTGCGGGACATTAATTACCATAGTAACGGGTTCCAGCCAGCGGCAGCCATTACTCTGAGAGACAGCAGAGAGTATTTCCTGTGACTATTGATATTTTCTTTAGATAAAATTATTATTTCTCTGAATTTTTCAGTGTGAAATGACATCCTTAGTATGAAGGCTGAAAGATTTAGACAAATAAACTATTATAGACTGTCTTTATTTTTTTAATATTTTGTACCGTGAGTGAGAACATGTGCAAGCTTCAGTGTCGGTCTGAAGCTCGTTAATCATTAACAGTGTCAATTAGCGGTGCGCTGCGATCGTTGTCTCTTGTTGCCAATAACCTGCATGTGCAGCTGGACTCACAGCGGCGGAGCTCGTCAAAATATATCAACACAATGAAGCTAATACTTGACGCAGATTGGCTACATCGAGGCTCACTGCAGTAAAAAAAGACATGGAGGATCAGACAGCCGGTAAAGCAGCGCGCAGCTACAAACACTCACCCGGATTAGCATGACGGTCAGAAAGCTAATCAAATAACCTGTAAAATTAATTACTCCGCTCAGCCGGAAACAGTCAATCAGAACTAGCAGTAACCAGCTAGCCGCTATGCTAACAGGAAGTTTTCATTGAGTTACTCTGGAGTGTTTATTGATCCTGTTTTTGCCTTTGAATGTTATATTTTATACTTGAATTTTTTGACAATGTTGAGAGGTGCAAATAGGAGCTTAATCAACATTTTTCTGACTCTCCATAGGTTTCTGACTACTATTTAGCTCAGTATAGGCAGCTGTACTATCACAAACGGGCTCAGAGAGGTCACAATGCATTGTGGGAAGAATACATATTTCCTGTGATTATTCATATTTTGCTTGCATAAAATTATTATTTCTCTGAATTTTTGAATGTGAATTAAAATACTTAGTATGACGCTTGAAAATTTTCAAGAAAAAAACAATGACCTCTTTATTTTTTTTTTTTATTTCAGACCGTGAGTCAGGAGGACATGTCCAAAGTTTATATAGATGTCAGTCTGGTACTGAATTTCATTGAACAATGAGTTCAGCTGTTGATTGTTGCTGTGAATCAGATCAGCCACAGAAATGTGGTGATGGATCTGGCAAAAGCTTCAGTCATTAGCAACACGGGCAACTGTGTCTTTCAATTGGAAGGTTACAAGTTAGACTCCTGCTTTCTCCAGCACATGTTACTGTGCCCCTGGGCAAGGCACCCAAGCTCAAATAGCCTACTAAGCTGCATATCAGTGTGTGAATGTGGGACTAGCCTGAAGCAATTTGATTTGTCAGAAATAGTCAAATAAATTGCTATAAGTTCAGTCTATTTACCATTTAAAACCCATCAGTTTATGTAATACTGATTTGCAATAAGGCATTTCTACAGTGTTAATCTATGCACTGCCATAGGTACGGCTATAGTATTAACAGTCTAAATCACATTTTACAACTGGCTTGTGGAAGCCAGAGCATTAGCATTTTTAGACTACAATTTAGCTCAGGTTAGCGTTGATGCTAATGCTGAGCATCAGAATGCTTTTCTTATTTATTACCAATGTTTCATATACTGAATGTAGTAAGTAATGACAGACAACATGATAGTGATGCTCCACATGCTACTAATAGCAATCATGCTATTATTAGCATTTTGGCTAATTTTAGCTTATGCAACATACTAAATGGTACGAGTGCAGCTTAGTGTACATGCTTCTGACTCCCTGCAGGTTATTGACTACATTGCATTTTTCTTTAGCATTAATGCAAATTTTTTTAGCATCATATTGCTGCGTCCAATCCGACGGGCACACTTTGGCAGGCCCTTCAAAATTTCTGCGGAATTTTCTAGTTTATTTTTATATTATTTCAGGTTGTTGAGATGTAAAATATTTTTGGATGTTTATTGTTTGCACGGCTTTGCTAGTTCGTTTGGGTCAGTGTTTAATTTGTCTTTGTTAAACTTATATGTACATGTGAAAGTGATGTATTCCTTTTTTGTTTGTATTTTAGTTTCACACTTCCTTGGTTTCAATAAACCTGTGGATAACGGTCAAGCTTCCTCAGAGTCGTGATATAAGGAAGAGTTTAGCTGTACTGTCTAGTTGCATGCGTATGGCGAAGGCAGTATAGTGAAACTACAGCTTCTCTACGGACTAGACATCGCAGTTCAAGCTGGAAGACTCAAATTACGCATCGACGTACCCAGCCAGTGAATTATTATTACAACGTTCACGTCTCTAAATTACAAGAAAGCAAGTAATTATGACAGAGGAAGCTGCAACGTGGGAGACACGATCTCAAGCTTCGTGTTCTTAAGTACAGTCAAGAGCGTCTACTACAGAGTCTGCTGCTGCTAAAGCAAGAGCAAAACGGAAGCAGCAAAAGCACGCCTCGCCTTTGCCGAAGAGGAGGCTAACTTAAAACTGCAAAAGGCTAAATTGGAAGCATCAATGGACATTCTGAGCATAAAGAAGGAAACAGCTGCAGCTGTCGCTGAAGCCGAAGCTCTTGAAGCAGCTGCTGATATGAAGAAAAATCCATCAAGTAGTCAGCTTAAATGGGAAATATCTTCCTTGGAAGCCACCAAACGAACGAAAGAGTATGTTATCAATCAAGGTCAACAGTTGGATGCTGATAGACAACGCACGCTTCCTTCAAAGCCACAGCCAGATGCTGATGCTTCACCTATGCCTGTGAATCTTATGCCAGACGCTAAGCCCTTCATTCCAAAGGAAGACAATTCTGGAACCCAGTTCTTTTGCCAGACTCCACAGCAGCAACTCACTCATGAGAAAAGCACAGTTCGACCCGAGCATGATCATTTTACTCCAATACGTCCCTCTACGTCACAAGTGAACGACAGTGATCATCCCCCTCATTCATCATTTTCAAATCCTAAATGTGACGATTTGAATGTGAATGACTTCGTTCACTATCTGGCTCGACGGGAACTGGTGTCTACAGGTTTACTCAAGTTTAATGATAAACCTCAGAACTACAGGGCTTGGAAATGATCATTTCAGTCTGCCATCCATGGTTTACGTTTGACATCCAGTGAGGAGATGGATCTTCTACTGAAGTGGTTAGGCAAAGATTCAGCTGAATATGTGGAGCAAATTAGAGCAATCCACATAAACCGCCCAGATGCAGGACTGGCTATGATTTGGAACCGGCTCGACCAAACATATGGCTCTGCAGAAATTATAGAAGATGCCCTCTTCAAACGAATTGAGACGTTTCCCAAAATAACAAAACAAGATTTTTCCAAGTTAATCAAGTTGAGTGATTTACTAAGCGAACTCTTGGCAGCTAAGGACGAAGGAGACTTACCTGGACTCACCTTCCTTGACACGGCAAGAGGCATCAATCTGATCCTGCGAAAGCTTCCATTTAACCTACAGGAAAAATGGGCATCAGTAGGTTCATTGTATAAGCAAAGATATCAGGTCCCATATCCACCATTTGGTTACTTCGTGGACTTCATCAGTCAAGAAGCCAGCATTAGGAACGACCCAAGTTTCAATCTCAACGCACAAGAGGAGATTGATCCAAAGGCTGAGCGGACAGCTTGGAAGTCGAACAGATACAGAGAGGTTTCTACTCACAAAACTGAAGTTACCTCAAACGCAAATGAGCTTTTCTCAAAATCTGACGATTGCAACAAAATGTGTCTTCTGCATAAAAAGCCACATCCTCTGCGCAAATGTCGAGCATTTAGGGAGAAGTCCATTGAAGATCGTAAGAACTTCTTGAAGGAGAATCATGTTTGCTTTAAATGTTGCTCCTCCACACTGCATGTTGCAAAAAACTGCACAGCTAAGATCCTGTGTGCAGAATGCAACAGCGAAAGGCATCCCACAGTGCTTCACCCTGGGCCAGCACCTTGGGCAGCAGAAGTAGATCCTCCATCAAGGCACGGCGGGGAGGTTGAAACCCCTGTCCAATCACAGGTCAATGCCCAGTGCACTCAAGTTTGTGGTGGAGATCTTGCTGAGAAATCATGCTCTAAAATAAGCCTCGTAAAGGTTTATCCATCTGGGTCTATAGACAAGGCTACGAGAATCTACGCCATCTTAGACGAACAAAGCAACCGTTCATTAGTTACCTCACAGTTCTTTTGAGGTCTTCAGTGACACAAGTTCAAGTTCTCCGTACACCTTGAGAACATGTGCTGGAGTGAAGCAAGTATCAGGACGAAGAGCTACCGGCTATGAAGTGGAATCTCTGGATGGAACTGTCCGTCTCCCATTACCAAGTCTTATAGAGTGTAATGGCATCCCAAACAACAGAGACGAGATTCCAACTCCCGATGTAGCACTCCACCATCCTCATCTTAAGTCACTGGCACACCTGATCCCAGAGGTCGATCCAAAAGCACCAATCATGCTTCTTCTGGGCCGTGACATTCTCCGTGTTCACAAAGTCCGCAAACAGGTGAACGGCACACACAACGTGCCCTACGCACTGAAGCTGGATTTGGGGTGGGTGATAGTAGGCAACGTATGCCTGGGCAACGTGCACAAACCACCAACAGTTTGTACCTTTTTCACCACTGCTTCTGATATTGGACGTCCAACACTTTTCCAACCATGTCCAAATGTGTTTCATGTTAAGGAAACATATGGCAGATTTCCAGTCAACGAACGCATTCCAGCATGCTTAGAGGAGTCATCTGTTTGTGAAGCTGACCATCTAGGATGCTCAGTGTTTCAGACAACCAAAGATGACAACCAAGTAGCACCTTCGATTCAAGATGGGTACTTCATGAAGATAATGCAGGAAGGATTGTGCAAAGACCCAAACAATAGCTGGATAGCGCCATTGCCTTTTAAACATCCACGTCCACGACTTCCCAATAATAGGGCTCATGCGTTAAAGCGTCTCACATCTCTCAGACACAACCTTGACAAGAAGCCTGAAATGAGAGAGCACTTCCTGAGCTTCATGGACAAAATGTTCAATAACCATGCTGAGTTAGCTCCTCCACTCAGTGAAGACAAAGAAAGGTGGTATTTGCCCACATTTGGTGTTTACCACCCAAGAAAGCCAAAACAAATTCGAGTTGTCTTTGATTTGAGTTCCCAGTTCAATGGCATATCCCTCAATGATGTGCTGTTAAGTGGACCTGACTTGAACAATACACTCCTCGGAGTCCTGATTCGCTTCAGAGAAGAAGCAATTGCCTTCACAGCAGACATCGAGCAGATGTTCTACTGCTTTCTAGTTAAAGAGGAAGACGGAAACTTTTTACGTTTCCTTTGGTTTAAAGACAATGACCTCTCCAAAGACATTATTGAGTATCGTATGAGAGTCCATGTCTTTGGCAATAGACCGTCTCCCTCAGTGGCCATCAATGGTCTGCACCAGTCTGTTCAAGGTGGCGAGTTTCATGTCGACAGTGATGTTCAGCATTTTGTGAGGCATGACTTTTATGTGGATGACGGGCTGAAGTCTCTACCCACAACTGAGGCTGCCATCAGCTTGCTCAAAAGAACACAAGATGTTCTCTCAAAGTCTAACCTGAGACTGCACAAGATCACTGCTAACAGCAATAAAGTCATGGAGGCTTTTCCATCATCTGATTGGGCAAGTGATTTGAAAGAGCTAGATCTTGACGTCGATGAGCTTCCAATGCAACGCAGTCTTGGACTCTGCTGGAACCTGGAACAGATAGACTGTTTTCACTTTAGTGTCTCAAAAGGAGATAAAGCCATGCACTCGACGTGGCGTCTTCTGTATGACCCTCTTGGTTTCGCGGCGCCAATCACCATCCAAGGCAAGGCAATCTTAAGAGAGCTCACAGCAGGTAGTGGAGATTGGGATGCCCCTCTACCAAAGGAAGGAGAAGAAGCCTGGATTGCATGGAGAACTTCTTTGACCAAACTTTCTCAACTTCCGATTCCCAGATTGTACACCAAATTGTCACCTTCAGCTGCTGACAAGAAAGAGTTGTGTGTATTCTGTGATGCGTCGACTAAAGCTATTGCTGCGGTTGCATATTTGAAAGTCACAGATGAGGAAGGTAACAATGAGGTTGGGTTTGTCATGGGAAAAGCCAAACTGGCCCCACGTCCAGAGCATACAATCCCCAGACTAGAGCTCTGTGCAGCGGTGCTGGCTGTTGAGCTAGCTGACCTAGTGTCTGCAGAACTGAACTTTCAGCTCAATGATGTCTCTTACTATACAGATAGTAAGGTTGGTTTGGGCTATGTTCACAACGAAACCAGGCGGTTCTACGTATATGTCAGCAATCGTATACTGCGAATCAGAAGATCATCTAAACCCAATCAATGGCACTTTGTACCTACAGATCAGAACCCAGCAGATCATGCAACCCGGTTTGTTGTTGCTGGTCGACTCATGCATACCAACTGGTTGGATGGACCTAAGTTTCTCTGTTCACCTGAGGTTGTGGTCTCCGAAAGAAACTACGATCTGGTTGAGCCAGATACAGATTCTGATGTGCGACCTTTAGCATCTACTTTGAGCACAACATCATCCCCTGATCATCTAGGTTCTCAACGATTCGCTAGATTTTCTACCTGGAAGTCACTCACCTGTGCAATGGCCCGCCTTGTGCACATAGCACATCTTTATCATCTCAAGGCAGCACAAAGCAACTCCTGCAGAGGTTGGCATTACTGCGAGTCACATGTCAGTGTTGAGGAGAGAAATCAAGCTTCAGCCATCATTATCAAATCGGTACAAGAGGAGACATATTCCCAGGAAATGAAGTGCATTCAGGAAAAGAAAAGGATACCACAAAGCAGCCCTCTAAAGAACTTGGATCCTTTCATTGCCATGGACGGTCTGCTAAAGGTTGGAGGTCGCCTTCAACAGTCCAACCTGAGTCAAAGTGAGAAAACTCCAGTGATTATACCAGCACAGCATCATATTGCCACTTTGATCATTCGACACCACCACGAGCAGGTACATCACCAGGGTCGACTCTTTACTGAAGGTGCCCTTCGGTCAGCTGGATTCTGGATCATTGGTGGGAAGAGGAAAACAAGCAGCATTATCCATCACTGTGTGATCTGTCGACGACTCAGAGCTCCTGTTAGTGTTCAGAAAATGGCTGACCTCCCAGCAGCTCACCTTTCTACAGATCCTCCTTTTACACATGTTGGACTAGATGTTTTTGGTCCTTGGATTATTTGTGCACGACGGACAAGAGGTGGTCTTTCACATAGTAAGCGTTGGGCTGTAATATTCACCTGTATGAGTGTAAGAGCCATTCACATTGAAGTCATTGAATCCCTTGAATCATCTAGCTTTATCAATGCCTTCAGACGATTCATTGCAGTTCGTGGACCAGTCAAACACATCTACTCAGATCGTGGCACAAACTTTATCGGTGCATGTAAAGAGATGAAAATTCCTTCTAACATGGACAACACCACAGTGCAAGCCTACCTGTCAGATCAAGGTTGTGTGTGGACATTCAATCCTCCACATGCCTCTCATTTTGGTGGGACATGGGAGAGAATGATCGAACTTGCAAGAAGGATTCTTGACTCTATGTTTCTCCAGATGAAAGACAAACTTACTCATGAAGTTCTGACAACTTTCATGTCAGAGGTCGCAGCAATCATCAATGCTAGACCTCTAGTTCCTGTGACCACTGACCCTGATGATACATTCATCCTAACTCCTGCTACTTTACTCACTCAGAAAATAAATGTTGTTCCAGCACCTGCAGGAGAGTTTGGAGCTTCAGACCTTTACAAGCGTCAGTGGCGCCAGGTCCAACATTTATCTAACACCTTCTGGGACCGATGGAGGAAACAGTTTCTCCCAACACTGCAGCCACGCAGAAAGTGGCTGGTAACTCAACCAAACGTTACACCAGGAAGTGTTGTACTCCTTAAGAACATTCAGTTGCCAAGAAACGAATGGCCTCTTGGACTTGTGACACAGACTTTCCCAAGCAAAGATGGCAAAGTCAGGAAGGTAGAGGTCAAGGTCTGCAAAGCAGAAGCGTCTTCACTCTTCCTTAGGCCTGTAACAGAGGTGGTGATTCTCTTTTCTCCAAATGATTAAGGACTGGTGTAGTCTCATGTGTGGCATGGGATCATGCCAGGCGGGGAGTGTGTTGTTGGGGATTTTTGCGGGTGTGTATATATGTGTGGGGGCGTTCCCTTTGAGAGGTGCAGCCAGCTGCATGTCACGTGGCTTCAGCGACAGAAAGCCAGAGTTAAGTTCATGTCACCCGTGTTCATTTAATCCAGTGCCATCTGCATTCATCTTTGTCCTGACGAAGCATTGTAGGTACGTTGAGTTTAATGTATTGTTGTAAATCATTATTTTTATATTATTTCAGGTTGTTGAGATGTAAAATATTTTTGGATGTTTATTGTTTGCACGGCTTTGCTAGTTCGTTTGGGTCAGTGTTTAATTTGTCTTTGTTAAACTTATATGTACATGTGAAAGTGATGTATTCCTTTTTTGTTTGTATTTTAGTTTCACACTTCCTTGGTTTCAATAAACCTGTGGATAACGGTCAAGCTTCCTCAGAGTCGTGATATAAGGAAGAGTTTAGCTGTACTGTCTAGTTGCATGCGTATGGCGAAGGCAGTATAACAGCCATCTGTCCAATTCTTCTGCAGTTTCCAGTTCTCCACTCAGTAATATCATTTTTACTTTAAGATACTTTATCCTGCTGTGGGTTTTTCTCGCCTGAAGGTCTGACCTGTTCTCATTTGTAGTGTGCCACATGCTGCTGTTTTATACAAGTCAATGGTGAACTGCAACACTGACTAGCAGATTTGACACTAGGAACAAACAGTGTCTTGACTAACAGTGGATAAACTCCACATTAGCAGGCAAAAAAGGGTAATGAAGAAATAACTAGAAAGGGTCATGGCTGAGGATATTTAACTCAAACCAAAGTTAGGCCTCCATAGAAACCAAAAAGCCCCTAAAAAACATGTGCCTATTTTTTGTCACGCATGATTTCCACCTCCAAGGTGTATAAATGTGTCCTTTTAGTGAATCCACAATGTGAATAACATTATTGAAAGGAGAACCCCAGAAATGATTCTTCTTACAAAAAACAGCATAAATTTAGTCTGATAAAACCTATTTAATTTAAACAAATAGTGAAATATTAATAGTAATAATGTAATAGTAACAGTGATGTCCCAATAGTACTAGATAATTTAAAGCTCTTTAAATGTGCTACTCTCACAGCCAATTAGGAGTACAGCATGTTTAATTAAAAGACTAGATCTGAAACATCATGACAACTCATGTCCTAAACCCCACCCAGACTGCCACAGCATGTTTCACAGTGCACTGATTATACTTCATAACCGTTCTCTTTAAAATAGAAATAATGAACATCCGTGGAATGAAAGTGTTTTGTTTTTCCATTACTGATTTGGAGCTTATTATTTCCTGTTAGCTAACCAGCCAACATGCTTGTCTGGGCAGATGAGTGTCACCTACACTGACAAAAAGACATTTTTTCTTTCATTATGTCACAGCAGAGCATTGATATAGCCAACGTTTCAACTTCACCTCCCTTTCAACCTGCCATGAAAATTGGACAAAGGATTGCAGAGCAGCTGGCTGTAGGAATGGATGTGGCTTCAGTTACTACTAGCAGTAAAAGAGTTCAAGGTTTAAAAAGGCCTGGAAGCAACTGCTAAGTTCTGTGAAGGTGGATGGAGATAAACTGAGTGAGAAATAAAAGACAAAGTCATAGGGAGAGGAAATATCATTAGCTGCATTACATTGAAATGTCCTCTGAATAAATTTATCAATCTTTCACAACATTTTCAACACTTTCACTACATTGATTTGTAATGTTTCAGCAATGTAAAGTCCTCATTTCTGCTCAGGTTTCTTGATGTCACATCATGACATTTCACTAGGCTGTGGTCTGAACTTTGACTGGATCAGTGCAAAACATTGGTTGTTTTCTTTATCAGCTAGTATGTTGAAGATTTGTTGCTGTTTTGCGGAACATTTTTCTGCTGATGACCTAGTTTGGGTGAAGCTGGACAGATGGTCTCACACTTGACATCAGAAAACATTGTGTGGTTGCTAAAACAGGCCAGATCAGTTCCCTACCAGCATGTTTGACAGTTGGTATGAGGTGTTTGTCCTGACATGCTGTGTTTGGGGTTTCTCTAAACATGCTGCTGTGTGTTACAGTCAAACATCTCAACTTTGGCCTCATCTGTCCAAAAGACATCTTTTCACAAGTTATGTGGTTTGAGTAACAATGCAGTGATATTGTCATATTAATTTTACAAAGGTAGAACTTTCTCTAGGCAGTGCTTTTGAACAACCTGCTGTTGTTCAGTCTTTTCCTAATTTATGTTTTCCTTTTTGTACTGGATTTGTTCTTCGTGCTGTTGTTATCTCATCCTATTTTTTGTATCTTAATTCAGTTAATTTCAATTGATATTAACTCATTTTAATATGCTTATCATATTAAAACTGAGCTAAGCTGTTATCTTACCTTAGTTTATTTTATCTTAGCACAGCTTACTTTATACTAGTGCATTTTATGTTCATTTATTCAATTTTATATCAGTGTAGTTAAGGTTATTGTTCATTAATTTAGATTATTACTTTCATCAACTAAAATGTTCTGTTGATAATTTGTGTAATTTCTGAGAAGTTAGTAGTTCTTTATATTTAGTTTTTCAAGCATTGCATGGTTTGAGCTCATTATCACTGTATCTGATAGGTTCATTACTCCATCGATTGTAAGATCTGAATATAATTACAATGGATGTTGAAGCAAGGGTTTTGTTCCCACTTGCTTCTGAAATTGTTTTGGCTCTCATCTGGAGTAAGCATCTTTCTTCATGATTCCATCATTCTGCTGCTTCTTTGTATAGATAAAAAATAAAGATTCCAACTTTTGGTAAATATATCTGGTTTTATATGAAAGAATCTTTCAGAATTAGAACAGGAATGACTTGGTTTTCTCTATAAACAACAATCCATTGTTTGTGCTCTTGTCTCGAACACAACCAAAAGAATTTTAGAAATCAATGACATGTTTGGTGTCACTGGATCCTTCCTCTATTTAAGTACACATATTCCCCAGGATGACAAAGTGAGTTAATCCTACTGTAAACTTCATTTGGTTGTGTGCTAGTAAATATTTCATATTTGATAAAGTCCACAAACCAAAATTTGTTTTTGTGTCTGAACAATGATCCCCCATGTACCAGATAGTCTGTGAGCATTATGCAGTGACAGGCTTGGTTCTTTTGGTCTCTGCTCCCTTCAACCAAAATGTTGTATACATAGTTTTCACTGCTCAGATACATTGGAAAAATACCTAACTTGAAGCAATTGGAAGCAAGTTGATCTTTCTAATCCATTTAGACATTTAGAAAACTTATCCTTAAATAGCTTGGTACTTGGAAACAAAACAAAACAAAGGTTTAAAGGACAATTGTGTTTGCTTAACATTTGAAAAGGGATTCCTGTAAGAGTCATTTACCATTTGCTGAAAAAAAAATGACTAAATGGGTCATAAACTAGATCTGCTTTATTCATTTGGTTACTCTGCCTGGTGGAAGGAAAGGTACAAACCAGATTTGGTGTTTTTGGTTAAGAGTTTTGATGCTTTTTTTTAGAGTTAATTACTTGGTAAACTCTTTAAATGTTTATTTTTCTGCCCTTCATTAGAATTAGACAAGAAACAAATATGTTTCTGTTTCATAAAATGTTAACTATTACAGCAGTTAGAACTAAATACACTACACAAACTACTTTATTTTCTCACTTATTGCTAGATGAACTTGTGTGATGTTTCCCTTTATTAGGACAGAAAATGGCTTCTATTTCCCAAAGAACTATCAACGCAGCATGATTTAAAATATAAAGTTTGTAAGATTCTAAAGATGGACTTCTAACTTTTTAAGTTTAACAGGGAAATAGTAATACATTAGGGCACCTTCATATTGGATTAAGATTGCACCATATCATGGGTCTGCAACTTCAATCCTCAAGGCCAGCGTCCTGTAACTTTTAGATGTGTCCCTGATACAGCCCACCAAAATCAAATGGCTGAATTACTTCCTCAGTCAAGTTCTGAAACCCAGTGAGCTGATTATTTGACTAAGGTGTGTATTACCGTGGAGGCAGAACATCTGGGTCCATGTTATGCAGCTGCCACTCAACCTGATCATACCCACACGAGACTGGCAATGCTCCAAGAATCCTGATTTACTGTGATGTTTTTAGCAACACAACTGCCAAAGAAGTTCTTCTTTGTCAGTTGTGGAAACAATCCACGTTTTCCCAAAACAAAAAAATGGAAAATAAAAGGAATACCATTTCACTTTGCCTATGCGCTTTGCAGTTGACGATTAGAAAGCTTATAGAAACACACATAACACACTTTCTGCTGCTGCAGAAACACACGCACACCTCTAAACTGCACATATATGTTAGATGGGTTGAGAGGACAGTTGTGAGTTTTTCAGACTGCAGTTCAAATGCAAAACACCTTTGATACAAATGCACTGGATAAACACTTGTCTTACCAAATATGCTTGCTTAAAAATTGCTAATTTATTAACTATGCAAAATAGTTATGGTCAATTATCAGAATTACAGAGTCAGTATACGCAGCATCTCAAAAAAATGTGAATATTGCATAAAAATGCAAAGTTTCTTGTGAGTCAGTGCAGAACTTCATTTTATTATACTTTATAGAGATCATGAAATGACATATTTCAAGCTATTAGTTTTTTTTAATTAACAGTTATAGGAAAAATATGTATTTTATGTATATTTAAGGTTTAAAATGACAACAATGAGTCCATGTAGCTTGATAGGCACTCTAGATAAGATCTAATTTTTAATTTTTTATGCGTTAACTGGAGATAGGCACCAGCAACCCTCCCGACCTCATTAGGGTCAAGGGTGGGTGGGTGGTGGATGGATGGATAGATGGATGGATGGATGGATGGATGGATGGATGGATGGATGCTTGAAAATTAAATACAACTACTCTTAATACCTGACTGAATTATGTCCAGTTACTGGCTGTTTCATTGACTATGTATTCAAACCTTTCTTACCTTTAATCAGATGTTTTACTTTAGGTAACATTGGATAGATACAGAGGGACCTATTTTCGCCTTAGTTCTTTAAAAACCTTCTTGGACACCAAAAGCTCCACTATATAAGGGTCTCTGGCTGTTCACACACCACTTATCTCTTACTGAGACAACATGAATAATATAGAAGGGAAAGTAGAAAATTTCCTGCCAAGCTGAGCTCTATACCTGGCAGGAAGGAAAAATGACGTCCCTGCAGTGTGGCGTCCCGTGAGACGAGGCAGAATAAGTTCATATTTACATGAGGCTCAGAAAGAAGAACATAAACAGGCCTGCATAAACAGATGCAGAGTAATCATGAATGAAACCTCAGAGAAAGTCAATATGTGTGTGAGCACAGGTTTTATGTATTGGCTTTCTGAATTTGTGAGTCAGCAAAACAAGGTAAATGATTGTGTGTAACCAAGAATAAAGGAATATAAAAGAAGAAAGTAAAGGATGGGCTAAACAAATACTGCTCTTTTGCTGCATATCATTTTGTGAAGCAAAGAAAGATCCAAGAAACTGCACAGGATTTGAGCTTAGGGTTCTTTGTGTCTGATGCCTAATTGCTAATCACAGTAGTGCCAACCACACAGGCCACAGCTTTATTTTTGGTGAAAAACTTTGTTTGATATTCCCACCAGGACTCCATTATGGAAAGTTCAAAGAATTCCAGACTTTAAACACATTTTGGTTTACCACATCAAACTCCACCAAAATGATGTTCTAGTTGTGGTTAATAACAACAGGTGCTGGAAATAAAATGTAATTTAATGTCTAAGAGATTTGATAAAAAAATAATACATAATAATTAGGAAAAGAAAGAGGAAGAAAGCAGAAATGTGACTATGCATCACAGAGATATAAAATAATTAATATTCTGTAGTATGTTTAAGAAGTCATGGATATGAAACAAATGTTCAAAAATACTTAAAAAATAGAGTTGATATTTGTCAGTCTAAGCAAAAGATCACAAACTGATACACGATCCCAAAGCGTTCATATGTTTTATCCTCATTACCAGAAAAGACATTTGGCATATGAAGGAATGAATCAATTTTATCTCTGAGTTTTTCGGTTAAGCCATGTAGATCCTAGGAAAAACAGTATACATTTGCTGAACACCCTTGCTGCTAATATATGATTTTAAAATAAAATATTCCAAGCACATTTTTAAGTTATATAGTTGGAAACACTTAGAGCAGCTTCAAATTTTCTCAGGATATTCAGGCCAGCGCCAGAATATATAACACTCCTCGAAGTTGCATAACTCCCAAGGGAGCTTCATCCCTGAGTCTATGGGCCCCATCTTGCATGTTAAATCCACAACAATACAATTAGGAAATGACTGAACAGGAGTCAATTACATTTGACCACAGTCAAATGTAAAGTTATCTGTCTACAAGCTGATGCTTGAAATGATCCCAAGTAGCAAATCTCCAAGAAAATGGCTAAGATTAGGATTGTTTGTAACTGTTACTGCTGCTTACTGTAGTTTTGCAAAGTCATTTTACAGTCCTTCAGGAATGCCGGAGATCATAATCTCCCTTAATCCCACAATATGGAAACTGCATGAGAGCTGCTCAAAAAAGTACTAAGTAAATAAAGCGTATTAACTTGAGAATTTAGCACAATTTTGAATGCAATTCAGAAAATGTCAGCACAGCTCATCAAAAAAGGGAAGGAGTTCAATTCTGCCTCTACAGACAAGCACCTTAAATAGCAGCTCAACCATATTATTAATAGCTGGTGTCATGAGGTAAGCTAAAATCAATATTATACCCAATAATATGAATATGTATTAGAAACTGCAAAATACATTGGCAAAGTAATAATAATATGAATAATATGAATATGTATTAGAAACTGCACAATACATTGGCAAAGTCCCACAATTCACTAAAAATCCTTAATTCTTACATTACATCTCGGAATGGTTTAGATGTTCGGTTTAAAAAAAATGCATGATTTAGAATATTAAACCACTGCAGCAACAGATGCCAAACTGAACCAAGGATTTTGGGCACAGACATGCACATGTGGCTGTGGTAAACCACTTACAGGCTGTTTATGCAGACTTTATAGTGTGTGTGTGTGTGCATGCATGTGTGGGCCAGATGCATCCATCTTGTTTATAGTAATTGTTGTTTTCATCTTAGTGAAGCTGCATTTTCTTCTAAAAAAAAAAGACAGAGGGAAAGATGGAGAGAGGAACAAAGAAAAGGGAGACTGGTGTGACGCAGAGGTGAAGAGACAGCGGCCCACACAGTGAGTCAATTCAATTAGGAAGTGAAAATCCTTCCTGACCACTTTAATGTGGTTACTGATTGAGGGCAACTCTCTTGATGATCAATGCACATGTTTAGAATGCACTGTTGGCACCAGATCCAATGACACATGGGTTTAAAAGTAATTTGAATTCATAGGATCAGGATTTAATGTTGAAGACCAGTCGGTTCCAGCAACCACAGCAGAACCAACTGAAGTTTGGCCAGAGATTTCAGGGAAGTTCGAGTTGATCATTAGGTCTTCTTCTACACCATAGGTGATAAAATAAAGCACATGCCAGCACAAAGATAAATTGCTGACAATTTTCTTTTAATTTCAAAAACACAATGTTTTTGGGATTGATTAGTGTTGGACCACAGATATGTCTAAAACTGGCAGGGCACTGGGCTCCCAAAAACTGAAATAATTAACTCCTATTTTATATGATTCTTTGTTCCAGCTCAAAACTAACACAAAATCTTCTTTGGAAATCCATATTTCAGCTTTTAGATTAATAAAGAGTGTAATGTTTTTAGTGATGTGTCTGAAATCAGAGTCTGCCCAAGTCTGTCTTGGAAGAAAAAAGTGGAGATTGGAAATTGCACACAAAATTTGGATCAGTGCAAGACAAATGCACTGATCCATGGACATCATCAAGCTAATGCCTTTTGAACAACAGGTCCATATTGTTTAATATACCTAACACATTGCGGGTACATTCAGATGAATTTGTGTTTTTATCCACAATAAGTTGGTGTGTCAGACTGAGTTGAAGACTCAAGTTTTTAATTTTATTTTACAAATTAAAATAGCCAATAATAATAGACTTCCATAAAATAATTTTCCCATAAACACAAGCAGTAATAACACCAAACATGGGAGGCCTGTAAAAATGAAAAACACACCACAATTTAGAACATCTCCTCCAGGGTTCACTGAATGTTTGAACAGCAGCTAAAACACACAGTGGAGCAGCAGAAACAGCTGGAAACACATACACACACACCACACACACACACACACACCTATTAAACACAAACACAATTTAACCTGAGAACAACAGGGTGCACAGAAAGGCTAAGTAAAGAACACATAGAGTAACTGGCTTACCACAAAGCGAGGATTTTTCAGATATGAAAAAGAAACACTACAGTAATAAATGCCATCATCCACATGGCCCTTCTGACATCATTTGTTTTATGTAACAGGAAAAGATCCAAGGCTACTTGCGAATGGAAGTGATTTGCACACAGAATACAGCTACTGCAGCAGAACCATACAACCATAAAATGTTTTCTCCTGGACACACTGTTTCCAATTTTTTACAAAATAGAAATATATGTTCCAAAAAGCATTCAGCCTCCGAGTTAGTACTTTGTAAAACCACTTTTCACTGGATTTATAGCAGCAGGTTTCTTGGGAAAGGTTTCTACAATCTGTTCATACATGGAGATTGATGTTTTAACCAATTCCTTTAAGCAAATCAAACTCCACCTCAGTCAAACTGGGTGGAGAGCATCTGTAACCAGCAATTTTCTCAATTAGATTTAGGTCTGGACTCATGCAGTGACGTAAGTCCATAGGCCAATCAACAAATGCAGTCTGGTGCCAATCAAATCACTTGCATGTAATACCCAGGTTGGCCCGGCTCGTGCCACTGCTGAGGTGGTTCCAGAAAACAGGGACAAACAGTGCAGTATTTGCAAACAGAGACGAATTCGACCAGGGCTGATAGGGGAACAACCAGTTACAGCCAAGCCGAGGAGAAGGGGCTTCATCAAAACTTCCTTTGTTCAACCTGTCAGTTTTGATGGACAGTTTGCTGTTATGCAATACATGAATTTTAAAATGATGATATTAACAGTTCTCCATGGCATATTTAGAGCTGGGAATGATTTATAACCCAATCCTTCTGTTTTTACTGAGATTAACGTACTGGCATCTGAACTCTTTTTACTAATTCGATTACTCGAATTAGTAAAAATCTATTGCAGCGAACATAGTTCGCTGCAATAGATTTCATTCAGTTATATCAGAATAAAAATGGTTGAACTGGATGTCACTTATTTTTTTTTAGATTTTCTTGCAAAACATAAAAGGTATAATTAAAAACACCCAGGCTTCTGGTTGTAATGTGACTAAATGAGGAAACCTTCAGAGGATATGAACATGTTACCAGACATTGTAGTTCAATGAGATTTTATGCAATGGAGAAACACAAAGCTCAGCCAAGACAGTCAACTTCTGCAACAAATAAATCAAAAACTGAGTGAGTGCATTCACTGACAGGTCTTTTGATGAGAGATTATCACTAGTGGCGGCCATGTTAACTTCTGTCAAACATTATGGCAGATTATTATTTTGATTCTGAGAGTTTACGGTTTTGGCACAAAGGTCAACATGACAAAAGGCTACTCACAGGAGAGAAAGGTCTGACTGACATGATTGCTTTTTTTCTCACATTCTTAGGACTAAAATGAACAATAAAGTGAGTCCAGCAACTCTTTGCTCATAACGTGCAGAAATATACGACCTTTACTTCTTGAAGAATGAACAACTGCATCACAATAGCAGTAAAAAATGTCTGAAAAACTTCCTGGAGAACATTGGAAGGTGTATCTTCAGCAGCAAACACAGTTCAGCTGCTGGTTGGAGCAGGCTGTTGCGATATCTTCCAGTGAAGGAGGTCGATTTCAGGCAGATGATTATCTGAATGCATACTGCAGTACCATTTAAAGAGCTATGACAACATTCACACTTATAGCTCTTAAAATGGCGCTAGAGTCTGCAACAAGCTATGTTAAAGTTCCACAGCTAAAACTTGCCAGCATCTTTTGTTTATTGACAAACTAAACGTATAGATAATATAGGGGAAAAAAAAATATCAAGAGCAGGAATGAAGAAATTTCAAAGTTGTACACTTTTTTAAATCTAAATAAAACAAGTATCATCACCTTATTGTATCATCTGTACTTTTAGGAATTCACACAGTCTGTAAAAAAAAAAAGAAAAAAAAAGAAACTCTTTAGACAAATATTAGTGAAGATGTATGTTTATAATCATATTTTAAAAATTAATGTGTTTTGATGGGGCTTTTAATGGATTAAATGTGACTTTTAAAAATAGTTTTAAGTAGGTACTTTAGGTATTTTTTCACTAAGCCAACACTTCTTTATTAAAATAGTTTTTTATTGTTCTGGTAATGTTTTTATTAGTTGTAAGCACAAAATCATCATAATTAACAGGACTATAACACCAATCTGTGTGTAATTAATCTATATGTGTTTAACATAGTGCATTGAGTTACTGAATTTTCAACGATATTCTAATGTAAAAAGTATGAAACTATTTAAATGACCCTACGTAAAATATTAACAGTATTTTTGTGAAAACAACTTTTGTTTTTAAAATTCAAAAGGTTGTCTGTTAGCCCACTCCAAACAAGGGTGATTCATTTGCCACCAACATTGTCATTAACAAACTTCCTATTGGGACATCCATGCTGTATGTAAACATGTGACCATAACAGATGATGAGTGTTTGTGGTTGTCATAAACCTGGAAGAAAAATATTCCTGAAATTATTTTTCTCTAAAAGAAGATTGTTTTAATTAACAAAAACGTGGCAAAATGAGTTCTCCAATGTGTGTGCGTGTACTTTTGTGTGTACGAGTGTGTTCTTTGATGTCTGGCAGCCTCAAAAGCCCTCCAGTTAGACAAACAGTGTTGAGTAGTGATGTAATTAGAACCAAGTATCTTGCCAGTGGAGCCACAAGTGTACCAGAGGGGTCCAGGGAGATTTAAGTGGACAAAGTGGACAAAGGAGGGACAGTAAAAAGATTGCCTTCCATTGCTTGAAACCACTCTCAATCTCTTTAGCATCCTTCTCAATTTCACTGTTTTATCGCCCTCTCAATTGAAATCAAGCTGTGAGCGGCATGTCCTGTAAATGTCTTGCTTCTCTACCTTCTGCAATTATCATAAATTACAATATAAAATATTTTCAGTGTTTTTCATCCATCTGATGTGACAGCTCCATCCATTCTGTTAAAATGAATCAGTTAGCATTATTTATAGCATTATTTATATTTATAGTAAAAAGTATATATTGGACAACAACGTGGTCTAATTTGAGAAATTGTAAGCACAAAAACATATTGACGCCATAAAATGTGATCATTTTATCACATTTTAACCATTATAGCCTAAATAAATTGTTGCATATTGATGAATCTATAATAACTGCTGCAACAGTCTGCCCTGAATCCTTTTATTTAAATAACTCTAAATGCGTCACATGTTAATAAATCCCCTGGCAGTAAATGTTCAAACTAACTGCTGTCGAATATTAATGGTGACAAGTTTTGTTTTTCTCAAATCATTCTCACAGCGCTTTGTACAGTTTCTCAGACTATTAAATCATTCAGACACCTTAAGATGAGGAGGAGCTTCACCTCAACTACAATTTTCATCAAAACGACTGACTTTATACCTTCTAGCAATTTTACATTTTCTGCCCTCTCACTTTGAACAGGTTGTGACCAGTTCAGAGTAGAACTGCATCGACCAGTAAATGGACCACTTTTCATTTCAGCTCAGCTTGCTCTTCTGTCTGTCAGTCTTCCGTCACCTCAACCAAGACCCCAAGAGATGATAATACACATTCAGTAATACCTAAGTACTATCTAATATTAGAAGTAATATACTGCATTCGGGTTTTCTGGAAAATACACTCCCTGTTCTGAAATGTCCTGAAGTCATGCTCAACCCCATATTTTAAACTGTGGGTACTCTTAGAATAACTAAATTAGCTTCCTACTTGATTTGGATATTCTAACAAGTTTACAGCAAACATCTTGTGAAAAAATAGTCTTCAAATTAATTATTTATTTAATATAATTTACAAATGGTTTAATTGTAAACTCTTAATTAAACGTCCTAAATCGAAGCCTGGACTATGATAAAATGAATGAAGGGGATACTAAGTGTATAGAAAACAGTTGATCATAATTGATTTCTTTGTTGCATGATGATGCATGGCTTTGTATATGACTAAAGTATTTATTTATAATAAATAAAATATATAAAGACCTGGTAGGAATAGTAATATATAAGAATGTTGCCAAAACTGCAACACAATGTCATCTTTTGCATAATGTGAATGGCAAATTATAGCATAATCTAATGGGTTTTCATACATTTTTAAAAAATTTTTTAAACTTGTCAAATGAAGCAACATTCTGGACATACCTAAAATTCAAACGGATTGGGAAACATCTGTCAGTGTTAATCCAGAGGGATAGTTTTAATTATGATGATTATGGGTTACAGCAAATTAAAACATGACATGTAGTTATTCCTGTTTTTCTGGAAGTTTTTACCCACACATTTTCCATCTACTCAACTTTCCACTATTATGCTTAAATACAGATATTTGAACAGTCAATATTTGTTCCTTCTTTTTGGCTTCTTTTGTGAATTTTGCTGGTCAATTTTAACTTAAAGCTTAGTGTTAAGCAAAACTTATCTTAATAAACAGACACAAAAATTTGTGTTTTCTTTTACGAATAAAATTACTTGAATAAAGAAACTTTTAGAAGGCACCAAAGTTAATGAGATGCATCTGCAAATTGTAAGTTTCATTGCTTGTGTCACGATGTTTAAGGCTTGACAGACTCACTTGACAGAACCTTGAAGTTCCCTAGAAATACAGCAGCTAGACAGGCACTGGTCTGGTGTTGCAGAACCAGAGCAACAGCTTGGAGGCAGAGGAGCAGCCACTGGAGAAAAAGGAGAGGGAACAAGAGGAAAAGTAAAGGAGAATGTGGATCAAACAAAAAGAGATGAAAAATTGAAATAAAAGTGGAATCCCAATAAGGGATAAGAAAAATAAATGACAGGTAAGATGATGCAAAAAGAAAGGTATAAATAAGGGAAAACCATGAAGAAAATGTTTTATAAAACAATGAGAATGAAGGAAGGACATGAAAATAAAGTGGACCCAATAATGGAAAGTGTTAGAAAAAGGCAGGTAAGCAAAAACAAATGTAGAAACAATAATGCGAGAAAAGAATAATAATCAGAGAAAATAAAATATGATATACCAAGAAAAAAAAAAGATGCACAAAACACAAGATTAAAGGAGTAATTAAGGATGGTTGTTATAGAGGGAGGGGCCAGGAGAAAGAAAGGGAGGAGCAGAGAAAGGAAAAACAAGGTTAGTTGTTTGGTTCACCAAGAGGAGTCATCAGACAGCAGGCAGGAAAGACTTCAGAATGGGTGTGTAAATCTGTGAGTTTGTGATATATGGTAGATCATTTCTCAATAACAACAGGAGAAAAAACAAACCTGATGTGCATAAATATAACTTACAATACAATGTTTCTTTTTCTTTTTACCATTGTTTCTCAAACATTTTCAGCCTTAAACCTGAGTGTCTGTCGTGAAAGGAGACAGACGATGTTAAATAACTGACTATAGTACACCAATATTATTTTTATATTTTATGTCCAGTACAATAGATTAAATACTTATAGTAGTAAAACTAAAAGGTAATAAAAATGGAAATATTAGTAAAGTAGTTAAGTATGAGCTTCATTATCAGCAGTCAAATCTCAAAACTAACTGTAGGAATCACCAAATGCTTTGGGTCACATGGTCAGCAATACTGCTTCATATAAACATTCATAAAACCAGCCTGGGGCAGAATTTTTCTGAAAATTAATATTAAAGTAAGAGAAAACAAAAACAAAAAAGTAGTTTGTTATTTTTGCATGGTCAAGAAGAATGGGGAACAAAGTCCAGATCACTAGATGTGCAAAGCTAGTAGAGACATACCCCAAAATTGCAGTAAAAACTGTTTCCACAAAGCATAAGCTCAAGGGAACTCAAAACAAATGCATGTTGCACTTCTCAAATTTTAACTGTAAGAAAAATTGAAGACTATGTACAATTTTTCTTCATGTTCATGTGACGTTTTAGCTTGGTCTGAAAGATAAAATGGTGTAATGTACATTTAAGTAACATTACATTGAAAATTCAACTCATGGGAACATTTGTATAGCAAGGAAATGTATATTTGCGAGAAACGGGTTTTTTTTTCACCAGATTCAGTTGATCCTTACTCTGACTTTCACAATTAAATTATTATCTATCTTTGATAAAACTTTCTGAGCAGATTGATGCCCACACAGATCTTGCAGAACTAAGTTCAAACTGAAATGTTTTCTTTTTAACTCTGAAAATGTTGCCTCCAACTAACAGCTACAGTAATGACCTCAGTCTGCTTTTGATTACAGTGTGAAACAGGCATATGAATATTACTTTCCAAGAAGAAATTCTACTGAGACTTCAACAGGTACTGACATACTGAAAAAAGTTGGTTTGTGAATATAATGAGAGGATGAGAGAGAAAGAGATGGACCAGCAGATTGAAAAACGTGGTAACCACAAGCTTACTGACTACGATACACCAAGTTTAAAGATAAATCAGGTTGTGATATTGGACAAGAAGAGTCTGTGCAAGAAGGGGTGGATGGTTATTTCTTTCCCATTATAACAACATTCAACAGAGGAAAATGGAAAAACTCTTGATTTCCAGAAGTTTTAGATACTTTGGGATTTCTTTGCTGCAGATAAAATTAAATAAAAGTTCAAGATGAAGCGTTTTAACATTGAGAATTAAATGCATCAAATTAAAATCAACAAGCCTGTTTATTTTTTTATTGCATCTTACTGAAATATTTAACGAGAAGTTAGGCACTAACATTGACAAACCAAATAAATAGCGGTTTTATGCAGAAAATCTGTCTCACCTGTTGAGAGTATGTAAACCTGCACAAGACTGACTCTAAAATGAATTTTGTCTCCCAGAAGTAATGTCTCAATATATGTCCAGGCCTGAAATCGCATAATATAGACTTATTCCATAATTGTCTTTTCTTGACATAAGATTTGTTTCTAGTGAAGAAACAACTCTCTTTACGTTAGCATTGTTAATCCTGCAGATGGATGTTCATTTATATAACATTTCAGGAAGGTTGCCTTCTCTCCAGTAACCTTTTTCGTATAATACCGCTGTGGTTCACACAGTAATTGTACTTTGCACCAGGTGACACAGGATACTATGGCAACCTGTTACCTATAATCAGCCCACTTCCTCCAGCTTGTTCATCCTATGGCTGCAGGCTGCATTTCTTCGGTCTGAAAACGATGAGCAGGGAGCTGCAGCTGAACACAACTTGATGAATATTTGCGCAGCCACAACATTCTCATTACTTTCTCTTCTTGTTTAAACAAACGTCAAGCATTGGTTTATGGGATGACATACTCAAAACCAAGCCTCTGACTAAGCACCAGTAAAAACATCATGAAATTAAAGGTAAATTGGATCATGCAAAACTATCCAAAGCTGCATAATTTGAAAGTAATTATCTGGGTTTGGCTTGGCTCAGGTTTAGTTGTTGGGTCCAATGGACTGACTTTAGGTTTAAGTGAGGACAGAAAGTTTCTCCTTTCCCACATTTTAAACTTACAACTAATAACAAATATGAATAACTACTGTACCATCTTGTTCAGAAAGTGCTGACTTCTATGTGAATGAGATCACGTGTTAGCCTGACTTGTATGTTATAGGTTTGCTGTCGAATGGAGCTGACAACATCAACAGCCTGAAGACACCATTTCCTGTTAGGCTATTATTTCAGATAGGTAACAAACCTAGTGTGCAATTCAACCCAGAATATATTTAAAAATCCAAAAGAAACAAAGAAAAAAATAATCCAAAGTTGAGAGGTAAGCTTTCAAACGTGCAAATTCTGTGCAGTTATGACTCTGCAAAAACGTGATATGAACATGTGCCTTAAGTAATTTTCACTGGCATATAATGTTTCTCTCAAAGGAGCTGTGGTGATGCAGCAGCTGCAGGTGTGTTTTAAGACACCATGCAGTCTCACACACAGCAGAGTATTTTTAAGATTTGTCCTTTCTTGTCTCTCACCTTCTACCTCCAGAATAATGAGCAAATGGAACAATAGCATGAAAAAGGGAGTAATATTAGCCACTAATCACATTTATTTATGCCTGAATATAAATAAATAAAATAGTTATTTTTACTGAAACCTTTTTGTCTTAGACTGACAAATTACTGCCATCATGTATACTGACAGTATAATGTTCCTGTTTGTCTAAAGACTTCCTTAACTTTAAGCAAGTTACAGCAAGACACAAACATTTCAAAAGTTCCAGTTCAATCTCATTAATCCAAATTACTTTCTCAGAAGCTTTGCAGAGGGTTTACAACAAAGATGAGACAGGTCAGCAATTTAAGAAGTTCCTCTGGAAATTAGTCTCATGATGTTATGGTTGGTATGCAGATATACATACCAAACTTAAAGCACATATAAATTAATGTACTCTGAAATTCATCTTGCAACATAATGGTGTCAAATTTGCCTACAAGTCGGACAAAAATAAGTAACTGGTTTAATTGCACGCGATTACACTGGTAATAGATCTTCAGCAAACTGTTTAAAGTTTGTTTAATTAATAAAGAGGTCTATAAAGTTTCTGATGTAACCTTTATAGTTTCATCTCCACATTTTAGCGCTAATTATATTTCTTGCATTTTCAAAAGTTAAAAAGCGTTTTTTCACTTCAGTCAGACTAAAATAAAAAGCAGAAGAGTTATTTCCTTTTGAGACAAAGGATTGGTTTTGAAATTTTTCTTTTTTCTCCAACATAAAAGCTGCTTTGATAAAGTAATTTTAAGGCTGAATGATTTGCTTTCTTCCAACATCTGCCTACCGTCCAAGGTTTATTGATTAATGAACTAAAACAACTATAGTGAAAATTACAAAGTTTAGGATGAATGAATTAAACGTTACCTCCTAGAAAAACCAAACTTTCTGTGAAGCTTTTCAGTTCTTTGCTGTAATCAGTAATTTAAATAAGAAAAAAATCTTCCTTCATTCACCTTGATGTTGAGAGTTTTCTTTATAAATGGAGAAGGGAAGGGCATGGATGGCTTTTTAAAGCTTCACTGAATTATACATGAACATGTTCTAAATTGTGAGAGGGGGCATTCTCTTTTTACCCTTTCAAAGAGACAGAAAAACATTTAGAAAAGAGATTTTGACATCTGCTGATACACAAAAAGCATGAAGATGTGAGAAACTAGGGACAAATAGCTTTATATTTCCTTATATTTTTCTTTTAACTGAATGAGCTCTTACATAATCTGAGTTTCTTGCACTTCGCCACTGTAAACTTCCTGCTTATTCTAGAAAAATGTCATCACCTCTCAATCTAAACAAGTTTGACACATTTGACTGAAGATGGCCTCTATTGAATGTTACACTGTAATCTGCTCCCCGGCACCAATCAAATCCATTTGTCGCGTGAAGAGTAATCCTTCCTTTAATAAAATGAGGTAATGTATTTAGATGAGCTTGTTTCGATTCAATTTAAGATGCTAAAGTGCTTAATTGATTCTATTTGAATAAACAATTATGTTTTAATTTGAAGCAGAGTCAAACAGTGTTGGCTCTGTGGCTGTCACAAAGGAGAGTGAAGTGTCTTCCCTATAACCAACCCTGCAGATGTGTAAAAAAAAGAAAATTAACTGAATGATGTGCTTAAAATGCAATGCACTGAAAAAAAATCACATTAAGTGGCAACTCTATTACAGGCTTAATTATGAAATGTATGCAGCTTGAGAAAGGATGTGTTTCTGGTTGCTTGAAGAACTACTGCAGTTCCAAAGGATTCAGAAATGTATTTTCAAATGAATGTTACAAAACAGATTAAACTTCTCTAAAGCAGACAGGTACCGAGTGGCTACAAAAGGCTGTGGTGTCGGTGGTTGCAAAAGAAAAGACTTTAGAGAAAGACATTTTGTTGGCTTCAAAAAAGTTCTGGTAAATTATTGGGCGACTCGGAAAGAGAAAGAAGGATCCTTCCCAGGGTGTTTGGTTTGGGAGTGGAACTGCAGACTCAGACTGGGAATATTTCTGGTTGGTGAAAGGAGAATCTCCACAGTCTGGTCACCATGTCTGCTACGGGGTGGGGAGAATTTGAGCACTTGGAGGGAATCAAAGGGATTAAAAATTTCCAAAGTGGTAGGGCATCAAGGATGGACACCTCTCAGCCTCCGCTGGAAAGGCATTTGTTAGGTTTTTGGAGGGAAAGATGGAGTAGTGTGGGTTTCATTCATCATTTTGAAACAAAGATTGTTCAACGCAGTTTCTCACGTATTGAAAAAACAAAACAAAACATGGAATTAAAAAGAAAAATCGGACTTGTTTTTGTTTGATTGCAAGCCGTAATTCAGCTACAAATCCTGCTCAGTGAAATCAGCTTACCAAAAAGCCAGTAAGATGACAAGAGAAAAGATCTTAAAAACTGTAATTCTTTTTCATCACCGCTCCTCTAATCTCTTTGTGACAAGAAACCAGCAGGAGGCGCCCTAGATAGACAACGTTAAATTCATTCAGTTCGAATTATTAAAATTCATGCTCCAGGTATATTAACTTAGACTAAGAATTATTTTTCTTCCCTCCCGCTTGCTGAGTTTTCCAAAAGTTTCAAAAAATATAAACTACCTAAAACTGGATCTATAGAAGGAAGAGAAAAAAAAACTGAAGAGACAAGAATATATTGTCTGAGCATCTGACTCTAAAAACCCTCTGTTTGGTTATTTTCTTAAACAACAGAACCTGTTGCACCATTTTGATTGTTATATGTAATGATTACCAATATATTTCACTGCTTTGCTATTAAACTGAAATGAAGGTGACAGCAAATTAACTGCTGTGGAGGTGGAAGGTATAAGTTCCAAAATCACACTCTGCTGAAGTCTCTGTAAAACCTGAAATCTTATATTAGTGTATCAAGCTACATTAAAACAGGTTTCTTCTATTTAATCTGAGTGACTGAAGATAAGATAAAGTTAAGGGAACTTATAGTTCTTACAACTATCAAATCCAAAGCGCAACATATCACAGAAACAAATGTGTAATAGGCATTTTAAAACTAATACACAGTCTGATTCTTCCAGCATCAAATCAAAAGCTTTGAAGAATAGCTGTGCTTGCTTCATAATTTACATACGTCCTTAGAACTAACAGGGAAAATAATTGTGAAATTCCACTCTCTTTAAAATTGTTGTTGGCTCAGTTTTTGATGCTTTATGGCTGTGAGTTTAACCACCTCTGTGTTTTAGTGCAGAGCAGCTGAAATAAAAACGTCAGCAGCATACCAGCCAGCAAAGTCTGAGTCAAAAGCTTCGTCTCCCAGCAGGGGGGGAAGCTGACACACGGTACATTTTGACTGTCACAAATGATGGAAACTGGTCATTAACTTTGCGTTTTAAAAGACCAAAACATAAATCATTTCACCTGTTATTATTAAAGTAAGTATAGTAGGTTTAAAAATGAAGTTTAAGGCATTTCTTTTTTAAATATTTACTCTTTTATGCTTAATTTGCTTTCCTCCTCTCCAGATGAGTAATATCCATCTGCTTTTTAAATATTATGTTTGTGCTTCAAGTCTGCGATTATTTATGTCCTTTTTTGGTCTACCTGCATGAGTAGCATTTCCTTCTCCAGTTCATTCTCCAACCTTTGCAATCCAACCCTCATGTACTTCACCTTACTCATTATTCTCTCTAATTTCTCATCTCCACTCTGACCTATTAACTCATCTCCTACTCACTTCTTCCAAACTTTATTATCTCCTCGTTTTACTTCCTGCTTTCATCTCACCCTTTTTTCTTTTCTGCTTTCTCCTTCCTTGTTTTTCTCTTTACATTGTTTCTCCTCATTTGTTCTGAATGTGTTGCTCTCTTTTGCAATTCGTTTAATTTTTTTCAATTTTTTAATTATTTAAAATGTTTTTGATACTCCATCAGTCCTCTTTCTTACTACTGACCCTATTTTCTTCATTTATCCATCTCACATTAAATGTCCATCTCATTAAAATGACCCTTTCTGTCTTTTATTTTGTCTTTTCTCTTCCTCTTTTGTGCATATTTTATCCATTTCACTAGTTGAGTTTCATTTTGTTATCTCCAACAGTGAACAACTGTTTCCAATACTACTTGTTGTCTTGGGACCGACTCTTTTTAGATAAACGACTCCAATGGGAGTATAAATTCTCAGGAGCCATTCTCTTACTGTCTGTGACAGAGTGTATAATGAACAGTGTTCAGACGCCATGGAGAATGTAGGTATCATATGTCATTCCTTTACTTTGCCAGCTTAAGTGGCTGATTCATCATAATCAACATACATTTCACTGTTATGTTTGGAGAACAGCAGGCATATATAATGATTCAATAAATCAGAGATCATTGTGAAAACTAATTTAAGGATTAGTCACATAGCATATTAAGCAGTGGTTGGATCCAACAATTACCAGAAACAATTTGTTATAAGCTGTTTTTCTTGCCTGTAAACAAACGAGTTCATGAAAAATTGTGTGGCTATTGCTGCCTAACAGCTTGCAGATTGCTGGTTTGTATCTCAACTAGAGTCCTAGGAAGGATGTATTTATCTAATATATTTGATATTTCAAGATTCTAATACAGCGACTATTGAATTTGAATTTAATACATCGGGAACTTAGTTTCTCATGACAAAAAAAAAAAAAAAGATGACAAAAAAAGTCTCCAAACACAACAGTTTTGTTCTGTGCAGTCTGAATATATACACACAATTTCACAATTGTACAAATTTAAATTCTGACAAAAAGACCATAAAATTAGTTATTTTACTAGTCTAAATCCCCTTAAAGCTGCAGTAGATAACTAATAACATTATGCTTTTAACCTATTTTCTATATCCTTCCTGTTATCCAGCAGATCTGCAGAAATAGACCTCTTCCAGTCCGAAGCAACCAGTCAGAGTCAGGAGGAATCATCTCAGTGTTTATCATACTCATGTATGTATGAATCCAAGTTAACATATGAGTTGTAATAGTTTTTTTAAGTCTTGATATTTCTTAAATAAATTCCTTATGAGACAGATTTTGGAAAATAAAACACACTGAAATCAGCTTCCACTGAGTATGAATGTGTCATAGTTTTGAGATCCCTACAATCAATGGCTTGGCATCTCTTTTATGCTAATATCTGGAATAGCAGAAAATGAAAAAAATGAATGAGATTTTTTTGTTTGTTTTTATTTCCTCTGACTAATAGCAGGGCTCATCAGGGACATGATTTCAACACCCTGAGACTGACCGGCAATAACTCCACCTTGGGTTTCACTCAACAGGAGCCTAAAACCCAATCTGGGCCACTCTGACATACCCCTGGCATTTTAAAAGCTCTGACTCTCACAGCTCAGTGGCTGCGCTGTAATGGACCATGTGGGAAAGGCTTACATAAAGAAGGATCCAATCCACAAAACTCTTCAGTAGAATGGGCGTCTGACTGAGCCTTCAGAGAAAATAGTTATGTTTTGGTCTGTTTTCGTGACTGCCCCAGGCAATCTCCTCAACCTGAGATTCTACATTTCAAAGCAAATGAAATAGTGTCATCATTTTTTATTGCTTTAATGTGTTTTCAGTTGATGAGGAGTGATGTTTGTGCAGGACATCAGAGGACAGAGTCGTGGTGTTACAGATATATGTAGAATTGGTAGGTTGAACTTATCTAAGCTTATTTTTCCAGTGCTTCCTTTTACATTTTTCATGCTTTTTGAATCATGACTCCTTCTGTCAGCCCCCTCAGTTTGTAATTTTGTAGAGTCCCTCCAGACATCTTAAACTCTGCTCATATAATCAAAACCTGTTTTACAACAGGTTTTGATTATATGACGATTTCCCCTGTGATCTCCAATGAAACATTTCATTATATGTTTTTCTCATCGTTTTACCTATTTGAATTTTCCTTTGCTTGCAGATAATTTACTTCTATTTTAAAGTTTTTAATCATGGCCCTGGCTTTTCAGCTACAACAACTAACAATGAGTAAACTATTTTTAGCAAGCACCTTGTTTTTACATCACTAATGTGACACAAAACAGGTAAAATTAGACGTTTTAATTCCCTATGCTGTTTGATCTACCCACCATCGCATGGTCTCTTCTTTTTTATTTTAAAAACAGAGCAAACAGTCAGAACCCAGTTAACCAAAGATGTTTTAAAAATGTTCATGAAAGCAGAAGTACAAAAAGAAACTCTGACACACCTTTGTCTGCTCTAAGGAGATTGCTTAAATGTAGCGTCTATCAATCTATTGTGTTTCGCTTATCTAAGGTGATTTCACACTGCTATCATGTCTGAAAGGAAAACACATTACTGCAGACAGATCCTCAATCTGTCTATTTATCTCTATTCAAACCCTCTGGACCCATCCAGAAGGAAAGAGTAGGTAAGTAAGGAGCTGGTTCATTGTTCCACAGTCAGGACAAAAGCCAGAATGGAATTCTTAAACTTGAAGTTTGACTCTAACACAAGCAGAGAAAATTTTTCCTGTAAATCATCAACTACTTCTACCTTATAAAACACAAACCTATAATTTTCATACAGAAAGCAAAACTACACAGGTTCAACAGTTTGAGGAAGTAGAAAGCTTTCCTAAACCAAAAGTAACACTTACCTACAAACTGATATTCATTATAGGCCCATTAAGCAGTAAACAGATGAGGTTCCAAAAAGCTCTGATAAATGCAACATTTTAAACATGATACCTTTTGGACAACAAGGCTATATTTTTATGGCTTTAGTATTCAAGGCAGAACCTTAGAAGTGGTACACAGACCTTAAGGTGCCCCTATGAGTCATAAAATGATGCGAGCAGAATCTTTCTGAGTGTTTCTGCAGTCCAGTTATTCAGGTTCAGGATCTCAGGGGACACCAGCACTTAATACATGGTTACCAGCACACATCTCCAACCTTGCAGAGCTGTCAGTGAATTTTAGAGTCCTGGCAAAAGGAGCGAAAATGAGCAAATACTAATATATAATATATATATATAATATTATATATATATATATATATATATATATATATAATATATGATAATAGATAGATAGATAGATAGATAGATAGATAGATAGATAGATGATAGATAGATAGATAGATATTTTATACATATATAGATTGATTTGGATTAAATACTTGCATTACAAGGATTAGGAAAATCTAAGTGAAGCAGGACCACGGACTCACTGAAGCCTCTAGGGATTTCCACAGATGCACTGAGGTGTAATGTTTGCAGCCTGGCGACAACTGAATAGATGATATCACATTGAGTGTTGCCAGGTAACACAGGTAATCCCTGTTGGAAGAAACCATGAATGGAAATTCACAGTAGTTCAATATCTAGCGTGTGGAAATATTGAATGTCTAAAGCTGCAAAAAAACAAAACAAAAAAAACAGTTGATTATTTTTGCTTAATCACTTGAAATCAGTGACCAACAGGTCAAAAAGAAAGATAAACTTTAAAATATGAATTTTTAAAGTGGATTAAGTACATCAACACAAAAAACTGCCACTATTTGCCTTTAACTTGATGTACTTCTGTTGGCATAAAAACTGATAATACCTATGAATACATTGTATGATGCAGAAAAAAATAGTTATCTTGTGATTTTCTCATTTTCTGTTGCATCAAAGCCACTCACTTCATCAGAAAACCTGTCACATTTTTTTCTCTGGAAATAATCACCATGTAGGACTTAAAACATATCCAAAAATATGTATTGCCTTGAAAAATCCTCACTGTGCCACACAGATTTCATCGTAACCAGGCTAGGCTTGAACCATAATGCAAGTAACAAAAGCTGAAATCCCTCCTATCAATAATGTAATACTTGCAATGCAATAATGTTAGAATTTGTTTTGAGCCACTTAGCATAAGAAAATGTAGTGCTCTCTATCAAAAAGCACTTGAAGAGTTGATAACTGTGCAAAAAATGAAGGTCACATGTTGACTGTGCTCTTCTTGAATTTCAGCACATTCCACTAATTAATCTAATTACCAAATAAATTAAAAAGTTAACTGAATGATTTTTCTCCACTTATAAACTAATACATTTACATAATAAGTCACTGAAAAACATTCTGAACACAGCTTTTGTATAACACTGGGTCACACAACAATAATTAGATACAAACCTCACAATAATATTCATTCTTAAAAGAATGGATATGACTATATTAATCAGAAAATATTACTATAATAACCAGAAAAGGCTTGCTTTGTTTACGTGCATCTTTTCTTTAGAATTAGAGGCCATTTTCATAAACTATCTCCTACCAGATGGAGATTATATAAGACACATTATCTTCCCATGCCAGAGGATTATGCAGTATGTAAATATGACATTCACTGAGACACAAATAATTATTTAACGGACACAGATTTGTAAAGTGCATTATGAAAAAAAGAATAATAAAAAAAACTCTAAAAATGTTATGTGGATAGAGTACATGATTAAACCCTCGATGAGATCAAAGGTTACAAAATGTTTTTTTTGTTACTGTTTTTTTACATCTACACTTTACATGTGCGATTAATCTCTGTCAGCATGAACAGGATGAAGATGACATGAAAAGGCTAAAGTGACACACTGCCATTCATGAACAAAGATAAGATTCTTATTGAGACATAAAGACAGATGGAAAAACACTTAACTGGCAACTGTGGAGTATCCCGAACATAATGTCCTTATCAGCATGAAACATGAGCTCCACGTAACAGGCTTAGAGAATAATGATCATTTAAACCCAGAGGGACTAGGAGAAATACTTATGGATTTAAAATCATCTCCATAACACATGGAAAGAAGTTAGTTTGTTCTCACAGCAGATGGTTCATGTTTGCAAATTGCACTATCCTGATGTCAACAGTAACAAGTTTTTAAGACTACATATGGTAGAAATATAAGATATTAAATTATAAATTCAACTGTAAGAAACAATTAAATAGTTCCACTAACAACATAGGATGTAATATTTTGCTTTTGTCAGTGCTGATTAGCATTAATGCATGTTATGTAAGTGTTATACTTTCGGTACAAAAATGATATACTGTATTCATAAAAGGCAGCTTTAAATGACCAGATGTGCTGTAACTCGACAACTCAACCTTTTAATTCAATATTTAAACATTAGGAAGTTTCTCATAATTTTCAGTCTGTTTCTTCTTCAAACATATGACTTTTTAAACTGTTAATTGACATTCGAACAACAGTTGTTTATATGTTTTAAAGTAGAGAAAAACCTATTAATAGGGCTCTAAAATAATTGGATATATGTGTTTCATGATGCAAACCTTCCAAAAAATGCATGTCTTAAAGTTTACACATAAAATCAATTTTAATATAAATCCTCTGTTGCTTGATGCCACAGGACTCCAATCACAAAATAAAATGGTTTATAGAACTTACTTGAGTACATGTGTTGAACCGTTGATCTGCGTGGCTGTGCAGGTTGTGCTTGTTGCCATGATGGATGGCCTGCGATACCTCTTCCTCCCGCAACATAGGATGATGAGGAAGGCACGGCGGAAGGATTTGTTGAGGAAGGCGTAGAGAATGGGGTTGAGCATGGAGTTTATGTAACCCAGCCACAGGCAGGCGGTCCACAGCTGTTCGGGCACTGTATAGCCTATAAATGGGTCCACCACGTTGGTGACAAAGAATGGTGCCCAACAGAGGCAGAAACATCCCATAATGATGCATAGAGTCTTTGCTGCTTTTGTTTCTGTTCGCATACGATGGTTGCGTTGATGGTCAGCAGACTCTGAAGTCGCACCCACTCCTGGGCTTGAACCGGAGGTACCAGGAGTGCAGGCCCCAGCCCCGCCTGCCCGCTGCAGCATGCTGATCTGCAGGGCGTGTGCGCGAGCCGTGATGTAGATCCTCTGGTAAGCCAGCACCATGAGGACCAGAGGGATGTAGAAGGCCACCAAAGAGCAGGTGAGGGCGTATGGCTTGTTGACCATAAAAACACAAGAAGTGGAGTTGCTGCTTCCATTGTGGCGCCTCTCCTCAATCTGGGAAATACATGAAGAAAAATCACACAATGTAAAGAACAGTTAATTTTAAAATTAGATATTGATAGTTTTGAAAAAAAAAATGCTTTGCAAATGTTTGTGAAATTCAGAACTTTTTTAAAAACGTCCCTTCATTTTTTAGCCCTTCATAAACTACAAAAGAAAGTAAGAATAAATTCATACTTCTCTCTCAGTATGGATTGCTGAGAAGGGAGATTGCACGGTTTGAGTTATTTATCAACGTATTGCCACCATTTATGTTAAACACTGTCTTCTCGCAATTTGTCAGACAGAAACTTTGCCATAATATGCCGTAAATGGCACAGACGAGTTTTGGTGTATCTGAATTGTCTTTTTATGTTGTCAAGGAAGCTGCACAGTGGCGCAGTTGGTAGAGCTGTTGCCTTGCAGCAAGAAGGTTCTGGGTTCGATTCCCGGCCCCGGCCTTTCTGCATGGAGTTTGCATGTTCTCCCTGTGCATGGTGGGTTTTCTCTGGGTACTCCGGTTTCCTCCCACAGTCCAAAAACATGACTGTCAGGTTAATTGGTCTGTCTAAATTGCCCCTAGGTGTGTGTGTGCGCATGGTTGTTTGTCCTGTGTGTGTCTCTGTGTTGCCCTGCGACAGACTGGCGACCTGTCCAGGGCGTACCCCGCCTCTCGCCCGGAACGCCAGCTGGAGATAGGCACCAGCACCTCCCGACCCCATTAAGGGACAAGGGTGTAGGAAAATGGATGGATGGATGGATGGATGTTGTCAAGGTTTTGGCTGTCTGGTTTATTTTAAAACATGGCATACTATACGATTTTCATTGCTAGTGACATACCTCTGTACAGTGTTCTTGCTTAGTATATTGTTGCATATGGATGCTTGTGTATAACTTATTTTAATTGGTCATATAAATGTAAGTTATGCAGCTTTATGTCAGGGTGTTTATAAGAAGAGACTAAAACTAGGATTCTCAGTAATAAACACTCTGCATGGGTCTGGTGTAATAGAGATTCAGGCCTGTTTTTCTTCCAAATGCCCAGGAAACAGAGTTAAAATTGTATGTTTTTTCATAGTTTCATTACACCTTAAAACACAGGAGATTTTGAAGAAAAACCTGGTTTAACAGAAAACACCTTCAGTGACAGACTGCTGCATCCTGAGTCCACAAAAACCCTTCCTCCCAGCAGCTGCTGTGCTACATACTGCTCCTACCATAATCAATAAGTGCTTACATCCCTGTTGGTATTTTATATTTTAGCTGCTATTTTATTCATCTTAAATAATACGTCCACTGGTATGATGTATGCTATTACACCTGAATATCCCCAAGGTGGGACAATGAAGAGTATTTTTTTCTACTTTTTAACTGAGCATGGATTATAGGTGCATTTGCATGATAATTCAAAATGTATGGTCAAATAAAAGCAGAAGTAGTTAAGCAAACAAAAATCAACTGTCTCTGGTGCATCTCAGACGAAAAAATGCAGGGTTAGCTGAAGAGAAAAGAGCATAACCAAAGACTGCAGACAATATTGAGAGATTACATAAGATAAATCAAGTATTGATTAGTCTGTGAACTCCTACTTTGTTAAATAAGTTCAGTTATATATAGCATGCATTAAGTTAAATTTGTACATTCCACCTCATTCCATTTCTTTTTATTGGAGCTTGAATCACTTTTTTCTACTTACTTCTGTAACTAAATCTTTTATCTAGCGTCACCTTGGATGTACACTACATGCATATCCGCTCTGCTGCAAACCCAACAAGTGCTTCAAGAAGCCAGCAAAGAAAAGTGGTGACATATGGAATATCAAGGAAGGACTAACTTCTAAATTAGTAATGGCTGATGGAATTGGAACTGGCAGATTTAATTAATTAATCGTTCTTAAATGGTTTTATATTCAGATTCTTGAAGAGAAATCTGAATTATCTAATGATTCTCATCAGCATGTCATATCTCCAATACTTTACTGGTGTATCTTGTGGTGTATCATTACAGAGCCCAAAACCAGACTCAAAACTTGTTGACTTGTCTTGGGATTGAGGGTGAAACCCTCTCTTCTCTGGTCAGTAGACAAAAGGAATTCCTGAAAACCACAACAATAACATAGGACAGCACAAACAACTACTGAGATGGTGCAAAGTCTGCCTCTTGTCACCTTAGTCCTGGTTTGTTTTGCTGAGTTTCAGAGCTCTAGTTTGTGCCAAAAGTGACTGGCTTCACAGAATATTCAAACAGCTCTAATTAGACCCGCAGAGATCTGCTGCCACTGCATGGGGCTAGCTTTGGATTGCAGCTGCACTAAACTCATGCTTGTGTGTTTTGAAAAAAAGGGAATGAAATGTGTGTGTGCATGTGTTCTTTGGCTAAACTTTGGCCAAACTGAGCGGTCCAGTCTCCCCCTTGACGAGCAACTCAGACGTGATTTCATCTGGCAATAAGACAGAGGACCTAGAGAGATTTACTTCTGTCTTGGCAATGATTTGTATAATTTTTAACACACAGAATCTGAATTAATTTGTCAGATAAGTCTTTAAATCATACTTACACACAAATAAAGTTTAGAAAATTACTTTAATTATGTAGCCAGTGTTACCTGACAAAAATTGTCTGTTCAGATCATTCTTGTGTTGGCTTTTTTTTTGTGCTTTTTGATAATTTTTTTTTTTTTTTAATTTTAGGTTATTTCTTTAATTTCATTATCGGACATTGTGGAACATAAAGCTGATATGCTGATTTGCTCTCAATTTTCTGCTGTTGACATTTTTGCTCTCATGAATGTTTCGTTCTTGGGGAGATTTTCCACTCCAATGCCGCTTGGTATAAAGAATTGCTGTAAAGCCGGCAACTAAATTCAAATGGTTTCATATTCATTACGTGCACGTAATGAATACGTGCTTTAGGCTTAGATAGAAACATTTAAAACCTCTTTGAATATTTAACTGAGCTTACTGCACTCCATATAAAACCAGATGTACATTTCAACAAGTTACTTTAATAAAATCAGCTTTTAAATACTACCCTCCATCCAAGAAAAGATTTTGATTCTAGAGTAAAAAATGTTTTTGTTCAAACATTCGGCTCTTCAAATAAAATAATTGAGAAAATATATAGCTAAAACAAAACACTTCATTCAGAACACATCATTTACATTTGAGCTGAAGAAACAACAACTGACAGCCTGTGCTGTCGGTGTGTCATTTGTTGGCATGTTTATGCTGTTTTCATGGCAACATATGAGACATTTTTTCAGTCTAGTAAACAAAGATCCACGAGACAACAATTTATCATTGTTGCATGTGGACACTAACCGCTTATACAAACAATGTTCTGAAAGACTTGTATTTGCGATTATTTTTTTATAGCTTTGTTTCCCCGCAATTTCTTTGTTGCTCACTGAAATGTTCAACATATTTGACAATAAATGAAGTACATAACTAAGTAACCAAAAGTCTAAAATAAATCTTTTTCAAGCTTTAACTCAAACTCCTGCGACTCACCAGGTGGTCGATTCCGATGCTGTTCCAGCCCTGCATGATGGGCAGGAAAGAGATGAAAGTGGGAATGACCCAGCAGCCACCGATCATTAAAGCCACTCGCAAGGGCGTCATTTTGTTCCGGTAGACCAGCGGCTTGCAGCAGATAGCGTAGTATCTGCAGAGAGATCATTGCAGGGAGGAAAATTGCATCAGCTCAAATCAAAAGACTTTTCAGTTCATCAGAAGCAGCCAAACAAAATCAAGCTGCCAAGAAACTAACAAGTATGAAAATGAGGTTTTATCCCAATGACAGCAGCCCAGCCTTTTAATCAAAAGTATATTGTACATGGAAAATACCAAAAGTTGCAGTGTGCTCTCTTGGCATGATTAGCAAAAATATGCTCCTATGAATTTGCAAGAACATTCTAACCCATGTTGCATTAAATCTCTACGGAGAAAAGTTAAAATTGAAGAAAAAACAAACATATTCCACACATTTTATTCAACTGTCATGTCTTAAACCAAATGTTTTTGTAATCCTACTGTACTTATTTATTTTTTAGTGAATATACCTTGTGAATTATTTTGTGTATTTGAGTTGTTTTCACTGCAGAGAGGCTGCAGTTCAAACAAGTGGAAATCAGCCACTTGGTGGGCAGCAATATTTTCTGGATGAGTCAAAGTTAGGTTGCTGCAGTGTTGTAATGTTTTTTACAGGATAAAAAAAAATCAAAAATTTTCTGTAAACATAAAATTAAACAATCACTGTGTTAGTGTGCAAACAAAATATGTGAGTGTTTTACAGCACTTACATTTGAATATATTCATAAAATTGGCTAAACAAAATGAAAACGTCAGGATTGTGTAGTTTTAAAATATTTGAATTCAAGAGAAACTATGTTTGCTGTTTCTATTGCATATTGTGGGTAGATGCTCCTCTAAGACAGAGAGCATGTTTTAATTATTTAAAATATATGGATGAAAAGACCTTCTGACTTAGAAAGTATTTTAATTCTGTTTTAATGCTAACAGAATTAAATTATTTTATTCTGAATATGACAACTTTCCACATAAAATAGAGCCAATGTCACTGTGTTCTGTTCATCCACAACAAAGTACAGGACAAAGCAGATATTGGCTATTTTTACATGGAATTCTGTCAGCTACAATGATGGACTTGCTGTGTTAAAAACAAGAACAATATCAGAACTATTAGCAAACCTGCTAATAGAGGAGAGAAAATGATATTGAATTACTATGATTCATGGATTTCTGGAGCTTGTAAAGAATTCTGCTTCCACAGTTTGAAAAATTACAGATTTCAACCATATTTTTACGGACAGTTAAACATGTTGATATGATTTGTTTGTGATTAGATTTTTACTTTTTAAATTCATTGCTACTTATCCATTTGTTGTGTTGTAAGCTTTATCTTGCTGCAGTGTAAAGTTTTATGCATTTTCGTGAGAAAAAAATTAATTTAATTCGTCATATTCATAATTTAAGCTTATCTCTCTTATTTTTTCTGATGCTTAGATATTTAAATTCAAAAACTCTTCATAAATTTTAGTGTCTTTCTTATCCATCAGACAATCAAACATTTTAATGTTTTTCCATTAATTCTCATCTATTTATCAACCTCGTTTTATTTCTCTTTCACACTGTCTATGTAAAGGCCCCCCGGAAAATGTCCCAGTTAGATGAATCAATGCGTTTTAACTAAAACTCTGAGGTGTGAGAATCCTTGTCAAATGGTGTTTTGACTAAAACTCTGAGGTGTGAGATGTTTAACTGAAGTCCTACAAAGGATGCGGGTTTTAATGTTTTTATCATTTTAATCTTTTTTCCTTTTCTTTTTAAAAATTCTCTGTCTTTCTAACTGTTTATTCACTGTCACATGCTGTTTTTATTTTGATTATGTAAAGCACTTTGACCCTGCGACAGACTGGCGACCTGTCCAGGGTGACCCCGCCTCTCGCCCGGAACGTCAGCTGGAGATAGGCACCAGCACCTCCCGACCCCAATAAGGGACAAGGATGTAAGAAAATGGATGGATGAAGCACTTTGAAATGCCTTGCTGCCGAAATGTGCTATACAATTAAAATTTGATTTATTGATTGACTTGTTCAATCCTCCTACTGCTACTTAATATCCTCAGCAGTCACTGTTTATACCTTGTGCAGGTCATCAGTGTATTACAGAAAGACACAGGACAGACAACCTTGGCTGTCCATAATCATAACTAAAGGACAGTTAATTACATTCACGTCTTTAGTCTGTTAGAGGAAGTCAGAGTACCCACAGAAAACCCACAGAATGGGAAAACATGCACACTTCACGCAGAAAGGTTCAGAGTATAATTCAAACCCAGACTGCAAGCGATCAGTCAGTGGTATCCAAATAGCTACACTTTATCTGAAAAGGATGAATAAAAATGCAAACATATTAGATAATTATGTGAAGGAAGGAAGGAGGAAACAGATTGCTGGAAGCCATATTAATATTAAATACACAAAATAAAACAAGTGAGACTAAAATACATTAAGATAAAAAAGTGAATAAACAGAAGAGGCTTTATGAGATGAATGCATACTGTAACAAATCCGCTTCATCTCTGCATGTGGAAGGGTTTGTTTGTGCAAACAAGCCGGAGCTTAACTGTCCTCAGATTACAGGAAACTGACAAAGTCAACCGGCTAAACTTTCTGACCTGATGTTTCGATGTGTAGGCGTATATTTGCAAACACGTTATTTGTGTGAGCCTTTGAACATTCCAGCTATGCCAAAAATAATGTCCAACTGCATCACATGTGGGGCACAGTATTTAAATGTGTACTGATTCATCCACATCAGTGCATCTATTGTGTATTTTTGCAGCAAAAATAAATATAGAGGAAGGTATGACGTGCAACGTGGGTGAAAATATGTGCAGGTGGAATACAGCTGCTAAGGGGGTTATTTTAGTTTAAATCAGATTTTTCTGGAACTCAGCTATGGTTTAAGGCAGGGGTGGGCAATCCTCGTCCTCGAGGGCCAGTGTCCTGCAACTCTTAGATATCACCCTGGTCCAACACGCTTGAATCCAACAGCTGAATCAAGTTCTCCAGAGTCCTGCTAACAACCTCTTTATTTGACTCAGGTGTGTAGAGACACATCTAAAAGTTGCAGGAGTCCAGCCCTCGAGGCCTGGAGTTGCCCACCCCTGGTTTAAGGTATACTCACTACAGACAACATCACCTACAAATATCCTTTCACATTTAAAAACACAAGCAGGTTTTACTGAAGCCATTGGTGATATACGATGGATGTAATATTTTAAAACTAAAAACCTTTGTGTCTTAGGACAATGGACTACATTCAGATATTGTGCCAATGCTGAAATATTGACCCTGAGGCTCACTTCTAATATTTTGATTAATTAGTGTGGTATTTTTCCTCATTGTGGAATAGTGATTGCTTAGAAAGATCCTCGTAGGACCAAATGAAAGAACCATGACCTGATTTTTAGCACAAAGAGTTGGTGGTTTGCCATGTGTGTTGCTCTCCTGTTTGTGGTGTTCTTGGGCAGAGTCTGTTCAGATCAGCAGGATGGTATGTCCCTTACAGCCAGGGAAAGTCTTGGGATTTTCTAAAAGGAGGCCACTGTGATGTCTGCAAGCCCCACATAAAGGACATTTACATGAGAGAACTACCTAGTTTAATTTCTCTGCCAAATGTGGGTTATGCTGTCAATTGTATTACACATAGCAAAAAATAAATAAAAAATATCCCATCAATATTGTTCTTAATTTTAAGATCTTTTTGTTGGATATTAGTTGGATATTAGTTTTCAAATTCCTTACTGGGAAGATGACCACTTCACTTCACTTCACTTCCTTGAATTATGTAAGACACAAATGATATACCAGTATTGTAGCAAATTATGAGGGATTCAATCTGAAATCATGTTTCTATAAGAAATAACTATTTCTTGTATTGTTTTAATGAAGGGTATAAGTCCAAGTTCAAGTAAAAATCTTGTATTGATCATATCAACAATTGAGAAATTTATTATAATTTTGCTACCTTTTAGAAAATAAAGGATAATCAAAAATATGTATTTTTTATTTATCTTGGTTGTGCTGCTGCTGCTATTCTATCTCAAAGCACTGCAAATCCCAATTATTTCATTTTTAAAAATACCCACATGAATATCTGATTAAGCTTGGGGACATTTTAAAAGAAAGTTTTGACATCTAGCTCATAAAATTATTTTCCGCAGAGGCTGAGCAGATACATTTTTTTAACCTTTGCCTTTTCTCAGGAGTCTGAGTGAACACTGTGCTCTGCTGCAGGAGCATTAGAGCTAATCCAGTTTATGCCATCGTCAGTCACCGTGGATGCTTCTCTGCCTGCTCCTCTGTGATCCTAACTCATTACCTACTTGCAGTGCGTGGCATTTCACAGCCATCAGTAATTTGGAGTGCTTGTGTGTACTGTGTGTGGTCTCCATGTGCTGTGGCATTAAGAAAAAAAAGGTCAAGAGGCCCTTTTTCTCTTTAAATTCCCAAAGTAGTTGTGTTGAAAGGTTGCAGATTGATTCTTTAATGGTGGATGTGCAGGTCTGAATGACAGAACTCCCCTTCAAGTCTACAAATGTGAGTCCTTGAATTTTGTCAATACAAGTGTCCAGAACCACAGACACACGACTTCCAGCACGCTGTATCCAAGAAAACCCCCGCAGCTTAAGTGCTCACAGAAAGGAATTAGATGTGGACAGAGGAGCACATTCCTATTCTTCAACACATTAGCCTGAGTAAGATTAGAAGCAGGCAAAGCACAGTTGAATGGCAGCATGTCATGACCACGGGCACTTTAAATGGCCCCTTCTTCCCTTTGATCCGCAAAACACGTCGCTCTGTTTATTTCTGACATTTTTATTCTGACATTATTTACTTGAAGGCTGGTTTCTGAGTCCAGCCAAACCCAAAGTGTACTGCTGTGCTCTACATTCGCATGCAGCAGCAGCACATGTGACATCTGCAAAGGACAACTGTCTACAGATTCGAATACAGAACGCCATGCACAACATAGTAATTATTCTTATCTGGAAGTAAACAGAACTGCATTGCTTGAATTTTCTGCATTACTGCTGTACTTTGCAAAGATTAAGGAACATTTGCAAGTAGTATTTCAGAGAATGTCAAATGAAGTTGCAATACTTTAGTGTTTAGATTTTAGATCCGAAAGGTTCAGTGCTACATGTGGAAACCTTGTTTTTATACACTTGTATGAGTCAGAAAAAACTTCATCAATAATGTGTAAACTTTGATGCAGTACTGATGTTAGCGTGACTCTATGAGCATTCAATAATGTTTGTCACAGCTGAGCGTAAGATCACCACCATCACCACATGTTAAAATGTGAAATGTACCTGATTTCGGAGCAGTGTGATAAATCCGAACAAATAGGCATTTTGGTTAGTTAATGGAAACAGAAGATTATAATGAATGCTTTGATGTTTAGGTAAATGTGGGTTATTGGAAATGTCCAGTGTGGTCCATAAGGTACTAGATATTAAATATCTTACGCTTTAACATATGGCATAGCTGTTTGAATATTTACCACTAATACAAAGCCTTTTGGAAATATGCCTGTATGAAAATATAAAATAAGTACAAGACAAAGTATTCATCTTTTAAACACCAGAATTGCTTCTACTTTATTTAATTGTGCTCTACACCATAAAATGCTGTAAACAGCATTCATCTTCAGTGTTTGTAAAGACAAAAAGCTGGTTAGGCAGCACAAATGAGGATTTTACTTTGCTATATCACTTCATCAGGACAAAAGAGATACTCCAGTGAGTATGCACTTATATTTCAATTCTGTTAAAAGACTCTTTTATTCTCAATGTTCATTTCCTGATTTTCTTCTGCTCTATGTTGTGAATATCTCTGAGTTAGCCACTTTACTACTGAATGCCTTTATGTTGGCGGATCCTGCTTGCAGCAGTTGTTATTTTCAGCCTCTATTCAGAGGCTTTTTCAGGATCGTCAGCTTAAATTATGAATAAGAAGCTTTATTTGCAGCTGCTCAGTTATATTTCATGCTATTATTCAGTTTCCTTTTCTTTTTTCTTCCAGTGTGACTTTTTTGTTTTCTTTGTCACACTTACAAAGGAAACCTTTGTTGTCTGTCAGCCAAGTGATGAAGAATAAAGCAGAAGCATCTGATGTGTGATATCCTTACTTCACTTTTCTTTGACAAACTACATAATAATGTTGTTTTCATGGCACTCACATTTTGTTTATCTTTTCATTTTGTTTATCATTTGGTACTTTAGTTTTTCAAAATTTGACTTGACAGTAAACTGACTTGTTTGATGGTAATAAATCTAAAGTTTGTATTTAATTTGATCAGGTGTTGTTCCAGATTTCAGACGCCTATACAGGCTCACCAAATGTATTTCATCAACCCACAGAGTAGATTTAAAATAAGGGAATTAATATTCGGTAATTTAGTTATTGAAAAGATAAGAAAACACGACTACATAATGAAATGTAATAAAATCTTACCCCTGATTTCATGAACACACCATATGAAATCGTACCAGATTGTGTAGATGAAGATATTTGAAAGAAAGTTGTATTTCCTACAACAAAACAAATATATATCTATTTCTACAACACATCTATCTTTACCAATTTAGGCTTTAAGAACGTAAGACATAATTTCTCTATTTTTCATCTTTGATCATTTTAACATCTACTAACATGATTATTATTTAATTGTGTTCCAGTTTTGTGAATGTACAAAATGTGCATCTTTACATGATACATTTAAAAGTATCCTTCCTTCTTCTGTTGTGATTTCGTGATGCATCACCATATGCTTCCCTAAAGATTTACTATAAGCAGAGGATAAATGTTCTCTTTCTTTGTTGACTGTTTGGTTTAGAAAGCTGAAAGCTACAGATGACAACAACATCCTTCTTCCCCATCAATCTCAAAAACATAAAAATGTTGAAAATGGTATTTCCACCTGCATTTCACTCAGTTAATACCTGAAGCTCTAAAACATTTAGATTATTTTAAGCTGGAACATCATGAAGCAGTTCCTGACATAAACATAAATACATCAACATCTATCAATAATGACGCTTAAAACAGAGATTTACCTAAGTAAAGCTAAGATAAGAGCAGTTAATTTTATTAAACAGCTGAGCAGCTCTTAAACATAAGTAGGGTTATTGCAGTAGCTGCTTTTTAAAGCACTACTGCAAAAAAAACCCAGATTCAGACAAATATAAACACTGTTCAGATGGTAAACAGGCTGCCTTAAAATCTGTTATAAACACATGCTCTATCCCTTTGTAAGTTAATGGATAAGCACAGAGATGACTGGAATTATGGTTTCCGTCCAAAATGTGCTTCTTGAGTCTGGTTTTCCACAGGAGCAGAGATCAGGCCTCTGGATAACAGTTTTATTAATATTTTCTTGGCTATTCTGATAAACCTGTGGCAGCTGGCAGCCCACAATGCAGAGTGAGAAAATGTGTCTAGAGGCTTGATCTTTGAGCCGCCACTCTACCTGTCAGAAATCAATCACAGGTTTTCTCTACGGTGAACAGATTTCACTTTCTCTCTCTCCTTTTTATGTTTAAAGCCACATTGCACATTGACCTTACCATATCATTTATAAAATGGACATCCTTGATATTAAAGCCAGAGCCTCTTCCATCCAGGTGAATATGTTAGCACAAGAAAATAAGAAAAACTGAATCATGTATTAAAAAACTGAGCTTTTTCCTCTCCCCTATATCTATGCCCACTATGAAGGGTTTGTGTATATATTGTGTATATATTTCTGTAAAAGTCAACTACTCAACTTAATTGATTGCCTTTTGGTGCTCCATGGTTGTCCAGGAAGAGGCAGTGCTGCAAGTCAAGGCAATCTGCTGGAATTCCTTAGATAGAAAGCTCTTTAAATTAATCTAAATAATGACCCGAACCGATGCACTGTGAAATAACTAGTATAATTTGCAAAGTATCTGTGATTAAATGTGAAACAACTTATTTTGTATAAACATACATGTATAATACAGTATATGTAGATTGTTTGTTTATTTAGATTGTTGACTTAATTAGTAAAACATATTTAATTTTTGCTTTTCACTGGTAATTACATCGCTTCTTTTAGGAAATAGATAAACCAGATGTTTATTTTTTTAATCACTGAATAAGTTGCTATTCCTGAAATAATAATGTCAAGCCTCTCTGCCTCTTGGACAACTTTGACCCAAAATCTCACATCAGTTTTGAAAATCAGAAAATACTTTGTATTATATGTGATCAAAAGGTTCTCACCTAAAGCACTTAACCCCAGTTTTTTCCCACAGAGCAACTCAGCGATTTCCACTGATATGTTTTATCATTATCTGTGCCTTCAGGGTAGAGCTGCATGTCAGAGAAAATGCCTTTGCGGTTTTATTACCATCTATAAGACCTTGCTCCAAGCCACGGCCTTGTCATCAGTCCTATACAGTCTGTGAGCTGAACGACTTTATTAAACATCCATTTGCCAACACATCCAATGTTCTGAATAGTGTAAAGGGAGCAAAAGGTTTAACCAAAAGATTTATGAGCTGCAACTAAAATAATAATAATAATAATAATAATAATAATAATAATAATAATAAATAATAATTATAAAAAAAATTGTGCTTGTTTTTTTTAAACAGAAAACATCACTAGCATGTAGTTGAACCCACTGTTTCTGCCTCAAGATGTTTGTCTGACCTACTTCACTAAAATAAACATCAAAGTTCACAAGATCCTTAAAGGATTTCAGTCCTTAGTTAAACTAAATAAAACACCTCTGGGAATACTGCCCAACTCAATGAGGAGATGATTATTTCTGAACAAGATCATCTCTGAAGCTACACAAATGCTTGAAATGTATGCTTCTAATCAGTGCTTCAACATGCAGAAGGATGGAATCTGTATGCTGCTGCGAAAAGTGATTAATAATTTAATTAAGCACCATTCAACTCAGGTCTGAAAGAAAAACTAAATATGTTATATAGAAAGAACCCTGTATTATGGAGCTAACTTTTTGCAGCCTCTTTAAGAAAACTTAACATATTTTTGATTCTTGTAGCATTGTTTCCGAATATTAACATGTTTCAGATGTGTTTACCTGATGAATGTCAAAACAAATTGTGTATCTAATAGGAAAGAGTCAGTGTTGAAGCATAAGTAATAAATGATCAAACTCATACAAATACATTTCTGCACAGGGAGGAAGTTAAGTATTGGTTCAAAAGGCTCTGATTGAGAGAGATTAAGCAAAACCCAGCATTAAATCTGATGAAGGTTGTTCCAGTTGCCAGTGCCAGTTTTTGTTATTCATTAATATAAATATATCTGTGTGTCTTGAATATTTTTAGACCTCTACTTAGCCTTACATATCAGCTTAGAGTCACACTTAGGTTTTGCTTCAAAGGCTTAAAGGACATATTCATTAGCTCATGGTCAAATCCTGCAGTTTTACATAAGAATATTCTTTCATGCTCTATTTTTGTAAGTCTTTCATATTTACAATAAAAGCTGTTTTTTAATTTTCATTTATTTGACTTGAGACATTAAGAAGAAGCAAAGCTTGGGAACTTTAATTATTCCTACAGAAGAGGAACTGGATAAGGAAAAGCCTGATTTGTCTCTAGACAAAATAGATCTGTCATTTCAAGGGACAGGATCAGGTTTCAGTGCACATGTTAAACCAAAAACAGTTTTTCCATTTTGTTTTTAATTTAAAATAACTGATGATTTTTAAAACTGTTTTGACATGTCTGAGGTCTTACTTTGAGTGTTTATTGTGCAATATTCGGATGAAAAGCATGTGCACGTCAGAGTTAAAGAAGAAAAGGGCAAGTAAAATAGAAAATGTATTCACGAGTGAAATACTGGATGATGTGCAAAGACAATACATCTTGTTCCTTAATAGCACAAAGATAAAAGCTCCAACACAAAAACACCCAAACAGGCAGCCAATTACAGTAAGAACAGAAATTGGATTCACAGGAAGATGTGACATGATTTACAAGCAAATTGTGGTGATTGTTTTGCTATAAACTAGAAATGGAAGCACTGCTGTCCCACTATGTGAAGGCAGCTGCTCGTATAAAAGATGACAAAGCTCCTCCAGCAAGGAAATTTTATGAAAAGATCATTTCCTCATCCGTAGCTTGTCTTAGCAGAAAATTGTCCTTGGTTCTTATTAGCTGATGTGAGCCACCCACATACCATCTCCATTCTACTTCTGTTTCTTAGGAATCAGACTTTGTTTGAAAGTCAGTTCAGCTAAATTTTCCTTCAGTTTTTTTTAAATTTATTTTTAATCTCTTTTATTCAGTACTTCCCAAATTTGTTTGTGTCTTTGGCACAAATGCTCACTTAATAATATAACATATTGTTTTTATGAGAAGAATTATAAATTGTAACTTAAATATATTATTACAAAAATATTCAGTTGTAATACGCTGTAATCTACAGTTGTCATGGTTAACTTATACTTAAACAATACTCTGAAAAATCAATATAGCCACAATAATAAGATACAGTGATGATGTTGCACCAACACGTTGATAATCCCAATAAACAAAATGCTTTTTCACAAACCAAAGCCAAGAAATAAAATTCTGCTTGTAACTGGGAATATTTATTATGAACATTTGTCTCTGAGGAGCATGGATGGTAATTAAGTCTATTCGGTCCTAAATCTACTTTTCCCTCTTACTTCTAGCCTTTAACATTTTGGCACAATGCCTTTAGTACCTAGTAACTTCCACTCTCGCTGTATGCTATAGAACCGCCATGTGCATTATTATAAATTTAGCTGTTATCTAGAAGCAGTAAGAAGAAGTATAAAGGCTAAATCTTCTGATGATAGACACAATTTATTAACCAGAGGTAATCAAACAGCTGCCAAAAAGAAAGTGATTGAATAAATCAGATATAAGTTAGATTGTGTTTTTACTCACTTTTATTCTGTAGTTAAACACTAAAGTAAGGGCCTAGGAAAAGTTGTGATAGGCATCTTATTTTATCTGTAGGTAAAGCCCTTGTTAGAACTCTGAAAGGTGTGTGTGAGTTTGCCCAGTGTGCACACAACATCCTCACCTATCTAGAGCGATGCAACAGAGGTGGAGAATAGACGCGGTTGTCAGAAGAACGTCCAACGACGTCCGAACCAAACAGAACGTCTCGCCGTAGATCCAGTGCTGGTGGACCAGCTCGATGGCACCAAACGGCATCACCAGCACTGACACAAGCAAATCAGCAAATGCCAGAGACACAATGAAATAGTTGGTCTTGATTTTCCTGTTGGAGGAGAAAAAAGAAAAGAGATAAATCTCAGTTCTATTCATTAAACAGAATAGAGCTGTCAATTTCAAGGGTCAATATGACAAATTATGGATCAAAAAGTCAGTCAAAAAAATAAAATTAGTAAAACTTCATGTTTAAATTTATAGTTCTTTCATATTGTTTTGTTTAATCTTAGAGAAACCAGAACAAAATTAAGTGCAAATCCCATTGTCAAAACAGGATTAAATACTATGTAATTTGAGGGGCCACAACCAGTAAAAGCCTTATTGTTCTGCAATGAACAGAGAATGTTAAGTGTTTCCTATTTATGCTGCTTTGGGAGAAACTAAACAAAGAAATTAAATGTAATTACAGAAAAACAGGGAAACGTTAAAAAGAAGCCTTAATGGTAGCAAAAATCTACCCCCAAAAATAAACTAAAAATAAATGGTTATTTTATTTTTCATTAAGCCTATTGTTTTTTTAAAATTTGTATTTTTCAGGATAAATCAAAATGACACACTTCAGTTTAAAATAAATAAAAAAAATGTTTATTCAATAAAAAAAAAGGCTAAAAAGAAAGTCTAAACAGATTACTTACCCTGTTAAATAAATGGGAAAATATGTTATTCAGAGTCCTGTCCAGAAGCAAGTTAACACTTCTGAGAACAATTTTATATCCACTTTGGATTGGAAAAGTATTTTTAACCTATAAACCTATGCACATGTTGACATATTACAAACATAAACCATTTTTTCAGGACTTTAATACAAAGTCCATTTTTAAAGGACTTTAACATAAAGTAGTACAAAACTGTAAAGTAAGCAGAGTGATATTTAATATTTTTCAATAAAATTCTGAATTTGAGTTTCCCCCCTTATCTCATACATGCCTAAATAAAATCAGGTGTTGCTGAAAGAAAGCCAAATGTCGTCTTCTGGCAGTTTACAACATGCCACACTTAGGACACAGTACATGTGTGCAAGAGGTTGTTCTTAAATCAAATTAAAGTCTCTAAACTTCACATAAAACAAAATGTGCAATTAAAAAAAGGTAACATTTTTCAGTTTCTAGATATGCAGACATTTAGAAACAAATTGTGTAGTATGTGCAAAGACATACCATCAAAGAACAATAGCTTTAATTGATGTGAAATATTATTTAATCATCTATTTAATTATCTATCTAAGTATTGACTCAAAGGAGCCGGACACTAATGCTCTAATTAATGGAAAAATTATACATTGGCTTCAAAATGTTCAATTATACATCAACTTTGTTTCTGAGTTTTGGTTATAACATTACAAAACAAAAAGACATTTAAACCTTGCTACTCACAGTATGTCATTGCTAAGTCTCTCTTGAAACACTTTATTTTAACCACATATATCTTGCAAAACAAACAATTGTGTATTTAACAAGGGTGGAGTTAGATCAAATATAGCACAGAAAGTCTCAAAAGACCTTAGCAGTTCCCTAAACATAGACAAATGACCTCTTCCACACCAGAGTGTCCTCCACTTTACTATCAATTAGGATCAACTTGGAATACCAAATGCAATCAAGATCCTTTTTCATTCATCATAAGAGCTGGACTGCTTGATGCAATGAAATGAGAGCAAATCACTGCAGGGTACATCCTCATACCCATGGGGAGCCTCCCAGAAGAGTGAAATATTACATCACATTGACACCTGTTATCACTATGGGGACAGTAAAGATTTTGTCCCAAAAATAAAAAAGTTGTATGGCAAACCTAGGCTGATATATGTAAAAAACGTGGCATTTATGAGCAGCAACAAAGAGAAAAAGAGTAAGAAAAAGAAATGAAAAATTAATATGGGTTCCTTTATGAACAAGAATAGGCTAGAGATAACCTTTATTGTCCCACGGAAAATTCAGGAACTTAGTCTTTAGAGGAGTGTGAAAAAGTACAGACAATAAGAAGGAGTCTACATGCATCCATGTTCTTGTTCAACAAAGAGCAAAAAGACAAGTAAAAAGAGGTCAAAAACTAAAACTGAATGCACCTTGATTGCTCAGACCTACACAGTGCAGTACTCAGACTTTTCTTTGTGACAAACTGTGATTTTGTTTGTTGAAGCATTGTATGATGCAAGACTCTACTTGAAAGAGAAAAAGGAAAGTTTGCACAAAAAATAAAAAGTGACTTTGTCCACCGGAAGACTTGTATAATGGCAACTTTGAGTGAGGCAGAAATGTCACAGATAATATGTTAAAAGTTTTCTTGATGCAATGAAGTTGGTAATTGGGCTTCGTTTTAAGGCCTTTTGCATTAGACAGAATTCCAAACATCATACTGATTAAACATTTTACAAAACATTATTAACTCATGTATTAGCAAGATTATTACCAAGGTTAGTGCTTACTATGCACTGATATAACGTCTACACATCAGGCATTTCTCAGAAGACTTGATTTTACTGAAACAAAAGCTGTATTCTGAACCTATAACACTATTTACTTTTTTAAATTAGATTATATTTCATGAATGAAACATATTTTTCTTATTTGTACATGCTAATACTGTTTACTAAAGCTGCAGTCAGTAAATTTTATAAAATTATATTATTTATATACTTGTTAAAAGCATAACTATGTCCTGACAGTATAATATGAGGCATAATCTGCGAAAAAATATGAGCTCCTTTGCCTCCTCCTATTGGTCCTACTACCATCTGCAAAGATACACCACCCCCAGTCAGAATCAACCAATCAAAGCTAAGAGGAAGGTCTTAGTTTTGTCAAACATGCTTGTATATGTGCTGCTGAAAATCATCGGTTTGCTGAAGTTGTGCTAGAGAAACAATATTTTTTTCAGAGTTTTGTCCCGCAGCTTTAAATCTTCATCAAACATTTGAAGTATAAATACAGTTTCCAAAGCCTCCCTGTTTGAGCTGCTACTATATATTGAGTCTACACTTAAGAGTGAGTACTGTCTAAATAAAAACCATACTCCAGTGACAAAGTAAGACAAATAACTAAAAATAAAGTTAGAATATTCCTATGCCAGGCTAACTTTAGAGACTGTGTCACTAAATTATAGATGGACACTCTCCATTACTTTTAGAAAAACAGATATTTGGAGATGTCCCAGTTATGAGCTCAACAAAAAGCAGAACTGCTGATACAGGGAAATATTGTCTCCTTATAAGCCAGCCAAAAATGTCAGAGACCTATTATTGATGCCAATTTTGTTCTGATTATTTTATTACTGACATATCACATCTGTCACAACTGCCAAAAAAACAAACAAAAACACAAATTCAGTTGATGAGTTTGTTTTATCAGATCTCTGTTTTTTTTTTCTTGCCACTTCAACCAGAAAACCAATGATGCAAAGAAGTTGTTCATTTAGCTGCCCTGTCCTCTCCAGTGTCTCTGCTGTGGATGCTCTCATTTTATAAATAGCAGTGGTAAGAGCTGACGGCTGTAAGGCTTTCCCATCTGCTCAGCTCTATCCCAGACAGAGCCTTAAAATAAGCTCTGTCTGATGAAACCAACCAGCAGACTGCTGGTGGCGCTACTGAGTATGGACAGACACACACGTGAGACACAAGAGAGCGTGCAAAAGTATTTGAACTAGCAGATGTTTATCCATTACGCGCTCACACCTTCAAGCTGGCAGTAATTTAGAACAGTTTAGTAACATTTAACAAGTCCTGAGGGGAAGTGTTGTGTTTAGTTAGAATGACAAGTTGTGTTACTGCTTCCAGAATAAATAAACTTTAATAGAAGCGACTTAGTGTGAGTTTAGAGAAATTATGGATGCACATGGTTTTGGGTGAGCGATGCTGTAGTGCGAGATTGAAACAGACTGCAACAAAGAAGAGAAAAGACATCAACACACCAGAAATCATATACAAGTCATTTCTATCTTTACTAAATTATCTCTGTTAGGATTACAGAAGCAGCAATGCATATGCACTGTTTACAGGATTGGGAGGATTGTGTTGTTGCCTGTTTTTCTTACAACATTAAATAGTGGTCATGGAAGACTTCACTATAAAACAACTTAACATGTTATGTTTTCCACAACATGATCCTCATTTAATTGATGCCCAATGATGAAACATCTTAATTTCTGTAAAATGTTCTCAGAAAATGAATTATTAAACATTTTATTCAAAGGTAGACCACTAAACAATAAGATAAAATAAATGTTTCAAAAGTCAGTAACTATAGCCCCATTTGGTGAGCATTAACCCCTTAACAACCTTCCAAACAAGAATTTTTTATTAATAGTCACATCCATGGTTTTGTGAAACAAACATGAACTTGGTCATTTGCTGGATTTCTTCTTTGTACTTGTCCACATGGTACATTAAACTGAAGTTGTGAAAAAATTGCACAACAGCTTCATGAATTCATCCGACACTTTCCTGCAAATTTCCTGGAACTTAATGGTTACTTTGCCTGAGCACCTTAGATACTTTCTTGGATTTTACAAGGCACTTTCAAGAAACTTTAATGACAGTGACTAATTACTTTTTCAAAATGTAAATATTTTATAACTGGAACATTCATGGAACTTAGAATTGTTTTTCGGACACTTCTGTCAACAATAAATGCCCTAAAATAATGTGATAATCTTTTAAGTCCACATTGGCCACCTTTAGTGACTGACTGATTGCAGATGCTGCATTGATCCAGATATTGATTTCACCCCTACTTGTGAACATAACTCCAAGACACAACTCAGGTTGAGGCATGAGTCATTCCCACACCTACAGATGGAAGCCCACCTTTTCCAGCTGAGTATCTGTCTTCACACTTTGAATTCAGAGGGGGTCTCTGCTTGATAAAGCCAACAAGACCACATTATCCATAAAAAGACAGAAAATAAATCTTAATCTTATAAATCTGATACTTACAACTTGGTGTCTGCATTTGGAATACTAAAATATATCTGCAATTGTTTAACTTTGACAATGTTCCCCTTGTTGAATTGACAGAGCTTCCACATGAAGTCATGTCATCTATGTGGTTCAGGAAAGTGAATGAAAGTATCAGCATACACTTATGTATAATATGAATGAAACATTCTCTTCATGACAGTAGTTCTTGTGAAAACACTGAAAAACAAACAGAAGAATTGCTAACTGAAGTCCAAATTATTGCGAGAACCAAAAGTTCCTGACACAACAACAGTGTCACTGCTTCCAGATCTGTTCAGTGTCCGGTATAAACAGACTGTGTGGCAGCATGTTTCAGTGTGTGTGGGTATCTTCCCCACACACTCAACATGTCACTCTGAGAGAAACAAGAGCTTGTGTTTGTGTGGTGGTTATTGATGAGCAGTGAAACGCCCTCTGAACCACCTTCTGCTGGTATCAGCTCCTGCACAAGAAGCTGTGGGGGGTTTATGAGGAAAATGCCTCCAGGTTGTTTAGCAGGTTCCCTTTTTTTCAAGCTGAACACACATCAGTCCAACTGGCAGCTAAAGTCCCAGCTAAAGTATTCAAACCAATTGAACTTTGACATTTGTTCTCAAATTACAACCACGATCTTCAAGTGATGAACCAACCGCCAAATACAGATCCAGTTTTTTGTGTGGATTCTCTCTGCAAAATACCTCATACTAAGTCATATTGGATGTGTAACATATGTGAACATACGTTACACATATGGATGTAGATTTGGACTTTGACTGAGCCATTTTAACAAATGTAGTTTTGTTGCAGACGTTTCATTGTACCTCTGGCAGTAGGTTTTCAGATTATTGTGCCTTCCACATTATTGTATGTGATGTGGAAGGTACACATTACATACCCACCCCAGCCTAAACTTTTCTGCCTCTAATAGCTTTTTCTCTATTACCATAACAGAGTTGGAGTTATTACTATAACATTTTTTTTCTGTCACACTTAAAATGGCGTCCATTTTTGAAAGGACGCCATTTTGGCTTCATCTAATCAAAAGGAGCTTCTTTAACATATTTGCAAATTAAACTTTCTACGACTGTCTTATTTCCTCTCTTCTATAAAGGGCAGATTTGTGGATAGTTCTCATATAATAGATTTCCCCCCCATAGCTTTGGGTTAATAGCCTTTTAGCTGCTTGCATGAATAACGCTCTCCTTGACTGGTCTATCACTTTAAGTTGATGGCCATTGTAGGTTTGCATCACACTCATTTCCACTTTCAAATGGAGGATTAAACAGTGCTCTACGAGATGTTTTAATATTTGGATGTTGTTTTATTACATAATCCTGTTCCTGATTCCTGACCTGTCTGGTGTGTATGTTGGACTTCATAAATCTCACCAATTAGACCTTTGTAGAACAGCTGTATTTATATATCAAAATTAAATTAATCACAAATGGAAACGTCAGAATGAAAAAGCTGCATGCTACAATTTTCAGATTATGTATTAAAAAGATTGATCCATTTCTTTCACTTAACAACTATGCACAATCTACTCTTAATCTTTCAAGTAAAATACATGAAAATCTGTAAGATTAGAGTATAGTAAGATAAGAGTAAATAAGGGATTTCCTTCTTGAACTATTGATTGCTTTTCTGTTGCATGTTTGGTGAGAAACAGTAAATCCTATTTTCCAGTGAAGAACAGTTTTGACAGTTCTTAATGAGATGCTCTGAGTTCAGCTTTATTTTTGAAAGGATTCGTCACCCCAGGAATACCCCTATTGTGCAGATGTGCATCATATGTGTAAGTGTGTGTCCCTGTGCAAATTTCCCAGCAGACAGTAGGGCAATGATGATGGGACGACAAAGGCCCTGGATAATTATTTTCTCCACAGGGAGGTGAGACAACATAGCAGAGACTTTAAATTAACGGTTTTAAATGAACAATTTTGTATACACACTTCATGAATGAATGTCAAAGTCAACAGATTTTCATTGCTCAAATATACAGAGTCACAACTAAAACATCTGGCCACACTGCAATCTTTCAATGTGCGTCTGCAAACAGACAATCCTTCATGTCAACATGACGAGACAGAGGTCACCCCGAGCTATCAGGTGTCATGAGATAAGAAAAGACAAAGACGGGAAGCGAGAGAGAGAATGAAAGAAAAAAAGAGATGACAAGAGCAGAAGAGAGGACAGGAGGAGAGTGAGGGACAAAAAAAATCAGAGATCACAGTGACAGCAGCTCCCATGTGAGGAGGTCTGCCTGCTGGCTCTATCACAGTCACTACAGCTTCACGCGCACGGCTTGAGTTTCTTATCTGAATGAAAAGACTACAGAACCAAAGACTATTGTTACAATCCATTTTGTCCGCAGCAAAAGTCAATTTATTTTTCTGCCTCAAGTAAACCCTGTCGAGATTTGTCCTCAATGTTTAAAGAAAATCTTTACATGAAACGCAAAGGTGTTTCGTGTAAACATTTTTTGTTCATCTTTTTCATCTCCTTATTAACGTGAAACAATAGCAATAATAGCAATAATTTTGCTAATAAGATTCCAGGATCAGAAACTGACTACACAAGAGACGCTTTGTTACAAAAAGTAATATGGAAAGTAATGGATGAGAAAGACAAAGGAGCTTCCTGATCGTCCTACTTCCTAAATCTACTATATAGAAACAATCAATGAAATAAACAATCAAACCTATATAATCTTCACATGAAAAGGTGATAAAAGCGCAAACCCACCTGAGTTGTCTGTCCTTGCACACGGCCACCATGACCAGCAGGTTTCCCAAGACGCTCATCAGCATGACCAGAGACAGGAAGCAGATGAGTGCCATCCGCTTTGGCATGCTGTCACTGAAAACCACAGAAAAACCCTCATTATTCTACATGCTGAAAGTGACAACACTATTTGTAAACTACTGAGAATGAAATTAGTTTATTTTGGCTGCACTTAGCCAAATAAGTATTTTTTTTAGTAAAATACTAAAAAATATGTGAAGACAAAAAAAAATGTACGTGTTTTGTGATTTGCTATCATGTGTAATGAGAAAAAACATGTTTATTCAAGTAAAGTCTGCTGTTCTGCTCTTACTGATTGCTTCCACCTACATAAACACTCAAAAAGTTTAATACCTCAGAGAGTAATAGGTTTCACATTTGTGCTTGATTAGTAATAAATTGAGATGTAAGCAGATGTGGCAGTATTAGCGGCTATAGCAGCTGCACCTGAGAAGAAGACGAAATCAGAGGCACCTGCAGGAAAGTCAGCTCAGAATGGTTTGGCAATCAAAACTCTCATCTGTGACATTTGGTAAAAGCCTTTTTAGAAAGATTTTACACAAAACTTAATGTGCAAAACGTGTGTGGAAAAAACTGCAGCAAGCTTCTAAATGCCATCGGTAAATTTTATGTATTCGTCATTGGGAGCACCTATCCCAGTATGACAGCCTTTGTTTATTCTTCAAATTAGTTGGAAACTACATATGGTTGCTGCACGTTTATGAGATTTTTTTTTTTTTTTGCTAAATACTAGATTTCATTTGCTTTCCAAACATAATAGTCATCTCCTCTTTATGGCAGATCATACCTTTTGACACAAGTTTTGTTATTGCCATGGCCAGTCACAAATGAGACTTTCATTTTTTTTATCCAAATGTATCAGATTTTACTGATGTAAACATTTAAAAACAACTCAATCTGGATTTCTACCGATCAGAATATTTCTAGTAAAAAGATATGATGTAACTACATGCTTATGTAATCATATACAAATCCAAAGTGAAAAGGTTTCAGTAATCCTCACAATGTTAAATTTTAGAATAATCTTTAATTGTTGTTTTATTAAATAATGTGAGGCTATCATGCAGTGTATCAATAATTAATGGCAAATTCATGCTACTTTCTTAATTGAAAATTATTCTGTTAAAAAACAAATGTTAATCTATTGTAAAGTGCAGAATTTCTAACATAAATGATGGAGCTGTACATGACGTGACCTTATAGAGATTTACAGAAAATGAAATTAAGGGGGAAGTCACAGTGAAGACAGTATTATGTTTGGAACCATTGTTTCAGGAAAGATTAAGTCCTTCTGCTTCAACATAGAAAGGAAATCAGCAAAAGGCTAAACTACAGAAAAACTCCATCACCACCAAACACTGAAGCTATAAGATCTGTGTTTTGGTTCCATGATCTTGTACAGGTCAGGTGCACCATGGTGATCAGATTTAGCAGATTTTAGGAGTGGTCAGACGGCTCGGTGACGCCGGTAAATCACTTCTGTCAGACTGCTAAAGGGCTCTACATGTACATGACATTTAGCATTACCATAAGGAAAGAAATTGGCTATTTTTTTCTTCAGGAGTTTGCATGAATTTAAATCAAATACATGCTGTTAAAGTCAAGCTTAATAATGACACAAAAGTGTTCAAATACAAGATTACAGTTGTTTTTGAACAAGTGCATAATGTAGTGTCAGACCATGCAAGGAATCTATAAAATAAACATTTGTCAAAGAGAAAGGTCTACCTACTTTGTTACTATGCCAGGAAAATATTTTTTTCTCTCCTGACCCTGGCTGGTAACATTTAGGCAGGCCAGATATAATGTTCTTTTTCATAATTTCCCCCCCAACAATACAAATAAATCTGCAGATGTAGCATTTGTAACTATGGGTATAATGTTGGCCTGGCTTAACGAGACATCTGAAGGTGCAGTAAAAAATCTGGTATGAATCAAAGCTCACAGAGGGAGCTGTGTGGAGTAAGAGGTTTAAATGGTGTGTTTAATCAGAGACTTGTTTGACATTGGTACTGCATTAAAGTAATTCTCCTGAGGGTTGCCGTCTGTAGCACTTAAAGACTTGACAGGAAACAAGAACTGGGAATGTCAGTAATAAACAAACAAATACATATATGTATGTAGTAATAAACAGCATGAGTCAGAATGTCTCCATCAACATGAGTAATTTATATTTCTTTATGTTTCAAGCTTACACACACACACACACACACACACACAAAAATAAAATCCAGAATTGATGGAACAATATCTGTGGATTTTATGTTGTGTCGGTGTCAACTGAGTTATGCTAATTTAGCTCCACATTGGGTACAGAAGTCGTGTCTGTTCCCTGTCTGCCAAATTATTTGACTCTCAGCATCTAAAGTTCAAAGCTGAAGTGATCACATGCAAATGAGGCTTGTTCTTTGATCAGTGTTTGCAACGCACTAATCAGATCAAATGGGAACTCTGACAGCTTCTCAGCAAATGTATTATTACTGAAAAAGGAAGACACAGACTCAATAAAGCCACTAATATTCTTTGATCTTAAATTTGCAGGATACAAAGTCTCATTTCTCCTAAATGAGACTCCGATAACTGACCCATGTCATTGTAGCAGCATCTACCTTTTAATAAGATTGAAATAGTGATGTGAAGCATATAGTTTAAGTATATGTTTCCATACAAACGTCTGTTGGGTTTGATGACAAATCAATCAGATTTCATCGAGTCACTGACTTGCAACATTCATGCCTGAAACTTCTGGAAGGTTCGGAAATTCAGATGTCTATCTCCAGGAGTCATTGGAGGAGAGGAAAAGCGTTCAATCTGGTCACCTCTGCATCACATTCTGTTAATTCAACACTTAAAGATACTAATTTCCAAATTGTCTTGTATTTTCAGACAGTTTGGAAAATAATTAAATTTTGTTTATAAATGCATGCACAAACTCAAACTTTGGGAGTATGTGGCAACTGTTTTTTATCCAAAGTAATTATAGTGTTCATTAAATTCATTACAAGGCACAACATATGTACGGAATATAATAAATAAGTCTGTGAAAAAGAAGTGTCTTCAGTTTAAATTTATTGTTTTGTGTAACAGATTCTGATATTGATGATTGTAAAAGTGACCTTAATACAGGTATAACTAAAGAGGCAGTTGCCCTATTTTTTCTCCTGTTTCTCATCTTTACAGTGCATGATGAGTTTTAAATTGAATTTCCAGATGTGAAACAAAAACTTTTTAAGTGTAACATAAACTTACAACCTTTTTCAGTGAGGATGGCCAAAACAATCACAGGCACAGAGAAAGGTAATTCTGTAGCCCTTATATACACCCGACCTTTTGATCTGTAGCTGAGTTCTGATTTGCTGTGCAATCAGCAGGCAGAAACCTTAACTAGGCCCACAGACACACAATGGATTTGTAGATTCACTGGGAAAATAACTGTTATTTTTACAAGGTTAAAAGGACTTTATTTTGTCAGATTTTTTTAACAAAGGTGAATAATCCAAAGTGATATGAAAAAGTTTGTCTCCTTCCTGACTTCCTTTCTTTTTTCTTGCATGTTTCTCACAATTCACGATTTCAGAACATCAAGCCAACTTAAAGACAACCTAAATAAGCACAAAATTAAATTTAGAAAAAAAAAATCACAATCAGAATTCCTGTATTTTAATTGTGGAAGAAAGCAATATGAAATTTAAAAATTAACTGCATTTTTTGTTTACTTGTGTTGCCTTTAACAATTTGGTTTGATGCTCTGAAACACTGAAGAGTGGCAAACATGCAGTAGAAAAGGAAATCAGGAAGAGGATATATTCTTTTTTCACATTACCACTGTGCAAAAGAGGAAACTGCCTTTTAAATAAAGACAAAAAAAATTAGTAATTTTTTTGTTATTTTAAAACCCTGCTTACTTAGCTGCCCTCACTGGTTCAGAATACAGTTTTCATTCAAAGCTTTAGCAGAAACTCTCCTCTGGAGACTCGTTCCATCATCGGATAACGGCATGAAATGAGCGATTAAGTTGACACTGATTACACCCAAAGAGCAGCGACTATAATGACTGACACCCAGTCTCTTTGGGCCAAATTCTGTCATGGTCCCAGTTGTTCTGAAACTACCTTTCTGTGAGGCAGAAGAAATTACATGTCTGACAGAATTACCAGAGTGATCCGGCATTCTGAATCATCAAAGGTGAGCTGATTGCGGAAACTGTCAGCCCCTACCTATTCCCACCTCTTCATAACTGTCACCATTGCAGGCTGTATTTGTGAAAATGTCCCAATCTTTACTGAGTGCATCTGGTCCAGAGAGCCTGAATTAAAACAGAGTACTTTTCTCACTCTGCTTTTGGTCCTCCTGAGTTCACATGGGACCTTAATGTGCAACATCCAGCACTGATACATCATTTAAACGCCTTATTTAACTTCCCTTCAGACGTTCAACTAAGGACACAACAACTTCAGGAAAATTATGTTCGGAAGAAAAGTCCCATAGGCCAAATAGTCAAAGCTGAAAGTAAATACATAAACAAAAATAAATAATAGAAACAATAAGGGGATCATTTGATAAATTTCTGTCATGCTTGTGGCACTATACATAGTCTCTAAAAAACAATTCAAAATAAAACACCTGAGGGCCATTTGATTAGAATATTTAAATAGTTTATATATTACTTGAAAAAACTTTGTATGAAGTCACAATGAAAATCTTAATGCTTTAATGGAATGGAGTATATTTACTGCACAGGTTTTCATTCACCTTGATTATTCAAAGTTGTCTAAACTATCTCCCATTTTCTGTTTTGTTGAAGTCTGAAAACTTATAATACTTTTTCTTTAAATTAAGATGCTTTTGTTTGTGTACCCTGACCTGAATGTGCACTGGCGTTCTCTCTCAAACTCGCCATGACAAATTAGTTCTGCTCTGTTAATTTCCCAACAGAAAATGAATGAGAAATGGTTAACACAACAAATTTCAAAACTTCAGTTTTATCTTCATATATTTATTTGTAGGCTCTTGTAGGTAGATGCCTCCTGCGAAAATGCCAAGATGCTGGCCAGTCAATATTTTATTATGTTTCTTTTATTTATTATCTTCTTTACAAATAAATGAAAAATACATTTTCATCTCATTGAAGTTGAATATGAGGATAACTCAATTTAATTTTTGGTCATTTCAAACAATAAAAAGTTCACCAAATGAAAACTATAAGAATACAGTTTGTTGTTTTTGTTATTCTGACTTTTTTCAGTTTGTTTGCTTTTTCAAGGATGCTCATTCCCAACACATTACATATGTGTAGAAAGCATTCAAATTTCACAGTTAAATTTGACAGAAAAAAATATATATATTGAAGGCCTCAGTGGGACTCCCTAATTGCAAACAACAGCTGTCTGTCCGTTGGCGTTCTCTCTCAGCAGGCAAAGACAAGTGCTCCATTGTGCAGATGAGCACCAGAGGCCATGGGTATTGTTCAAACTGGTATCAAATACTGTTTATCGTCAACAGAAACAGGGAAAATGTGTTGGCGTAGCAGACAGGGGCACAACAGACTCCTGCTGCCTAAAACCATAATGGAAGGAAGGTTGAAGCCAAAAAGGAGAAATAATTATGTTTGAGAGCTTTGGAGTAAAACTGAATTGTGGATGCAGGTGACTATGTCGACAAAGGATCTTTTTTTTTTCCACCAAAGCAAAGCGTTCAGAGTACACAGCCTTTTAAAAAACTAGCATGTGCTCATTCTAAAATCTAACAATGGTTGGACAGAGCCTTTGACTTTAGGAGTTTTAGAGTCACTAAATTTGACATCTAGTGACTAAAATTGACATCTGAGCTATGAACAAAAAGGATCTAATAATAATTATCAAAAACCACATATTTACAAAATCTTCTGCCACTCCGTTATAAATTAAGTTTCTTGCACAGCTGTAATCATCTAAACACATTGGGCTTCAGAAAGAGATTATTTCTATCACTGAACCGGACAGGAAAATAAACTTTGTAAAAGATGTCAAGCTAACATGACTACAGAGAAGAAGAAAAAAACACCATCTTCGACATTTGGCAATACAAATTAGACATGTTTTCAGCTGGTCTTGTATGGTTTGACGAGATGTTTTACTTACGATGAAGGTTCCCTGTTGGTCTTAGAATTTCCCCAATAAGTGGGCTGCGTTTTTCTGTCCCAGCAGATTATTTTCTTTGCTGTGACAGACCCTTTTAGAGCACACAACTTGCAGCAAAAGTTTACTTCAGTTTTCAGATCCTGACATGGCAGGTCAAACTTGGAGTTTTGCTCCAATTATGTTGTGTTATCTTTACCTCCCTTGTGACAGGAGTTTCAGGGCATGTGACTGTGCAGGAGAGAGCTGGCAACATGGTATGAAACACATGAGCAACACATTGTGTTTTGTTCAAAAGATAAGTCGAATGTGTCTCATGTGTTTCACAAAGTTTACTGTCAAAACATTGTATTCCAATACGGAAGAAAATTGCTTTGAATCAATTTCAGGGAGCTGAATACAAATGTACAATTTTTTTATCCAGAAATGCACAGTTAAGCAGTTTGTGGAAAATCTCATAATCAAGAAATTGGAGAGAAAAAAAGGTAATTTTGAAAAACTGAAAAATGAGGCAAACAGCACCTGCATCAGATGAACTGAAGATGTAACGTTTACAAAAGTGGTGCAATCACAATCAACCAACTGCAATCAGTCAGTCACAACAGCAGACAAGACATCTGCCTGTCAAAGCCATTTTGATGCACTGTTGTATGTCACTACAAACCTTGACTGTGACAAAACAGGACCAGCATGAGAGTATGGCGTATGCATTTTGATTATTAACTCTTCCATGTCCGCAGGTCACAAATGTAAATCATGGCTCACAGTATAAACTGACAGAGACAGCAACAACAGCTGATAATAGTGGACTTTTTGTAGTCATGTCCAAAATAAGCCTGTTTATTAGTCCCATTCTTCCATGCATCTCCATGTGAGATTAGATTTTTATTTTTATTTTACCACTTTGGCATTATGCAAATTTCAACTCACTTATTCAGTTCTGGTGAAGGCGCAGATTTCACAAAGTCAGCCCTCATACATCAAAGTCACATCTCAGGTGATTGGACTGAGTTTTAATCAACTGTCAGATCCGTGACGAGAGCTCTCGTTGCTTAAACATCGGGGTGGATATGCCTCTTTCAGCTGATTGGCTTCAAGGCGTCTTGCTAAAATTCACCAGAACGCTCAGTCAGGTTCTTCCAGGGTCTAAATCTGAAGCTGAGTCAAATTAATCTGTGGAAAACCATAGCAACAGCAGGGATGCCAGTGACTTTACATCCACAACCTGTTTACTGACTCATCATTAGCTTGCAACATTATAATGTAGCAATTAGCAAACTTTTCCTTATGAGGAAATTTCTCATAGCAAAAGTCAGACAAAAGACCAAACTGAAAATATTTTTGAAAACAAATCAATGATTATAAATGAAACAAATCAAAATTTTAACTAAGAACGGTAATATTTGCAATCTGATCACTCCTGGGTTAAAATAAAAGTCAGTTTAAAGTCTTACCCTTGTACTGTGAGCATCGTTTATTTTGTTGCTGAATTTTGTTAATTATTCTATTATCATTATCACTTAAAGGACTCATTACAATTATGGCTGGTAATTATGGTTGAGCTGGGAGAATCTTGAAGTTACAGGATAATCTTTTGCTATTCTTACTGAAAAATAAGCACCAGCCTTACCTTAAATGCAAGCAGAGGTCTTAATAATAATGGTAATTAGAACATATTTTAAAGCTTGAGCTTTTATGACAATTTGAAACATTTACAAAAATGTAAGCTGCAACCTCAGAGTGCAGTCTGAGCCTAAAAAACTTGAGTAAGTTCCCATCTCTACTTTGGTGATGTCCAGTCCGACAGGCAAGGGTTAACCTAACAGCAGAGGAAGTGACTTTCTGAGAAAGAAAATTATTTTTTGACCCCTCTCTCTGTGTGCTTTGTTAATTTATTTAACAAAAAGCCATTTAGACCTGTTGTTTTCAATGTGAAGTAATCGGAATGAACAATTTTGTGTCTGCACACAGTACAAAGTCAAGCTTATTCCTGGTGCAACTGATACTGTTTGTGGTGAACAGGATCTCAAGGCAAAATTCCCTCATTTAAAAATCCAGAGTATCATCATTGCTTTTTTTGGTTCATGTGTTTTATTTTTCTTCTTTTTCCTGGTAACTGTTAGCCACAACATTTTGATTGCAAAGCCTTAGAGTGTGAAGTTCTCTGTGAAAAATGTTTTCTTTGAGGAAATGGTTCCTAGTCTAAAAAGATTATCTGCTCCTTCCAAGTTGTGGTCACTCTGCCAGAAGAGAAGAAACTAAATTACTTTGGTGTTTTGTTTGCAGATGATGGCAGAATGGAACAGGAGATGGATAAACTGCAGCAGTAAAAGCATTTCTGCTGCTGTCTGTCTTGATTTGTCAAGATTAAGTTGACATTGCATACGCAGGCAGATATGTACATATTCCTTTTATGTTGGACTGTTAATCTTAACTGTCTAGATACAAGATGCACTGAGCCTTGCTCTTATTTGTCTGTTCATAAAGGGAAAACAAGTAAAAAAAAAGATATGGTATGTAATGCATCTCAAAAAACCTAAAAACATGCAGACAAAACAAATAATTGTTAGTCAGACTTAAAATACAGAAGGGAATGAAGAAACAACAGCTTATTCCTGTTTCTAAGACTCACTGACCAACTCATTGGGCGATTTAAACTCAAATTGGTGACTGAACACTGCAAGGATTGTTAACTAACGTGTAATAAGAAACGCTGCGACTCATTTTAGCCTAATTATCTTCATACCAATTTCCCTGAAGGCACTTTCTTCTGGCAGCTTCCAACACACAAACACCCACATCCCAAAGTCTAGGAGACAATCTTCAGACAGCTCAATACAAGTTCAGTTTCATCCAATTACTTTACATCGGTTTCTCTGCTCAACATCCATTTTCCTTTAATTATCATTCACTGGCTTCTTCCTGATGCTGGCACTGCCTTTTAATACAGCAGGGGGATTTTGAAAATTGTTTGCACCTGGGGCCAGATCTCAGGTTTGATGCAGAGCTGGTATTAACACATCCAGCCCATGACAGTGCAATCCTTTCCCTTCCAATACTTGCTTTAATTACCTAATAACGTCTTTCCAGAAAGAAATTGAATATTGTTTTTTTTAAATAATGGCTTACACCTGACTTTTCTTCTTTGTCTCTCTAATGACATTAAAGAGAATGACTATAGAATAAAGGTCAGATATTAATTATTAGCTTTTTCATGTTCAATGTATTTGATAAAGTAGCAGAATTTATTTATTCCATTTCCATTCAGTCTGTTTTTAATAGAACCAAGAATCAAAACCCAGTTTTGTTTTTCATTAATCATATGTTTAAAAGTCAGATAAACAGAGAAACATCATTTGCAGTCAAACATGTTTTGATAAACTCAAACCTTCTTCAAATACATTTTATTCCCCTATTAGTTAAGTGATAAATTTGTGGATTTAAGAATCTCCCTCGATCTCTACTGGGGGAAAAAATGTGGTGCTGTTGGTTACAGTTAAATGCCTGTCTGGGTTGCTAGGCAACATGTTTTGACCAAGTGTAAATGATGGTCAACAACGCACCTGCACTTGCTCACACCGAAAACCTTGTGATTAAAGTTTTTTCAGCAGCCTGATTTGCAGAATGTGTCCACACAGGTCATTTTAGGAAAGGTCACTGCAATTTGCACATTTTGAAACTAAAACAATGCAATATACAGTATGTGCTGCATAGTGAATAAAAAGTCCAGAAAATATCTTCTATGTTGGTTTTGTCAAAACTGTCAAAGCATCACGTTGAAATAGACTGGTACGCTAAATAGACTGTTAGCCAACCCACGGATGGGTAAGGGTAGCATTTTCAGAAAAACAGACCAAGAGCACTACTCAAAAAAATAAATTCACCCTTTATAGAAGAGTAACGAGGAAATTAAACAAATTGTTAAAAGAAAACCATGAGAATTCCTGTTTGCATTTTTCCTCAAACCATACAGGAGTCACATCAGACATGAGGAGGAAGGCGCTTTGGTCACATGAAATGAAACCTGAATGTTTATGCCAACATGAAACAAGGTAGTGGTGACAGCATCATGCTGAGGGCAGCCTTTCCAATTATGGCTGCAGTTTTAAATGTTTTAACAATGTTAAAAGAAAACAGAACATTTAGCCATAAGTACTTTAAAAGAAATGTCCAGGATAAACTTGTGCATTAGATGATAAATTATGTACTACAACATCTGAACTCTACTAATCTGCTGCACTGACAAGACATTAAGAAATGAAGAACACAGTGACCTCTGTATTTCATGTTGATCTCTTTCCTGTTAGAGCTGTTTATCTTAAAGGGGGGTTGGAAGACTGATGTGTGGCGGCGCAGCCTTCTGCCTGGAGATGAACATCTGTTAAAGATTTTAAAGTCTGAGTGAAGTGCAATATCAAGGGCCTATAAAACAATTCATTTTCTGAGCTCCGAAAACTAAAAATAGCTGAAGACAAAGATTCATTGACATAAGAAAGGCAGAGATAGAAAGAAAGATGGACCAATGGCAAGAAAAAACAATAGGTTCAATGACAAAGACACAGAAGGTGGAGAAAATATATCGCGCAAAAGATTAAGTCTGTGAAGCAGTTACGCAGATTCAAGGGAAATAAAATAGGCTCAAGGTAATGACAAAATCTGTTCTTCATTCTTCACAGTTCATTACAGGCCTTCACACCAGGTACACCTCACTTATTTTATATTCAGAGACATCCACAGTATTTCTATAGAGCAATATATATTATTCCAACAAGACATTTTTACTGAGGTAAAATTATCAAAATAAAAACAAGACTGTTGTAACAATGAGTAAAAAAATTGTTTTAAAGTGATAAAATGGACAAAAATGCTTTACTGTGATATGATGTGCGTGTTTCCATTACAGTTTTTAGAAATACAATAATTTTGATACAGTCGAAAAAAAAACACTTCATTTTCTTGCAAAAACCCAAACGTTTTCAGTTAAGCAAATTTATTTTTTATAATTCCAAATTGAGCAGTTTTTACAGTCAATGGAACTGCAGCTTTTGACAAATAAACATATTGGGGTTTTTTCCCCTTTCCTACATAATATACTGTGATAACTTTCTCTTTATTCACTGTTAGGCAACAAAAAAGCATGTGTGCTTATAAGCTGAGTCACTATTGCAGTGCTTGTAAAGATCTGGGGGAATAGGTGAATTTTGGGGATCTGCACACATCACAGACAAGATGCGTTTACTCTCAGCGTGCAACAACCCAGTTTTGTCCCAATAATCAATAAAAGCAGCTGCACCACCTACAGAGAGCATGCATTCCTGCTGCTAAGCCACAAAGACAAAGTGTGAACTTCTCATCCCTCTCATGGTGAACCTGCAGGAGCCGGAGTGCATACAAACCAAATCTGCCCACTGTATTGGAACAAATGTACTTTTGTTAATTAAGCCGCAGTCAAGCCTCAAACACAGACACAGTGCCAAGCAAAAGTATTTACTCTCCTTTAACTTTTGCACATTTTGCTACATTACAAACACAAACTTCCATGTAATTAATTTATTCACTGTTTTAAGACTCAATGGGTCTAAAATATTTTTTAAGAAAATAAATCTTAGACATGCAACACAATAACAAGTGCCGGTCAAATAATGTTATGATTTCTTCATGTAATCTAATCAAAGCACACAATAAGCCTGTAAATGTCAGGTAAAATAAATTATAAGCAATGCCTGCATGATGCACCAGTTTAAACATGATATCGAAATAATTTTATGTCAGCAGAACAGCAGGCACCCTATAACAAAAGAAAGCTGCTGCAGCGTCAGTGGCCTTATTGACGAACAAATGTTTAACCACAAGGTCGATGAACCGGCTGCTTTTGGCATAATTTATCCATCTCTTTCATCACACCCAAGCCACTGATCATATCAACCAATAGCCCAGTCAGCAATAAACCACAGCAAACTCTGCAGTAGAGATGATGATTAATGAAGGTACATAATCAATACACAGTGTAAGCTTTCAAATCAGTGAGGGGCTGAACATATTCTCTACAGATAAAGAGATTGCTGTTGTAGGGAGATAGAAAAATATTCCAGTCAACTTTAAACTCCAGATTGAATATTCACCACTTAAAGATGCACCAGTAAGGATTGACTTGGCCAATGGCCTGATTAGCAAGTTTCGAATAATTCTGTATTTCCTAATTACAACATAGTTCAAAGTAACTTTAGATTCAATAAATGCAATTTACACCGATGATGGGAGAAGAATGTGCCAAAGATGCATCGGTTTTGAGTGAAACAGAAAATAAACAAATATGCTGTATTTATGTATGTCTATAGACTTAAATAGAAGTGGGATTTTTCTGTTTTATTACCTTTATTTAAAAGAAGAGGACATTTTAATAAAATGGGGAAGCAACATCTGAAAGGAAAAGAAAACTCCCAGTCTTTCACTGATTGTTTTGACATGTCCTTAGAGGCAGAAGTATACAGCACAGTCATGGCTGGGGCTGATGAGCTCCGAGTGGCTCGCACTGACTTACACTTTGAACTTGCAAGTATTTTTTTTTTTTTTTTTTACTGTTTCTTAACAAGATAGTGCAACACTATGCAATTATGCATGAGCCTGTTACCAGTATAATGGCATAGTCGGGTTTTATTACACCGGAGATGAAGTTTAAAAACGTACAATTTCCTATAATACTGTTTAATTTAGAGTCGCTACAAAATGACAGTAAAGGACTTAAATGTATCTGGCTGAATGGAGCGTATGGAGTGCTGTTGTATCCCCACAGCTATTTCTGTTCAGCACTAATAATAAGGCTCCTAAAATTGTCATTGATTGCATGAATCATAAGCAACACTCACCATCCATGATTCATATTAGGGTAATTCATATAAAAACCTCAGTTGGAAAGCTACGTGTTGAGTAGCTTTCAGAAATAAAGCTACAATAAAATATTAAATGCTTCATATTTTGCTTTTCTATTTTCAATAAAATAATTTACATCATGTTGTTGATATTGTTATTTTCCATAAAAATTTAAGATCATGCAAACCACAAGGTTTTGGACTGTTTTAGCTTTTCTTTCCATAACTTAATACTTTTCTAAAGAAAACTATGGTGAACAGGTTGACTATACAAACACAGATGAAAAAGGGTGGACTACAATTTAGCAAAAATGTTCATTTTTAATCTGGTGGCCTACTTAGTCCATTAATAAGACACAACTGAGTCTCTGCCGCTCTACTTAAAAAAAGCCATATTTTCTTATATCTAAATCTTAATTTTAAAAATAACCGCTGAGGTGGATGAGTAATATTAATATTAAGCGATGTACTCAAGCTTCGTCTTTCTTGCTTTTTATTGTGTAGGGAATTTCCAAGTGTCCACAATACAGTAACGTTCACAGATTTATAAAGTTTATAAAAGGATTTCAAGGATCTGCTCATGTTTGCATCAGAAATAATTCATTTTTACTTCTCACTGAGAAATTTGAATCAGTTCAGAGCTTCATAGTGCAGCCTGATCCAGCTTGAAAATCCAAGGTGAAGGTTTCCACCTACTCAGCAGCAGTAAAGCTGACTTTTCACCACATTAAAGAACAGACGGCCGACAGGATAAAAATTGGAGTGTGCACCTTTTGCCAGACCAAAACGCTGCTCTGGTAGTCCAAAACATGTCTTCCACATGAGGAGACTGGATCCCAGAATGGCAAAATGACAAATTAGAGGCAAAAACAGACCTCCTCATTTAGACCTATCATATTTGATTATTATAAGCAAAAAAGAAGAAAGACAGTTTGCCATCTGTGAATAATTCAGACTCATAACACAAAGGTAAAGTGTGAGTTGATATTTTATATAAAAATTAGTATGTTTTATTGCTGCATCAGTATCTATGGAGCTCAGTCATTAGTTTGAAGAGTTATCTGGCAAAACCTGAGTCCTTTCCACATTATCAGGCTCATAATGAGCTTTAGTAATCACCTAATTCATGCTTGACCAATAATCAAATTAATCATATTTATATAAACACATACTTTACAAATCCCAGCAATTTAAAATAAAAATGGATAATTGCAGAGAGTGTTATTCTTGTTTTCTCAGAACTATATTTCTATCATGTCTTTATTTAGGTTGGATTATGATTTTCAGGAAACTGATGGGTACAGCACAGTTGAAACAAAAAGGTTCTGGTTCATGTTGATGTTGTTTGATCTTGGTAAAAATGTTTAAGTTTTTTCATAGGTAAGGGTTTTCATTACTTTTTGTTTTTCATTTATGCTTATGTATTTTGGAGTTAGATACCAACAGTCTTATCTAGAGGAACTGTTTTTTACAGTCATGCATTTAACATTTAAAACTGACCTTTCCGCAATGTCCCTGCACAGTACAATGGTTCTTGTCTATTTAAAACAGACACACAAAATAGGAAAAAACGACCACTACTTCTGGAATGCGTAATGTGAGGAAGGGCCACTTGCTGCTATTTCTAAACTAATAAAATTTGATTTATTAGGAAACTACTTTACATTTGGAAATGGTCTGGATTGTAAAAAACTAAGTGAGATCAGCATGGGAGCAGGGCACCTTGAGACTGCAGGGGCTTAGAGGCTAACATTAGCAAATGTCAGCAATGGAAAAAGAAATGTCATAACTTCAGGTCAGCTACCATCCTGCTCACAGGAAGAAATATGTTTTTTTTAAAGCTGCTACTTTAAATAACAATTATAAATTGTTTTAAGTATGCTAGTATTTTATTGCAATTACATTTATTTGTAAAACATGAAATCAGAAATGTGCTTATTGCATTAATTATTTTTAAACAGGTTTATAACATTACCAGCCAATCTTGTTTTATAACTTATCTTAAATGAAGAAATAAGAAGCTGAAGTATAAACTTATTTTATCACGGTCAAGCCTTCTAGTGTCTTAGAAATATTACTACTGCTACTTAACAAGACACCAATATGGAAAATTATGAGGCTTTTTGTTCTATATTTTTAATCCTTTTTTGCACTAAGTGCTTAATTTCTGCCTCAGATTCACAAGGCAGACAGGACAAAATACAAGCAGATGAAGATGCAGAAACAATGTATCTACATCTGTGTTTGTCAGTTATATACAGATAACTGTCCTGTGATTCTTGCATACAATATCTAAAATGCATTATCAGACCGTTTTTACTTAAATGAACTAATTTAGGCTGAGATATGACTTTATGTCTTTTTTCAAAAATAAAATTACATTCAAAGAGTAATTTGCACATTTGGTGAATGTCTTACTCAGATAAACAGACCACATTTTATTTAAGTGCCTATTTGGTCATTACAGATTGCAATAATTAATTTGTGCACTGCTAATAAGATGTGCAATATTGTCAGGGTACAACATATTTATATTTGGAATATTTGCCAATTCTCACTTCTCTTTGTTCATCATGTCTAATCAGAGTATTTCCAAGATGGAAAAGCAGTTTCCACACTTATATTCTGATATCTGTAACAGATTAAACAAAAGAAAACATCAGCATCTACTGTACTACTACTTGCTGTATATTCAGAGCTACAAGTCAAAACGTAGTTCAAGTTGAACTAGTCACAAAATTGTGTCATGAAGTGTGCAAAAAAACACTTCAGGTCATAAGTTGCATTATTTGTCCGTGTAAATGATAAGACCCAGTGACGTGTTCAGTTAAATGCTTTTCAACAAGCTCACAGATTGATCTGATATACCAATGTTCACGCTCTCAATCAGGGTAGTCAGGAACAACACCTCTACTGATGAGGTGCGGAGTGAAGCAGAGACATGCAGCGTAAATCTGGGATGATAGCGAGGCGCTTGAGTTGAACAAAATGATTTACATTCACTTCCTTGGCAGCTACCCGGGTGTGGACACGTTACATACTCTGTTCACAAGCCTCAACAGGTGTTAAAGTCTGGAAAGGTAGTACCTACAGATAGATATAGTTATCTAGATACACTTTGGTAAGAACATTTGACAAAGTAGTGCAGATTGTCAGAACACTGACAGCATGTTCTTTATGTACCCAAATGTGGACTCGTTCCTCCAGCTGTGGCCCTCTAGCTTTCAGCCCATGATTAGTTTGATTTATTCTCGAGAAAAAATGTAAAATGTTTTGTACTGAGCAGGAGTTGCACAAACCAACAAGACTGTCAATAGTATTGGCTGGCTGTTACAGCAAACAGCTATATTGTGATCAATGAACACACTGTACCAACATCAACAAGTCCTACAGACATCACCATATAGAAAATCATATTCATTTTAGAAGGCTTTGCTACCAGTCTTCATTATTGAAATAAAAACTTAAGAAAATAAAACACTAAAAACCAAGGCACTTTACTGTGTATTATGCTCTGTATTTGTAAGTTTTGTCAAGTCCAGAGGACCTAAAGCATTTCACGAAAAAGTCCTAAAAAGGCATTCGAAAACAAGCTTATGTTTTGATGTAGATCGACGATGGTCGGTGTTGCCTCAGGAACATTTTCAGTCCTCTGAATAGTTTCATGTGGTCCACAGCAATTCAATGATGGTACAAATCCCATCAGCTGAGGCACTTGAAGCAGATTTTTTTTATTATTATTTTGGGTCAAGTATTTTATTAGCAATGCATTTTGACAAAGTCTTATAATTTGTTGCTAAACATAGACACAAAAAAAAATTTGGAAGTGGGAGCAGAAAGAAAGTTGAGGTAGGAAGTTAGCATTTGCATTTTATGAAAGCAATACATGTTTTTATAAAGTTAAATACAATACAAATGTTATCATTGTGAATTTTTTTCTATTCTATTAATTTTGAACTATGCCTGCAAATTTCTCACATACTGGCCTGCATAGGTAAATCCACCCACATCAACATAACATTCTGTAGAGGATGCCAGGAGATGGGATGTGTGAGTGGATGGCCTAGGAGATTTTTTTAAAGCTTCATGCTGCTCTCTGAAGAGGAGGAGAAAACTGGTGTCTGAAGCAGCATGTGCCTGGAATTACTATCAGTGACAGGTGGGATAAATCACCTTGTCAGGCATGAATGGAAACCGGTTGGAACAGTGTATAATGAAGCGCTCAGACCGAAAAGTATCCAGACACACTCTGCACTCTGCACCTCCTGCAGGCTCTCCCCTGTTTAGGGAGGATAACAGATCTGCTGGCTTGACAGATTTCAGTTTTGTCACCGGAGAGTTTAGCATGCATCGCTTCACGGATCTGATCCAACCTTAGCTGAATGAAAGCTACTGCCTCCTGTTTGCTTGTTGTTTTTTCTTTTTTTTTCTTCTGTCTGTGCATGCTCAGCCTCAAAAGCCACCAGAGCTTTTTACATGTATGGAGGATTTCTTTTTGAGATTACGTAAGCAGCTGCTGAATGAATTATTGAGTCTGTGAATGAAAGTGACACTGCACAATGTTGCCTCCTCGGTCTGCAGACGGAAGCAGAGACACTGAATAGCACAAATAGAGATTCAACAAATTGATGCAAATCTACTATAATTGAATGTACAGAGAGAAAATCAGTAAAGAATGGATGTGTTGTTTGAGTGATGGATGATGAATGGAGTTCACAGGAAAATGCAAAGATTCTATGTGAAAACCTGTGAGGCATTACTGGATGTATCATCTACATAATACAGTAATTAGAAGGTTTGGAATTATATATAAGGTATTTTTTTATTGACAGACTTCATTGAATCACAACAGCACATTCCGTGCTTAGGTATCCAACTTCATTATATTTACATGCACTTGCTTTTTTTGTCTCAATTTAACAATCTTGGTTAGCAGGTCAGGTTTTCTGAAAAGGTTTGCCTATATCAGTTTTAGTTGCCATACTTTAAATTTGCCAACATGAAAACATGATTGCATCCATCATTCCTGATTACAAAAATTATAGCAGTAAATCCACGGAGGACTGGCCAAGATTTAAGAAATTGAAATTCTGGGACCAAGTCAGAGTCCAGATCTTGATCACTTTGAGGTGCTGTGAGGTGACTTGAAATTGGCTTTATTCCTCAAACATCTCACAGAGAGGAGTAAAGAGTAGGGCAAAGATTCCTCAGACTCATGCCAAAAACCTATAACTACTAGACGCATTAAATAACATTTACCTCACTCATAGTGTACATTTTGGTTCATTCCAGTTGTTCAATGTGTAAAAAGAGAATTGGTGTTTTTTATAAATTACCTTCTTCTTAATATGTAGATAGGAATTTAACTATGTATATATAAGATTTTAAAACAGAATAATGCATCAGTTTCTGAAAACCTTGGATCCTTTCTGAAATGTCCTGAAGCCACTTATGAAGAAAAACTACTGTATCTTTGAGGCTGGAAACAACATTTAAGATGAATTAAATGTTAGGTAAAATAACTACAAAGAAGCATGCAGTCAAAAGTTTAAAAATAACTTCCAGGAACACATCAAATGTGGTGAGAAGAAGAAAAGTAAATCAAACATTCACACACCACGAACTGGAGCAGCAGGGTGGAAACACCTGATGAGCTCAATCTGTTTTTTGTATGAGATCACTGGGCACTCAGTGTGACTTCCTGCTCTGCACTAGTTTTCATATCTACAAACACAACTACCTTTCTTTAGTCATCATTATGTCTTTCACAGTGCCACATCACATCTTGCAGATGTATCACCAAATCCACCTCCTTCCCTGAAACAACCCAGTGTTGAGCAAACTGTAAATAGGGTTTAATCTGAGTCTGATGCAGTTTCCCAGAAAGAAAGGAATCACAATGGATAGATTTGAAAACTAATCCAGAAAGGATGATCTATTCCAATAAATCTTATCAAGACAAAGATGGATGAAGGTGGATTGGAAGGAGAAGAGTACAGACAAACCCTCGGGGGCATCAAGGGCCAGAAGGATTGTGACATCACAATAAAATAAAGTATCCTAAGAAAAAAAAAGTAACCTTCGAGAATAAAACATGAGGTAAGGAAATACTCATACTTTTTCTGTATTGATATGTACACAAGGATGTCTTGTATGTATGTATTTTATTTGTGAAAGTCCACGGAGTAAAAAAATATCTGGGTCACAACTTTTTACCGGAACTTATAAAAGGAATTAGAGACAATTGGTTCGAGAGAGAGAAGTGGGTGTGGCAGCACGCGGAGCCAGGACGCCGAGCGACGGTCCGGGGAGCTCGAGAAATTAGCCCGGAGACGCATGATCGTTGGAGGAAAAGCGTTGCCTGATCAACGACTGAAGGAATAAAAAGTCTCCTGGAGGCCGGATAGAGCCACACGGAGCGATAACCGGACCCGATGCGCTCGCGCTCCAGGCCTGACGAATGGAGCCGCCCAGGAACACAAACGCCGTCCGGGTGAGACCCTTCCATGTTTTTTTCATTGTTTTTTTATGTGCACGAAGACTAATAAATTTTTTGGGCCCCAACGTTGTTTTTTCTGCGCGAACGGAACTTTTTTTTTTTTTTTTGATGGACTAATTATGGACTTTTCGAAGGATTATTATTGATGCAATATCTTCTTTTGGTTGATGCACAGACTGGGGTAATGATTTGGGGTGGGGTTGTTTATCTGTAGAAAATTAAAGAGTGACTGTTATAATGCTATGATGCAAGGAAACAGATGATCGATTATTAAATGTAGCGGGCAACTCGTAGCCGCATCAGTAAGCCGACGTGTCCCATCTTTCCTTTTATTGAAATCATATCGTTTTCTAGCGTTAATTAAGAAAAGCTACAACCATACTCATTTCTGAAGTTCTATAAAAATCAAGTCAAAGAACTGTCTTGAGCGTGTGCAATTCGCGTTTAGACGAGGATTTGTTACAGGATGCCAAGAAACTGTGTTTCCTTAAATTGCAGATAGAAAATGAGATCCAAAACCAACAGCATGGCCCCAAAACAAAAGAGTAGCTCTTTAACCTCTATGCTGGAAACTGCTGAGTGAGTAGCATATATTTGTTTACTTTTACTTTGAGTACACAATTGAAATAACATTCTTTTTCAGTCAACATAGCCTAACAGAAAATCTATATCCAGTTGTAGAGAGGAAACCAAAACATTCCTTCCAAAAACCCCAGTCAAAGGTAAGAATGCTGTTTCTAATACTAGAACCAATAAAATGAGTTCTGGGTTTTTTCAGTTTATCTATGCACTCAAAGATAAGCTGAAATGAAATCAAGACTCAAGCAAGACTGACAGAAGATGAAATTTAGATTAGAGGACATTAACTTCTGTTGAGATAACCTATGCAAAACAAAGGAGTATTGAGAAGTCACAATTAAACTGCTCTGGGAGAAACTACATCCATATGCAAATGATTTTCAACATAACATCTAAAATAAAACATACTTTTCTTATAGAAATCGAGGTTTTAATATGAAAACCAACAAAGCTGTGTGTCGCTATCGTTGTGTGGCTGCCAATGTCAGTTCATTGTAAAATGAAAGCACAGAAATAAGTCTTTACCAAAGTATTGACCTCTAAGCTAAGGTTGTACAGAAAGATTGTACAATATTTCCATTAATTTCACCCCTGGTTGCAGGATATCAGGTCTTGTGTCGTGGAGTTGAAGACTCCTGATCAAGTGAATGAAAAACATCATGGAAGTGAAGAAAGAGAATGATATAATTTTCTGATATTTAATCTGAGTAGTGAGAAAAGTCTTATATTATCAATGGGATGACGACACCCGAAGCCCGACTTTGGACACCTCTGGTTTGGATTGTCCCTTCATCCCCTCATCCCTTTATTCCCTCATTCCTTCATCCCCTCATACCTTCATTCCCTAATCCCTTTATCTCATCCATCCTTCTGGTGCCTGTCTCCAGCCTTCAACAGGCGAGAGGTGGGGTCACCCTGGACAGGTCGTTAGTCCATAGCAGGGAAACACAGAGACAGACGGGACAAACAATCATGCACTCACACACACAGACTTGGGGAGAATTTAGAGAAGCCAATTAAACCTGACAGTCATCTTTTTGGACTGTGGGAGGAAGCCGGAGTACCCGGAGAGAACCCACCATGCACAGGGAGAACATGCAAACTCCATGCAGAAAAAAAGACCTTCTTCCTGCAAGGCAACAGTTCTACCAACTACACCACTGTGCATCATTCCTTCTTTTTTTAAATCTTTAAACTTATATCTTCTAGTTCTAGTAAAATTAAGTTAATATGTTAACGTAAGTTCAAGAGCAGGACCACATCCAGACCACACCTCTAATTATATATATATTTATCTAATTTCATCCCTTTGTCAAATCCATCCATGTTTTTACACCTTGATCCCATTGAGATCTGTGCTGGTGCCCATCTCCAGTGGTTAACGTGCGAGAGGCAGTGTAAACCCAGGACAAAGAGACAAACAATCATATAAACACAGACTTTAAGAAGAATTTAGAGAAACCAATTAACCTGATAATCGTCTTTTTGGACTGTGGGAGGAAGCCGGAGTACCCGGAGAGAACCCACCATGCACACAGAGAACATGCAAACTCCATGCAGAAAAAAGGCCTGGAATTGAAACCAGGACCTTTTGGCTGCAAGGCAGCAGTTCTACCAACTGCACCACTGTGCATCATTCCTTCTTTTTTAAAATCTTTAAACGTATATCTTCTAGTTCTAGTGAAATTAAGTTAATATGTTAACGTAAGTTCAAGAGCAGGACCACATCCAGACCACACCTCTAATTATATATATGTATATATATTCATCTAATTTCATCCCTTTGTCCCATTCATCCATTTTTTTACACCCTGATCCCATTGAGATCTGTGCTGGTGCACATCTCCAGTGGTTAACGGGCGAGAGGCAGTGTAAACCCAGGACAGGTCACCAGTCCCTCAAAAAAAGACAATCATATAAACACAGACTTATGAAGAATTTAGAGAAGCCAATTAACCTGATAATCATCTTTTTTTACTGTGGGAGGAAGCCGGAGTACCCGGAGAGAACCCACCATGCACACAGAGAACATGCAAACTCCATGCATTAAAAAGGCCTGGAATTGAAACCAGGACCTTTTTGCTGCAGGGCAGCAGTTCTACCAACTGCACCAGTGTGCATCATGCCTTCTTTACTGATTTTCTTCAGCCTCCCTTTTCTTCCATCTCTCTGGTTTTCTCAAACCCAGTGCGTGTCGGAGTTTTTTCAGGAAAGGCTTTTTTTCTGGTACAGGAGCCTTTGCCTCGTCAATCTCCTGTTCTGTCTGTTTCAACTCCTCAGAAAGCTTCTGATTATGCTCAAGTTGATGTTCCATTTCGGTTCTCAAAGTAGCCATCTCTTTTTTATGTTCTTCTTCATCTAAAAAGAGTTTCCGTTTTACTTCATCCAGTTCCTTCTGCAGCATATTTTTCTCTGCATGAAGGAATTTGGCTCTCTTTCCGATGCGAATCTCGAGCTCTGCATGCCGATATCTTTCGTCTCTGTGCTCTTGCTCCATCATGTCTATTTCTTCCCTGAGAGACAAAATGTCTGCTTCATATTTCTGGACCATTTCCAGACTCACCTCTTTGAGCTGTTCCAGGTCACTCTGGAGACGTGTCTCGATCTCTATGGTGGCGTTTTGCTGAGATGTTAGTTGTTGTCTCAGAGCCTCATTCTCAGCTTCCAGACCTGCATGAAGAATCTGGTTCATCTTCAGCATTTCAAAAGAAGCTTCTTCATTATCTTTGAGCTTTTTCTTTAATGAGTCTGCTTGTTGCATCAGAACATTAACAGAAGTCTTCAGGTCTTGGGAGGACGCTGTCATCAACTTCAGCTCTTCCTGTAGCTGCCTCTCCTTTTCTGAACTTGTCTTTCTGAGCAATGCAATTTCTTTCTTCAGCTCTGTAATTTGAGCTGTGCTGTCATCTCTTCTGACCTTAAAAAACATTTTATTTGCATTACTTTGACAATTAGCTGATCTTTCCATCTCCAGTTCTTCTTGCAATGTTGCCACCTGTTCTGAGAGCTTGACAACATCATTTTGGAACTTTGCCAGAACTTCTTGGTATAAAGCTGTATTGTCCTGGATCTCTTGGAACTCACATTTTTCTAGCTTAAAATGGAGCAGTTCTTCTTCCAATTTATTTGCTCTATCATGTTCCTTGTTAAATTTGGTTCGTTCTTCATCCAAAAGACTCTTTAATCTAGTCATTTCTTCCTCCAAAGACTTTCCACTTTGGGTAGCTTGAAGCACCGTATCCTGATTTCCCTCGTTCTTTTGCCCATCTTTTTGGCAACGGGTCTCATGTTCAAAGATTTCCATTGTCTGATTCTCCATTTCTCTCTATCGGTTTTGAATATATACTGAAAATTGTCCAAACAGTGTTCTCTGAAGAAGCAGTCTCCACTCGACTTTATGCTTTCTGACAGTCTAAAGAACTAGTCAACTGAACTTTAAGTGAAGTTCTGTGGTGACATCACAGCATGTCTTGTGACATCATAGGATTGTCTGTGCTATGGTAACCTTTGACAGCTGTTCTAAAACCTCTCTGCTGGTTTGGAACAAAAAAGCACAGTCTCCTGGCAACCTCTCAGCCAATAAAATGTAAGTGTTATAGTGGACGCATATGTTTCCCCCACCTGCCCGAATTCGAAGTATCAAGGGCTTCCATGGTGACTGGACAGCAATGATCAACAGCAGTTCACACTAAACGATTTCAGATGGTCGGACGATTTTCAAACCCTGAGAGTCCACAGACTAGCCGACCAACATCGTAGGTATAATGCATTCAATCGGGCCTGATGGTGCAGACCAAGCTTCATAGTTCTTGGTAATGTTGTTTTGAAGCAATGCTTCTCTAACTTGAGTTAAAATTCTGGTTACTTTACCCACCTGGAGTTTGTTCACCTAAAGAAAGAACAAATATGGCGACCTGTCCAGGATGTATGCCACATCTTGTTTAGTAACTACTAAAGATGGGCATCAGCCCCGCAATGGTTCAATGCATCAATACGCACTTATATACTGTATATATATATATATATATATATATATATATATATATATATTTGTTGATCTAAATAGTCTTTGTCAGGACCAAAGGTTCCCACAGTAATATACAAGAACTTGCATATTTTTTACTCAATTGTCTTCCTTGAGAATAAGTATTCAGAGCATGGGTAATGTATGGCATCAGATGTGAGAATAACATGCAATCAATGCAATTCAGATGTATAGATTGCTGATACTAGCAGCTTATAGAAAAGAAAATTACTTTCAGAATTTATTAGCAAGGATACCTTCAGACAGTCCATACAGTGATAGATACTCGCATGAAATTAATCACCTATTCCTGATCTAAAGTGCACAGCAGCAATTTGTCTTTATTTGAACCTACTCTGCACATAAAAAACGAGCTTTAGCAGAGCCACAACCATAACAGCAAATTCAACACTGCTGCATGTAAAACATAAAAACTAATTTGTTACCAGTGGCTTTGGCAACTTAAGCGCATTCATATGTGTCTAATCAGCAGCCAAATCATAAAGCCCACAGCAAGAGGTTGGTGAATAAGCTCCTCTTGAATGTAGCAATGAATCTCTACTTACAATCTGCAGCTAATCTTACGTAATGCGTGTCATGGACTTCTTTAAAACAGGCAGCTGTGTCATCATTTCTCCTGCAGAGGCATCAACTCTTTGTGCTGTGTGACTTTCCAGATGTTGGACTGACATTTACAGCTTCCATTTTTTTATATCAGACTTTGCACTGATCATCAGTGCATACAGTTCTATTTTCGTCAAAATAACATGTAAATCAAATTTTCCCCCGACTATCTATAGGTAAGAAGCTTTAAGTATCTTCCAAATTAGGGTTTTGATCATGGTATACTCTGCTATGAATAAAACATCAAGAATTGTTTTATTTTTTCCACCATCCTATTCCCTTAACAGAAACAATGAGTCTGAGTAACAACCTCAATGAGTCTGAGTAACAACCTCTGTGATTTCCATTGGTCAATCAGCTTTAGCACCTGTTTCGGTGCAATTTGGATTCTGTATGATTTCATGTCATTAACTTCAATAAATCTAATTCTGTTTTGCTATAAAACAGAAGCTAGGATGTACAGGTTTAACCAGCAATAGATGACATTTGAATGAGACAACTGAGAAGAAATGCTGCACCTCTCATATTAAAGTGTATATTATGCAAATTTTGGATCATCAATAACTAATGCATGATTTTTTTTCCCACTCAGCAGGGCTGTATAATTTGCACTTCTACCTATGTATGCAATGTACTTGTGAATTAAAGGTGACAAGAAACTGTAATCATAAAGTGTTTAAAAAATATGAGACATGAAAAATATATCTTTCCACCTAGTTAACAAGCTTAGGCATCTCGTTTCATAAACAGCAGAATCATGTTTTGTGTTATTTATTTTGGGTAATTAAATATTTATGAAACTTTGATGGCAAAAAATATGTAAATGTTCTTGTTAGATCTCTTACTTTGAATGCAAAATATAATATGGACTCTTTGCATTTAGATGTAAACTTAATGATGCTGCAACTAAAGCTAAATTGAGGAAAAAAAACATCTTGTGAATAGTTACTGACTTTTATATGCTAGAAGGAATCAGTGCTGTGCACAAATGTGTTCAGCATTTATGCCATTATTTAACTTAACAAGGCTGTGTTTTAAATTGAGGAGGTCAAAAAAGCTTCTGGTACTGTAACTAAACCTTGTTCTGTTTGAGTGTAAAAAGCTGCTGTAAAGTGATAGGATCTTTGGGAAAACTACAGCGATTTGTTGTACAAGAGTCACAATATTTTACGTAACGGAGACTTTCTGATTTTTTGCTCTGTGTTGCAATGGAAATGGAAAATGTAGTCAGCTGTCTGACCTTTAACCGCAGGGCTGAGTGGTGTCTTAACACTTAACAAATAGTAATAACTAATTAAGTTACATGTAAATATGTGAGTTTCTAATTATTGTACTTTAAATGAACAGTAGAAGAAGAGTGTTAAAGAGATGCTTTTTTTCCATTTGGAGCTGCACTCATGATTAAACAGAAAGGTTCATTGTAACTTTCACTTCAGCATCATCATATTTGTTGATGTGATTTCTCAGCCTTTAACTGAATTGAATTTAATGGAGGCTTAATTCTAATTATTTTCTGGAAGCTACTAATACCTCAAATGTCAAACTTTAAAACTACAAACTATATAAATAATGAATAATGTTCTCTCGCCATAATTACTGTGTTAATAATTAATGCATAAACATGTGTCCAGCCATGAAGTAATCAGGAACAAGAAAGCCCAAGGGGCATATGAAGTTACTAGCACATCCTGGATATCTGGTTTCTAAGCTTTACAGTGATGTCTGAAAATGTGGCCATTTGAAAGTTATTTATGATATTTGTCATACTTCATCTCCAGCCTTTTCATTCATAGTTAAATGATAAATTATTATTTCTTGCCATACTGAAGGTGTTGCTTTTAATACAATAAAGTGCAAATATTTGTTTACATTTTGATTTGTGGTATGTAAAAAATGTGAAGGTGCAACTTATAAATTAAAATAAGATGGTTGATTTTTGAGGAAATATTGGCTCAGACATTGGACACAAAAACACAGAATGAAAATAATTCTGATTATAAAAATGTCCACCTCTGCACTCGGAGATTTGGTAACAGAGTCTGCCAACAGTTAAAGGGTTTTTAGAATACTTTATTTTGTAAAAGATTTATGTCAGGGATGTGAGTTTAGCTCGGAATTAGGCTCAGAAATTATGAACATAAATTATTCAGCTGTACTCTGTATGAACCAAACTTGAAATTTCCAAGGGATGAACTTTAACACAAAAAAATGCACTGCATTTTTTTAATGATAAAATAATAAGTTATTAGTGCACTGCAGTGCTATTTATGTGCTTCTGCATTTGTGACAAAACTGTCTCTAAGGGTTTCTTAAAGGCAAAAGCAGGACTTCCATAAAATTAAACTAACACCAGTGTGGTATCATTGTTTATTTACTCCTACATGTATTATTCAGATGCCACCAGACTAAAGGACACAAACATTTTCTCAAACACAGTTTTCATTAATGCATACACAGTGTGTCCGTCAGATTATTCCTAAAGCTAACCAAAGTTAACAAAATTGAAGGGATTTTCAGTTTTCAGGAGGAATGTGCATCATTTATTGAGTATGAAAACATTATTTACTCTTTCAATATGATATGAGAGTATAATTTCACTTTTGAATATAAAACACTTATGATAAGTTTTGGAATAAAATGTATCGTAGCAACGTGCATCTCTTTTGTCTTCTACCCGTTTCTCTTTTCATCCTTTGTGCGTCAAAGCAACAGTCAGAAAAATACCAGCAAACTGTGGTTAGAAAAAAAAAAGTTCTCATCTCTCATCTGCACCTTGAAATGCTTGAAACTTTACCAAGCAGAGGAAACTGCTATTTTTACCCAAAGCAGAAAAAATACCACCCAACAGTTTTAACATGATCTGTGTTCAAATGAAATCAACAAGCCTGAGGGGGAAAACGACTACAGAGGCACCGAGTGGTGAGGCAGAAATCCCACAAAGCCCATTGTTTCCTCAGCAGAGCCAAACGCTCCTTAAGAAGATGAGAATAAGCCTGAAGCAGGAATCAGGACTGCCAATTCATTTTTGAGCTGCAGACGTCTGATACTGCTGTACTTGACACTTCACTACCAATGGCTGCAGCTTTACCACAAAGACTTTAATAATAAGTGCACAATACATTTATTTTGTGTTTTATGCTAAATTAAATGACTGCTGACGGACATATTCAGCTTTATTTCTGCACACAGGTTTATGTCCATAAAGATTGAGGGTAGGTTATAAAACCTACAGTATTTTTGATGTTCTGAGATCTGGACATGAATGATCGTGCATTTAAAATAATAATAATGAAAAAACACAACTCAAATTCCTTCGAGGCATTTTTAAGGCAGCCCTATGAATAACAAAACTTGACCACTTTACCATATTACATAGTAAAAAGAGCACAGATAACATTTAGTTTTTTATGTTTAGTACATAATGAAAACAAATAGAATAGTGATTATGCAAATTTTCTGTTTGTTCTCAGAAAAAAAGAGCAGATGAGCTGTAAGTTCCAGTAATCCAAAGTATTTTCAGAAGTAAGTGATCACAGACCCCAGATAATATCTATGAATACTTGAAACCGCCACTGAAAACGCTTATAATTGCCTATGTTAACATTTTAAACACCACATATATCATATTATGAATTCAAACACATTTGTCTGACACTTTGAGCTTGGTGCATTAAATGAAAAGATTTTCTTTCAATTCAAAGGAGAACCAGAGAAGAAGCTTCTCATCTAAGCTCCTTGATAATAAATAATGCAAGTAAACAAATGAAACTATTTAAAGAGTTGTTTTTTTCTTAAGCTGAAAACTAGAAAGTTCTCTGTTTGACCTGTTGGCAGTTGCATTGAGAGTGAATGCAGACCATTACGGGTCACTGACTGGTCACATTAGGATGACAATGATGGGAATTTTATGGTGTGGAGGAATGCGTTACACAGCTCCCACCATCAACAAACACCAAACAAATGCTCAGCATCCATGTGGATCTAACTGCCTTTGGTAAAGTTTCACAGATATGCCACACAGCAAGCTGTTTTCACATTGCAATAACATCTTACAGAGACACGATAGCATAGTACATTATATTTCATTTGACACCCAGTAAGCATGTGAACATCAGTGTGGATGTTCAGTTCAGAAAACACCAGATCTCAGCAAATAGAACCTCACAGCACCTGCATTAATTGAGGTCACTGCGATGAGCTGACATAAGAAAATGTTCTATTATATGGTCTATAGATTACGTCTTGAAATATAAAATAGCAGCATTTTGGAAGAATGGACTACATGAAAATATCAGACAATTTCAAACATGTAGCTGACGAAGACCAATTTGTCAACACTCATTGAGAAGCAATTTATTGTTAATTTTAAATTGCAGTAGCTTATTCTCACTGAAAAACCTAACATTTGATTGCAATATTTCTATTCAATGGGAGGAAATTGGCATGTAGACATAATTTACTGGCTTCCTGGAGAATTGTTGACATCAAAATATGGTTTTTGGTGCAGTTTTCTAACCATGACCTTTGCAGAAGTCTTTAATCTCCCTCATATCATCCTCTATGTGGGTGGCTTCAAGTTAACTCAAGTCCTTGTCCTGAATATTGGTCAGTTATTAAAGGAAATGGGTCTCTGTGCCACATCATACTTATATCCCAGAGGAAATAGAAAATCATAAATTCATGATAGGAAGCTCTAAATAACTGGTAGACTTTACAAAAAGCAAAATATGATTACAAAACTAGTATATTTTAGAGAACTTGTCATTTGTACAGTGCACTGTATTGTGCCATGCAATGTAGTACTACTTCAGTGTTTTTTTTCCTCAGTAAATAAATGAAATTCAATTATTATTTTTTTTGTGTGTGTGAAATGTTTCAACTGCGGTAATGGCTGAATTTTACTTAGGAAGCCAACAAACTTGTCACCATCTGTACACATAATCTTTTATGATCAGCAATTGTTCATATTTGCACTATTTGTGATATATTGTAAAAGTTATTGGAACTTTCTTTGTGTGTGGTGCATTATGCAGAGTGATCATTTTCAGGAAGCTTAATCACAATGACAGTGATTGCACAACATAAACGTTGATTAATTCTCACCTCTCACTGACGAGCTCCTCCATCACCGGCATCTGGCCTGCAGCGCTGACATTCATGTAACCATAAATGCAGAGAGTCCCTGCAGACACACAGTGAAAGTTAAAGAATCATCATAATCACTTATATTATTAAAAGAGAACTTTAAAAATTGCTATTATCTAGCAATTCCCTCTCAGAAGATTGCATTAACATAAATGTATTAAGCTGCATCCCGATTATGCAAATTGAATACTTCTGTTTGACATTTTAGTACCATATTGTGCAAATCTGCAAAATTAGATCTTTGCTTTTAAAGTAGACAATTTGCCATAAGGTGCAATGCTAAATCATACTACCATATCTAAGTCAGCAAGAAAATGTATATTGTGATAAATTAATCAGCAAGCCTGCATACACAAACATAGGTCAATCACATGTATGATTTCTCCTCATATTTTATATTTCATGTATAAAAGTCAACCAGTACAAAGACTGAACAAGACATTCCCTTTAACATTTCCACTGACATGCAAGTGAGATACAGAGTTTGGACAGCGAAGGTCAGCCTGGTGGAGAGGTCGGAGACAGCGGAAGATTCTGACCTCATTCATTCCCTGAATAAAAAAAACATGTTATGCTTCAACCATATGGGTAGCTGTCAGAACCGGTACGTCATGTGGTCACTTAAAGCTAACATTCCTCTGTATGAGGTCGACAGCAAAATGAGCAAAAACCTGTTATATCTGCATTATAAAGTGTAACAAACTACACCGTAATGCCTCAGGCAGAGGATGGTACATGTAGTGTTATGCAACTTGTGACATAAACAACAAAGACATGCTATAAAACATGTACAGCACATTCAATGTGTCGGTACATTGCATAAGTCCATTACTTCTTGTACTAATGGGCTCAAGGATGGGCTCACATGTACTGCGGTATTTTGTAAAACAGATTTCTTATTTTCACCATTTGCACTTGTAAACATGAGCAACTTTGGTGATAAAATCTGAAAATAAAGTTTCTCGTAATTATTTTGTCAGTTATTTTAGGATTTTGCTTGAATATTTGTGTTCATGTCTCAATAAAAATTACTTTTAAAACTAAAGGTAAAATATCTACTCTTAAAAAAAAAATGCCTGGATTTCCTCAAGTCTTAATTTAAATAGGACCATAAATGACTCCCTCATTTTTGTTTTGCCAGATGTTTTTCTGACAAAACAAAACAAAGAAAAGATCTGGCATGATACTAAACAGTTCAAAGGCACATCTACCCACTAAAGTACTGGTGCAATAATTTAAACAAATTTATGTGGTGTTAAAAGCATAACAGTTAGCTATAGGATTGTGTATTTTTGCATTCCCAGTCAAATTGCACAACGTCAGCTTCTATGACATCTAACTCTATCAATTTCAATGTGTCTATTTTTTTTCTTCCCCTAACGCATCAAGTCTAACCTTAAGAGAAACCTCATGCAGTATCACAAGTAACTGGGAGCCCACAGCTATCTGAACATCTTTGTAAAGGCCATCCAAATTCTGGGTGATTTTCAACAGTCTTAATCTGGATGGATTGGGGCTTTTTCCTGTGGTTGTTTTTGTTAAGTCATTCATTTCCCTACCTGTTTAGTATCATGCATTGGCTGGAACGTTTCCCAGCTGTAATAGGGAAAGAGGCAGGATACACTTTGGCTGTGTCACAAGTTCAGCACAGGGTCAGCATGGAGAGAAAGATGACAAAGATGCAAGTGTGCAGTTCCACCAAAAAACCTTTAGATAGATTAATTCATGTGAAATGGTGTATAGAGGGGAAAAACACCTACAGACCAGGACAATATGCAGGCAGAATCATGGAGATATTTTCTCACACTGCTTACTGGGAGTTTTTCATTAAAACTAAAGCCAGATATTAATAAAAATAAGTGTGACTGAACAATGTTTTGCAGCAATAGTGATGAAAACCCGGTCGTCTCCACCTCCTCCAGTTTAGACTCAACTTCACACAAGACTTCAGCAGACACACATAGCTTCCCTCATTAGCAGCTGAACACAAGCCGAAGCAGCACTCTGCTGTCACCAACAGAAAACTAACTTAGCTTTGCTCTCTCTGATCGAGACCTTTCAGTCAAGTTTCACAGACATTTTGACACTATTCTTGTAGACAACATTTTACAACCAGGTGCACCAGTGGAATTTGGAAGTATATCCAAAGTTTACTTTTCCATGTTTAATCTTTTTCACAGGAAGAAATTCAACAGAGTAAGAATTTATTTATGTGTAATTAAGACATGTTTAGGAGTTAAAGACCATCCTTCAAAATCATTTTTCTTATATTTTGTTATGGCATCACATAGTTACATATCTGCTTTGTGTTCTACCACAAAAAACGATAAACAGCTTCACGTAAACAAAGCTGCAGTATTGCCTTCCAAGGAATCTAATGCTGTAGTATCCGCAATTAGATTTATAGCTATAGCTAAATATTTTTTAAACATGCCAAAAGCTTGTCACCACTGTTGCAAAATGTATATGTGTGACACAATTTCTTAGCAGCGACACAATGAGTCCCAATTCCATGCAACAATATGTAGACACTGTTAGAAGTGATGATGATTCACTCACATCAGCATGCCTACTTGTGTCCAGTTAAATCATTCTAGTATCACTTAATAAATCATGAAAACCTCCACCAGATAACCAAGGCCTTGCCAGTCCAATAGTGACATACAGTATAGATTCATTAGAGCACCTCACCCACATCAAGCAATGCAAATGGACCTTCTTTGCAGAGTTGCTTTGAATTTATCAATCTCAGCTTGATACTATTGGAACATTCTACAATCATAAGTTATATTCTGGGTAACAAAAATAAACAATTTTAAGAGTTCAAAAATGTTTCAATAGAAATATGTTTTATAAATATCAGAGAAACCTTACCAGAAGACAGGAAAAACTCCCCAACCAATACAGCTGTTGCCAATTGTGTGTTTTTATTTTATGTTGAGCCAAAATTGTGAAAGGCTTTTACCAGTTTTTTTTTTCCAACAAAATATTCATGCCACAATTTTGGCTTTCAAGAATAAGAAGTTGTTTGCTCTGGCTATGATTTACATAAATATGGGTCGTTTTTCTTTTAAATGGAAGAAAAGTGCCTCATTTGAATATATAACATTTGCATCAGCCCTTGGCTTTGCAGAGATTCCTGTGCCAATCTGCCTTTGCACAATGGTTTAGAACAAGTTGAATGTGCAAACTCAAGTTTAACCTAAATCTTAAACCCATGTTTTAGTTTACCTCCTATTAATATCTTTGCCCCTTTAATGTACACAATGTCAGCAACAAATTGGGGATGCTGTGGCTTTGAAAGATTAAGACAAGATTAAGAAATGACTGTGATTCAACATTTCTAAGATTTTGAGGATGGCAAAATATGTCATTAGAAGTTGGCTCAATATTTTATGTAGAAAATGTTGCATGTGCTTATATGAAATTACTATGACAGTAGTGTAAAAATTTCATATTTTATTCTGGGAGTGAAACAAGATTTGTATTGAAGTTACAACTGCAGCACATGTCAAGTTGAGCTAGCTTATCAAACATGCTTGAATTGACAACTGTTACCTAAAATGATTCATTTTAGATTAATTTTAAATGAAAAAACTACAAAATAATAAAAGACAACAAGACTAGGTAAACAAATACACATTCCAAATGAAAAGTAAGTGAGGGAAAACCTTTTTTTTTTTTTTTAAGAAAAACTTCTTTGAATGTTGTGTTTAACAGGGAATTGCAGTCTTTCACCTGAAGTAAACATCTCCAACTTTCAAATGACTGATTCAGTTGAAAACGGACAGGAATGGACAAACCTTTAGGCTTGCTTTGACAAAAGACAGTAAAGATTTGCTACCCATAGGTTGGGAAGAGATGAAGTCTGAGCTTAAAAACCAGATAAGACCAGGAGCCGATGGCATTATACGATAAATCTATGTTAAGTCAGAGAAAATGAAATTTCTATCCTTAATACCAGGACATAAAAGATAACATCATAAAGAACCTGAGATTTGTGTCTAAAGAATAATGTACAAAATCAAAGATAACTTCTTCATAATGATATAAAAAATGCATCACATCTTGAAGTGGTTTTATCATAATCCTGAAAAAGAAATAGCCCATCTATGTTTGCTTTACAAATTGTAACTGAAGGTCAGGTATGGATATGGTGAATGGTAAAATAAACTCAAGATAGGATGGTATGCAAGGAGCATAATAGTTTCTTTCTGCTGTGTCAGATCATTTTCTGATAACTATACGGTTGGATAGAAATGTGAAATATGCCACTCTAATTGGCAGCAACACGTCTATCACTATAGTGCATCAACATATTGCTTGGCAAAAAGAGTCAGGTAGTAACTTCCTGAAGCATTTTCACAACCTGCTTAATAAAAGCAATGATAGTTTTTTTATTTACTCCAATTTAAGGGTGAGTGCCTTAATTTTTGTAATTTTTCAAGCCATGTTTCCACTAAAATCCCAAAACAGAATCAAAGCTGTATCGTAGTTAAAGTATATTTATGTTTTGAAAAAATAATTAGAGGGGATATATTTTGTATTTTCCAGGCACATAGTGCCATTTTATACTGCCATCAAGAACCCACCCTCCCAAGCCTTTTAAAGGAAACGATAAAAAAAAAGTGTATTCACTCACTGAAAAAATTTGTCTAATGCCAAACAGTCCATTTGTAAAGGAATGTCCTCGAGAATAAATGACGTTAAGAAGATCATAAAGGTTTACCTGTTGTTGAAATCACGCAGACCTACAGTGGCAGAAAATTAATACCAAACTCAATGGCGAGTGACCCATAAAACTACGTTGCAAACAGAAGGGTTTTTGCTGATATGGATGTTTTGCACAATTGGCCATAAGATGCTCACTGATTGTCTGTCACTGTGCTAGATTGGTTTGGAACTTAGACGAAACTTATTTTTAATTGGGCATGAAAAGATCATATCTGGAGTTTCATACTCATAAAAAACATTTCACTATATCACCCTATTGCCATATTAAAACACTGCCAGAATAAAGGCATTCCTATCAAAACAGCTTGCAAACTACCTGTTTCTTTTTTTTGTTTTTGTAAAGATTTGTTTTTACTGGTGGCCTTTATTCATGAATAGCTGAACAGAGACATGGGCAGAGAGAGAAAGGTGGACATGCAGTAAATGACCCCAAGGTTGGGAATCAAACCTGGGACTGCAGCCTTTGCATAATGTGCATGTGTTCTGCCACTGAAGCACCTGGTGCCCCTCAGTTTTCCTTCCTTAATGCTCAACAAGTCTGTGAAATTACAGAATAGGACGGTATGCCATCCTATTCTGGATGGCATACCGTTTATTTCTGTACAAACAGAAACATATTTTCATTTGTTTAAAGTTATACATTTTATTATTCAATACATTTCTTTTATAAATAAAATTTTCTTAAGCTGAACTCTATTTTGTACAAGTCATATGATAATTCCCTTCAGTTCCAACCATATAAAATACAGGTGAAGGTACCCAACATACCCAACAATGATGCAGAAACAAGAAATCTGATCATGAGACCAGGATTCTCCACAAGCCTGAACTCTCCTTGGACCCATCTTGAGGTCATACCAGTCCTACTGAGTATGTTTTATAAAAGACGCGACAGGGGAGGTGAGGCAAGCTCAACGCATGACAGAGCTAATGGGAGAGGCTGCTCAGAGGGTTTGCTGGAGCCTGTCAGCTCTGACCCAATCACACAAAGTTAGAGGAAGTAGAGTTCAGAAAAAAATATATTTGAGGAAATAGATGAGTGACGGATAATAAGGTAAATGGGAAAATGAAAAGGAATGCTGAGTTTGAATGGCTTGGAATTTGTATTCACCAACAACTTTATGGATAATGCATGTCCAAAAAACTGATGTGAAGACCCGTTGGTTATATATTTGGTTTCCCATTTTATTGCATTTAGCATTGTTGGCTTGTTTTGATGCCAACAGAATCCACTGTAACAATTGAAAACAGAGAATTGATGACACACTTATTGAACACATTGTTAGAAACTCACAACTAGACGGAAATATTTTGGCAAAGACGCTGTCAAAAGTGCTCTCTTAAAAAACAATAACCTGACACTATCTCTGGAAAATTGATGAGCTAACTTCCAGTTTGTAAAAGTAAAGAGTCTTTGATAGCATGAGTTTGTGTTAACCTGTAAATGTGTTTACCTTGTACACAGTTTTCCCTACGGCGATTGAGAATCAAGCTGGCAGACAGCATCACATACAATATTAAGCGTTCAGCCAGCAGCTGCTCCTCTGAGTCTGAATAAAGTCATGCCAGGATGTTCCTAGATTGATGTAATATTCCTATCCAGAGACTGTTAATCCCACTCTACATTTTCTGCTAGAGAAAAGGATCCAAGTGCCAGCTTTACATCTGCTTTTTGTTGTTTTGTTTATTGGCCCTTTATTAACTTTTAAGAGGAAGATATATTGTTGTGTTTTTTTTACATAATACAATACCAGAGCAACTTACTATGTAAGCATAGAAATGATGACCTACTGTACTGGCCCTCATTTAACTTGAACTAAGCACATACTAGCCTTATTTTTTTTTCTGTACAAAATAAATACTTAATTTTCTCTGAGGCACAAGTTGATAAAACTCTAAGAAGTAAAATGTTAAGTTTAAAAAGGTTTAAAGTAACATAAAAACAAATAATTGCAATATTTGTTTCCACTTGATATTTAAGTGGAAAGGAAGATATTCCAGGTTGAGGAGGAAATCCGAGTCATCCCTATCTTCTAAATATCAACATTTTATCCTTAAGGGGAATTCTGATGTGGATCAACTTTCTATACTTTTATTAGTGGAGATATGAATCTCCTCCACAAAGGACTGGGTCTGCTCTCATGTTCTACTACCAGCATACCCATAAAACCTCCAAAAGGCGGCATTTAGGAAGCATCACAAACCACCTCAACAGACAAAGTGCAATTCAGAAGTGCTATTACCAAGCAGGAAGAACAGCCCCTTATCACTAAGGTTCAGCCCAACTAGCCTACAGAGGAAACCCATTTAAGTAGCTTGTATACAGAATCATGTTCTTCTAAACATGATTAATGTATCATGACCAAAGGGTAGAGCTGGAAAATAAATGAAGCGGTAAATCAAGAGCTCTATATATATATATAACAGGAATCAGCAATCACTGTGGATCACTCTGCTAGTTTTATATGGGCACATAAAAATCAAGAGCCTTGCTTTTCTAGTCACCTTCTTCACTTTCACAGGATGGATAGGTGCTCCTATTATTGCAAATAATAAATATGCCTAGCTTTCCAAACCAGACACCTTTTACTGTAAGATCATTTCTGAACATCACAATTATGAGCACAACAAATGGCATCAGTGACAAAGAGAAGTCCAGGTGAAGTGCAGACAAAAGACATCAGCTCAACATTGTGCCAAAACGGCAGACATGGCTCTTTGTTTCTGTGATAAAAGTAAACCATCAATTTAAAAACTAACAATTCACCCAGAGAGTTTGATGGTGGAAATGGTTGTAAGGCCATTTGGAAACAGCAAAAAAACATCTGAACTTAAAAGTTAACCTAAGTGATCTAATTAAGAGAACAACAAAGATACAGATCTGGTTCACTGTTCCATGACCTACAAAGAATGACCTGCTCCTCCTTAATTGAAGTTAAACAATTGATTGGAGCCTTCTCTTTAACACCCTTAAGTTGATTTCCCAAAGAACACGGAGAGATGTGATCCGCTCCAGGTAACACTGAAGAGGCTTGTCAACAATATTCAGCAACTTCAGAAACTCAGGTCAACAACTACTTGATAGGTAAGGGGCTTTTCCTTCTCTAAGACATATTTGCAGAAAAAAAAATGTGGAACTCTCTTGTAAACCCAAAGTTAGCAAAATTACATCTGGGGTCCAGAGACTTTCTTTCAAAGTAAATCTGAAAGAATGACATCATCTGTCCCGGCCATTCTCTGCAAACACTACAACTTTACCATCGGTAGCCTGTCTGCAGTTTATTTCTGCTTGTATATTCTGGAAACAAGTTTGAGAGGTGCTAGGTTATGGAATACCTTTCAGCAGCAATGTCTCAGTAAAACACAAAATTATCTAGTCCTTACAATCCCATCCCTCATCAATTTAGCTTACACTCTAATTTAATCTTCCCTAGAAGTTATACATTATAACTTTTATAAATGAAAGTAAATGAATAGTTGTCACCACAATTGCAGGATTATATAGCATATTTGACAAAGTGGCAGAGGACAGAGAGAAATGTTGAGCTTGCTGAATGAAAATCAAACAATTGTTGCCGAAAAAAACTAAAAAGGAACAAGAAAATTACCAAAGGACAGAAGCTGTGAGCACAAATAGCAAAGTTACTGAGAACCTCAGACTGACTGATGGAGTATTGTGTGGGTGGAGAGTTCATCTCTGTTTGTCAAACTCCAGCTTGGAATGAGTTCAGGTCTCCTGAGGTTCAGCCAAAGGTTTCTAGTGAAGATGGGGGTAATTATCAAAACTACGCTCCTGTGCACAGCAAACACTGACTGACCTCAATTCAGAGGCCTCATCAAGGAATTAAAGCAAGCAGTTACGCACTCTCCTGTACACAGCATATGGCTGTAATATCCTAACACTACACTGCCATTTACAACAGGTCAGTGTAAACATGTTTTGCACAAGCTGCTAATTTAAGATATACTTTCGCTTTTCCCAGACCGGTTCCATCATCAGTCAATATTTAGACAACTTTTACACCCTAAAACTTATTTTGTCAGAACATAGTGCATGACTCGTATAGCGCAAATTTTTTAGCATTCATAAGACGCCAAACTGCTGGTGTCTTCAAAGTTTCAAAAATAGTTTGCTAGTGCTTTAAAATAAAAGCAAAAAACAAATGTCACAATAAAAACATCCAATAGGAAATGTGTTTCCTATTAGGAATGTGTTTAATTCTGGTAGATTTCAAATTTTTTTATTTTTTTTATTTTTCTAATAAGAAAACACATGAGTAACTGAAGTTTCCTCGGGTTGTTTGAAAGGCAGATATAGAGTTTTTTAAAATGTATTTTACTCTGTACAATTAACTTATTTTCTTAATTAAACTTTTGCACAATTTTGTATTTGCATATTCAAATATATTGATTTTGTTTATGTATCTATATTATGAAAAATCATATCACATCAGTAAACACTGGACAAAAATACCATAACGGTAATAATTTAAATGGTAATAACTAATGACCTAATCATACTGCAATGTTGTGGTTATTGTTGATTTTCAATTTTAAATCAACAATAGGTATAATGATCAATATTGATGATTTGATCATCACTTTTTACTTCATGACACCAAAGAGATAAATAACTTTTTTCTACCTGGTGGAAAGTACTAAATTATTTTTTGTTTTCAAAATGTATAACTTCAATAGTCTCTGGGGAAAAGTATTAAAGAAGAGCTGAGAAGTGTACAAATTGTATTTTCCAGAGAAACATGTCATCCAATCACATTAGAAAACATTAACCAGTGACGGGAACAGCTCTTTGTCAAGCAGAAGCTTTCAGACTAAATTTCAGTCACAGTTAGGTGACAAACTCAGAATTACAATTCAGTCCTAACACAAGCAGAGATCAACAACACTTAGAAATATAAAGCAATACTTTATCAATTATTCCAACAAATGTCAGATAAGACAAACGTTTTTCAGTTTAACGCATCATCACATGGTAATTTTAAACAAAGTATTTCAAATAGAATCTCCCAAGCTTACAAAATCCCATTATAAAAATTAAAGAATCAATTACAATTAAAATACTGCATATTAGGCATTTTCTTATCTCTATTAGTATTTTGCATCTTGTTCCTTAAGATCTTCTCTTGTTTTGAACAACTTTAATGCAGTGAATCTCTGATTTACCTTCAATAGGAAGATGGAAGTAAGAAGTCATAGTATATGCTCAATGCTTCACAAAAATAAAGATCTGAAGGTCAATCTTCTGTCTCTTACAGCCAGAAGGAACCTAATTAACAGGAGAGTGAAGTACTTGGTCTCATCTTAACAGCACAATGCCAATTATATGTTAATTATCAATCTTTTTATTTTCCAATTATGAATTAAGTAGTTGAAGACAGCTGATTAACCAGCTGAAATTTAAATTAGACTGAACGTTTAATTTCAGCAACTAAAATTAAAAGAAGACTTTAAATAGCTCCCAATAAATGAGTCTCTCCAAATAAAGATGCTCTCACAGACCAACACAATGTGAAAGGAAAAAAACCTGCCAGAAGCATCTTCAAAGACTAAAGCAACAATCTGTCATTGATTACATCTTTTATCAAATAAGCAGTGCAAATCCAGGTGTAAGAAAGCGATGTAGTTGTGGTTGGCAGCTAAAAGGAATAACACATTTTATTTGATAGCGCCTTTCAAGGTACCCCAAGGACAAAACAACAAAAAATGAATAAACTAAAAATGAAAACAGATGCAGTGGAAAAAACTAATTAACTGAGAAGAGATTACAATGAATAATAACAAGTTTGGAGTTAGACTTGAAACTAAGTTAGGACAAGATACAAGTCATTAAAAGTAAGCCTAAGGTAGGCATTCAAAAAATACCATAAATATTATGGAAAATTAGCTTTCATAGACATAGTATTTGAAGATAGATAACGAAGATATGTGATCATTGTTTAATTACACCACTTTTCAAATAAGCTTTTTTGTTATTACTTGTCTGCATTAACTGTATATCTGTTTTGGAGTTCTTGTTAGCAATTGCGCTCTATAAAAGCATAAATGTAATGAAAATTCAACAGTAAATTCAAAAAGACAAAATATAAGAACACTTATTTCTGTTATATATATTTCTGTTATATATATATATACAGTATATATATATATATAACAGAAATAAGTGTTCTTATATTTTGTCTTTTTGACAAAATATGCCGTACTCATGTATTTATCCATGTGACCACTTATCTTAGCCGCTACGATGCCTGATATGAGCTTCCATGTTGTAGAGAGACAGGTTATTGGCCGATAGTTGGATGGGATTGAACCCTTTGAGGGATCCTTCTGTATCAGGATTGTGCGACCTTCAGTTAACCATTCAGGGTGAATCCCATTTTGTAGCAGCTGGTTCATTTGAGCTGCCAGTCGCTCATGGAGGGCAGTGAGTTTCTTTAGCCAGTAGGCATGGATACATGAGTACGGCATTGGCAAAAATAGCAGAGGAGCCAAACACCAACTCCTTGTAGACCACACAGTCGCCCGAGACTGCAAAACCCGACACACCAACCTGTGCACCGCTTGGATAGATTACAAGAAAGCCTATGACTCAATGCCACACACTTGGATCAATGAATGCTTAGAGATGTACAACATCAATAGGACTCTAAGAGCCTTCATTGCAAACTCGATGGGGCTGTGGAAAACCACCCTTGAAGCCAACTGGAATCCACTTGCACAAGTGTCCATCAAATGTGGCATATACCAAGGAGATGCTCTGTCCCCACTGCTGTTCTGCATAGGCCTGAACCCCCTCAATCAAATCATCAACAAGACTGGCTACGGATACCGACTGAAGAATGGGGCCACAATCAGTCACCTCCTCTACATGGATGACATCAAGCTGTACGCTAAGAGTGAGCGAGACATCAACTCACTGATCCACACCACCAGGATATACAGCACTGACATTGGGATGTCATTCGGACTAGAAAAATGTGGTCGGATGGTTACAAAGAGAGGGAAGGTCGTCCGCACAGAAGGGGTCTCACTCCCAGAAGGAACAATAGCAGACATAGAGCACAGTTACAAGTACCTGGGAATACCACAAACAAATGGCAACCTCGATGAGGTCACAAGGAAGGGAGCCACAGCCAAATACCTCCAACGAATAAGGCAAGTCCTGAGAAGCCAGCTCAATGGCAAGAACAAGATCCGTGCAATAAACAGCTATGCCTTACCAGTAATCAGATACCCTGCCGGAATAATTAGCTGGCCAAGGAAGAGATAAAGGCCATGGATGTTAAGACTCGGAAGTTACTAACCATGCATGGAGGGTTCCACCCCAAATCCAGCACCCTGAGACTGTACACGAGCCGTAAGGAAGGAGGCAGAGGACTAGCGAGTGTGAGAGCCACTGTCCAGGATGAAACATCCAAGATCCATAAATACATCAAGGACAAAGCCTCAACGGACGATATGCTCAGGGAATGTCTCAGGCAATGGGGAACACAGGATGAGGGGCTAGAGGTTCCATCATGGGAGAACAAGCCCCTACATGGGATGTACCACCGACAAATAACTGAAGTGGCTGATATCAGGAAATCCTACCAATGGCTGGACAAAGCTGGACTCAAGGACAGCACAGAGGCTCTCATCCTGGCTGCACAGGAACAGGCCCTAAACACCAGAGCAATAGAGGCTCAGATCTACCACACCAGACAAGACCCAAGGTGTAGGTTGTGCAAGGAGGCCCCTGAGACAGTCCAGCACATAACAGCAGGGTGCAAGATGCTGGCAGGGAAGGCGTACATGGAACGACATAACCAGGTGGCGGGCATAGTGTACAGGAACATCTGTGCAGAATATGGACTGGAAGCCCCGAGATCGAAGTGGGAAACACCCCAAAGGTGGTGGAGAATGACCGAGCTAAGATCCTGTGGGACTTCCAGATCCAGACAGACAAGATGGTGATGGAGAACCAACCGGACATTGTGGTGGTGGATAAAGAACAGAGGAAAGCCGTTGTGGTGGATGTAGCGATACCAAGTGACTACAACATCAGGAAAAAGGAGCATGAGAAACTGGAGAAATACCAGGGCCTCAGGGAGGAACTGGAAAAGAACTGGAAGGTGAAGACCACAGTGGTGCCTGTGGTCATCGGGGCCCTCGGGGCAGTCACCCCCAAACTGGAGCAGTGGCTAAAACAGATCCCAGGAACAACATCAGACATCTCAGTCCAGAAATGTGCAGTACTAGGCACAGCCAAGATACTGCGCAGGACCCTCAAGCTCCCAGGCCTCTGGTAGAGGACCCGAGCTCAGAGGATGAAAGAGACCACCCGCAGAGGGTGAGAAGGGATTTTTATATATATATATATATATATATATATATATATATATATTATATAAAACAGAAATAAATGTTCTTATATTTTGTCTTTTTGAATTTACTGTTGAATTTTCATTATATTTATGCTTTTATAGAGCGCAATTGCTAACAAGAACTCCAAAACAGATATATATATATATATATTTTTTTATAATTCATTTCACCAACTTTTTTTTCTGTTGGCAAATTGAGTCTTTAAAAATTTTTATGCTTTTTTTTTTTCCATCATATTTTTTTCAATTGTTTCTTTATAAATATTTTTGAAAGAGAGCGACATGGTGGAAAGGAATTGGCTGCAACAATTTAAAAAAATAATGTATCAGTTGTGGAAACGTTGAATTTCTTTTGAATGTAATTTGTAAAAAAAAACAAAAAAAAAAACATTCTTTGTACCCTTCCAGGATTTTATTTTTACTTATGAGGCCAAAATTCAAACATTGAAGATAAGAACAGTTGCCGATCCACCACCACCTTCTATTCATCAACACACTTTTCTTTTGATGTCAGTGTGAGTTTCATTTCTGATTCACTGCTTTTCATCATCTGTGTTGCAACCAGTAGACCTAACCGGGTTCTTTGAAATTTTTTAACATCTGCAGTGACTTCTGTATTTCTATTTCCTGGAAGTCAAGCTGCATGACGGAAACATGGCACAGCTCAGTACTTTCATGCACAGTGGGCGGCATTCTGCATTAATGAGATGAGTCAAATGACATTTATGGAAATGCTCCCCTTCTTAATTGTCTCCACAAATGCTCATGCATTTTTAAATGTCGGCAATGAAAACCTAATCCCCACCATAAGTAAGAAAGGGTAAACATTTTCTATTTGCTACAGAATTACCAGTGTCACATAACACTTAAAATTAAAGTGGAGACTAACTTTAAAATTACATGGAAGCAGCAATCAACAGAGCCATCTGATGAGGATAGTGGAGTACATTTTGATTTCTGCTACTTCTGTTTTCTGCAAAAATATGGGAAGACCAAATGTCTAAATATTACATTGAAGATTCTGGGCAACGACCAAGTTCTAAGGTATCAATGTGTCCTGTACGGTTGTTCCAACCATTCTAACAGAGAGAAAGATGAATGTCATTTTTGTGTTTCGAAGGTAGTTGGTCACAAGGGAGTAATTTTTTAAAAAGCAACCAAAAAAAGAGGAGAAAAGTGGATCAACAATCTATGGCTAAAAACAGGAGGTGTGAAAGCTAACAGTCCCAAAGTTTTCAGCGCCCACTTTCTAACAATCGCATCGTGTTAATCGTATTTTCAGATATTTTACTGGACATTGTCTTAGAAGGACAAGCATTCATATGAAAGGTAAGATATATATTTTTACACCCTAGCGTGGTAGCCCCCAGAGTGCTAATGTTGTTAGCAGCTAGCTCAGTGCCGAGTCCCAGACAGAGAATATGTTTATTCAGTGGGACTTTCATGCTAAAAAAAAAAAGCTAAATAAATTAAATATAACCTACTCAGCCATACAGTCGCAGTGAGCTGTGACTATTCCCCCAAATGGTTCGTGTCTGGACATGAAGTATATTCGTGGACAAGACACAAACATGGCGGTTTCTGTAGATCACTGCGAATGGTTGACTTACTTACATCCAGCGTCCCAAATTGACTCAATATTAATGTACAACTCCAGCATTTAATTTGGGTTTACAGAAACTAAATAAATTATTTACCAGGAGGTCCAAGCACATAGATATAACATGGGTTAGTTTGTTGTTAGCAACAGCATTATTATCATAGACTAATTACTTAAAATAGCACAATTCACTACTCACCTGGCACAAGTTGACAGCCATTTAATGCTTATTTTTATCCTAAATGCTTGACCCAACCTGAAACTAAATTATTGTATTCTCCAGACTTTTGAAAACTTTCATCTGGCTCATCTATAATATGAAGTCTGCAGCTCCAGATAGTTAGTTATGTGGATCGCCTTGACAACAGGTAAAGTTTATAAGATAAGTCTTTTTTACCAAGTAATACGGATCATATCCTAAATATACAGTGATCCCTCGCTATAACGCGGTTCACCTTTCGCTGTCTCGCTGCTTCGCGGATATTTTTGGGCCTTTTTTTTCCCCACAGTGCATTGTGTTCTGCGTCTCTGCTTCTTCTCTACCTGTATGCCAAGTTACGGTTTTTAAATATACGTAACACAGACTGGCCATTCAAGAGATGAAAAATGAAACTTTTAATGCCTGATGGAAAGGACTGTGGCCAGAATCGGTGCAAAACCCAACTGGAGGCTCGCTCAAAGAGATCCATTGCTCTGCCATAGATACTGCCGTGAATCTCGCGGGGCAGGTTGGAGGAGACGCTTTAATGACATGACTCCGGATCACATTAAGGCCCGATTGATGAACACGCACATCCACTGACCTGAAAACAGTTTTTGTTCTTTGGTTTCAGTGTAGAGTATTTAATTATGCTGTGTAATAATTGTAAAAAATAAAGTTAACTCAACTAAGCGGATTTTGCTTATAGCGGGTTCTTTTCGGAACAACCCCCCGAAAAACGAGGGATCACACGCATATTTTTCGAGATGCCTTGTCTTTTCCAGCCTATTTAGGACATTAGTGTATTCGTTGTGATCCATTTTGCTAAGTTTTGAAACAGGGAAATCCACTTCCGGACCTCCATCTGAATTCCGCAAGTTATCCGGGTCATGTGACTGAAACCCAGCAATACAGAACAAAGAAGTAATGAGCACTGCAATAACTACCTGAAAACCATTCAGTCCACGCATCAATTACCTTGATGTAGCTTACGCCGGCTTATGAGTTTGTCTTTATGTTCCACCAATGTGTGTTTTTTGTTGTTTTTTTCAATTACATCATCTTTTGTCTATCTCCCCAATGAGCTCTGATTAAATATCTGAACTGTTGGAGTGAAATGACCTGAGGGCAGTCGGGGGGTAATCAACCAGAATGAACATCCTAGCAGACAGTAAAAGGGGTTTTCCACAATTCCAACTATTACAACATGTTTTAGTGAAAGAAGGAACCTGTCCAGACTATGTTTAAATACTAAATATAAAAATCAAAAAAATATTCAAATGCTTTAAATCTTAAGGTAAATATGCTTATAATAAATAGCAATGCAAATGACCACAACCATTTGCATATAGTCTCTGCTTTGCTTTTTGTTTTGTAAACCATCTGGGATGCTACCCCTATTTCTAACCAGATCAATTATCATCTGGCTCCAATTCTCTGAAGGCCAAAACCAGAGCAAACTCTCATCGCCAATCCTTTTCCCTGTTGCAGTTTTCCTGGGGGCAGTTGTAATTACCCACTGGACATCCGGGCAGAGTTTCTGTCAAAGTAAAGGGACACCTATAACTCTGTTTGTTTGCATTTGACAGCTGTAATTAAATTTGTCTGACTGTTGGGGAGGCACAGTTCAGCTGTCAACTGTGTGGACTTCTAGCCTGGGTAATATTTCACAGTGACACAGTGTGAACAGACATGGCCAGCACAAAGCTACCCTATGCCGCCATTCTGGCAGAGAGGATGCTGTTCTCCTGAATACACTTCCACACCTTCTGATGAATTTTCCAATTTAATTTAAATGCTAATTTGAGTTTGATGGCATTCTTGGGGCTCCTCTCTTTGAATAAGCAGATGGATGCGCCTCCTCTGGTTGCTGCGTTGTATTTAGCTCAAGTAAGCCTCTTTTCATTCTGTTGATTCCTTTAGCACCTCTTCTTCACATGGAGGCCTCAGCAGTAGGAGTGTTACGCCCAATTTGCTAAACGGATAATAACGAGCGTCCTGTGGTCCCTAGGTACATGTTAGGACGCTGTGCAGCTCATTGTCCATTTACCCTCCACTGATGAAATCCACCGAGTCTTTTATGCAATTTCCATTTGTATGTTGCTGTTCCACACTCATTTAGGTATCGATCACAGAATTGGAATGAGCTCCTAAATCATTTATGGCCGTATATAACTGGGAGATGGAAAAAGGGGAGAAATTTTAAAAAATAACAAGTGCAGTAGAAGTTGAGGAGACAGAGCCACAGATGGTAAATATCAATGAGGAAACGGGCACTAAAAATAAAAAGACAGGGTTCAAAAGGGTAATAGGGTTGAAATGAACACATTGGAGGTAACCAGAAGTTATTTGAGTCTGTGTCTTTTCATGCTATTGATTTCTAATTTTACCCAACATGGTATTATGATTCAAGGACATTGATCCCTGTAAATGTCAGTATGAACTCAGTTAAAGACCTCTGACTGAGAATAAACTCTGACTTGATGGGAAAAAAAGAGGTCAGGTAGTTAAAGTTTCTTTTTTTTTTACTTGTGTAGAATTCTTCCAACACAGAATTTGCCGTCAAAATGTCATAGGAGACTTTTCAATTACAGAAAGACAAGAATTGCTCACTTAAGATGTTTACTGGAGTGTTAGATATCTTTACAGGTGAATAAAAAATATATCATTGTAATGATAATTTATTTCAACAATTTAGTTGAAAAGTGAAATTCATATTGTTTTTAATTATTAGGTAAAGAGTGACATATTGGTGTAAGCAATTTGTATGTGTTCTTTGTTATAATTACACAAAACAATTTCCATTACAAAGATAGTTTTTATACTGGACAAGCTGGAAGCCTTTGAAATGGATGCAAACTTGATTGAAAATAGATGAAATGGATGCAAACTTGATAACACACACAAACCTGATCTACAAACTGGATTGTGACATTAAAATGAGAAGAATGGCAGCTGAGGTAAGCTTAGCACGTCTCCCTTCACAAATATGCAAAACACATGCAGGACATCAGAAAGTGCAAAATATTGGGCAAAGGATACTCTCTGTAAGATGAATAATTGAGTTAATTTCTGACTGTAAAGCAACAAGGGTTGACTTTCGTTTTGTTGTATGCTTTTGCTTTGTGTGGACCTTTGAGCGAGCGGGCAGTGCGTAATGTCCTGTCTTCATCAGAATAAATGGAGTAATCGTTCATCTCAGGCCTACTGGAAAATGGTGGGGAAATTCACAAGGAGTGGACTGCAGATGGAGTCAGTGCTTCAAGAACAATTTCACATCATGGATCCAAGACATCTGATACAGCTGTCAAATTCATTGTATTAAGATACTTCTAAACCAGAAACTAAGATAAGTTAGTTTTATTTAAAAAAACACAAAACAAAAAAATGCTGGACGGTTGCTCAGGGGTCCAGAGTTATTTTTTCAGATTAAAGTAAATGTTGCATTTCATTTCAAAATTAAGGTCCCAGAGTCTGGGTGAGGAGTGGAAAGGCACAGAATCCAAGATTGAGTTCAAGCTTGTCATCATTGTCAGTGATGGTTTAGTGTGCTGCTGTTGGCCCGCTGTGTTTTATTAACTCCAAGGTCAGCTGTCTATCAGGTTATTTCAGAACACTTCATGCTTTTCTCTGCTGACAACCTGAAAATGCTGATTTCATTTTCCAGAAGGACGTGGCACCTTGACAAAAGTAAAGTCACCTGACTTAATGACTATGACTTCATAGTCTTTGACTGACCAGGAAAACGTAACTCCATAGATAACCTGTGAGCATACTCAAGAGAAAGATGGTGTACACAAACACAAAAAAGTTTATTTTAAAGCAGCTTTGGCGAGCTTAATACCACCATCGCTGATTCTTGCCACATTCATGTGAAAGAAGCCACAACCAAAGAATCAGTACATATACTATACTTTCAGTATTAGCTTTAAACCACAATCATCAATATTATCAGAAATAATCATTATGTTAGTCTATGGCAGCTATAAATGTAACTTTTTTGACTGAATTATTGAAACCAGTGAATTTTTTTATGATACTCTAATTAGATGTACCTGTTTCAGTATAAAACACCTGTTCATGTCTCATTTTTCTTCAGATATAAAAATACAAGAAAATAATTTTGTGTATCTTGCTTTGTACCATCATTCTTGACAACGTTTAGAAGATTTTTTCATTATCTGGTCATTATATGCTGGGGACCTAAAAGCACCCGAGGGCAGAAATTTACGTCAGCTGGTATTTGGCTCAGATATTGGCTTGAACTGAATGTCAGAACACTCGATAACAGATGTTATTACCTGTTGGCACATGCACTCTGAGCAGACATCAAAAATCTGACCTTTACTACAAACTGACTCTCTGGCTGTCCGTCTTACTGTCTGTCTATTGATCTTTGCTGTGTAAGTCCACAGGACCTTTCTAAGTGCCATGCAGGAGGAAAACTCAGAGACCTAAACAGAAGAGGCCATAAAAAGCTGCTCCACTGTCCAAAGTGCACAAGGAGAGAGTGACTCACAACCATATAAACTTTGTCACTGAGGATTGTAAAATCTATAACCAGAGAACCTCTCATACACACTGAAAAAAACAACACCTTTAAAGCATCTGTAATATAAATGCCACGGTCAGTTAGTTGTGGTGTAAAAGCAAAGCTGAACTTTAATAGGTACCATAAAGAGAAGAGTAGAAGAAGAACATAGCAGATGGAAGACAAATGTTAGGGAATGTGATGATGATTTTACAGGACACTTCTGTAGGTTGGGGTTATGTAATAAGCCATCGCCTCCTGTGTGTCCTTGAAAATAATAATAAAAAATTTACAGAGTTCCTTTTTCCCTCAAGATAAAGACAAGAATTTCTTCATATCAGGGATGGTAGCAGGCAGACAGGAGGCACTGTAAATAAAGCACTGCTCATAAAAAGATGAAAAGACATAATTTGTCCACTCAGTAACATTACCTAAAATCTTCTAACACAATATTACTCTTCTAAACCATTATTATTTTTGGAAAGTCCTTGAAGCGACTCAACTTTAAGATGAAAAAATGTAAATTTCGCAATCAATTTTATGAATGGATGTCCGTATCCAATCGTTGGTACTGGACTTGATGGTTAAATGGCTGGCTGTCTGTCCATCTGTCTCTCGGGCAGAAAGACAGACAGACAGATACATAAACAGATAGTCAGATGATTGGTTGATTGTAATGCAGAAGGATGAAAATATATCCAATGGATGGACAGCCAGATGAATTTTTAAACCATTCTTTTACTAATGAATTGCAAAACAAGAACAGCTGGAAGCTTTTTTTTTTTTAAACAGGCATGCTAGAGTCAACCAAACTAAACCCTATTTCTCTCTTTGAAGCTTTTGAAAAACTATGGAAACTATCATAGCACTTTTAAAATGTAGCCTTGGAGCACATCAGTTTTATTCTCAGAATTAAAAGGTGTGCAGTCTCATTTTAAAATGACAGCTTTTTACTCAAAGAGTTATTCTAAGCAGGAAGATGAATTCTGCCCCAGAGTGACTCTGTCACCAAAGACTTGTTTGGAAACCAAAAGCCCATTAAAGACTCAACCAGAGCAGACCATTAGAAAGTGACATAAAGGCCTGTAAACACAAAGTGAATCCACAGACACAAGAGAACAGCGGGGATGGTTCAACCACAGCCAGCATGTGTTCCCAATCCCATTAGCTTCACTGGTTGTTTCTTTTGACCCGCATCAAAAGGAACTACAAGCATGTAGGTCACAGACATGCCTGCAGACAACTACAGCTCATTAGTGACCATCAAAAGTGTACCTGAATAAGTCGGCCAGAGTAAAAAATAAGAATCATGGCAAGAAAATTGTGCAGTCAGTTTTTGAATAAATTGTACACATACGCCTATTATTTGGACAAGAATTTGTTCACCTTTTCAATTGCTACCCAGCAATCCTCTGAATGCAATGCAATCCTTTAAGGAACATGTTTACATAGATAAATTAATATAAAAGGAAACTGACATCAAACAAATATTTAAACATATTTGTTTATACATTTAAATTCAATTAACAAACCAATTAGTATATGTTTGAAATAAGCAAATATAGGATGAGATTTTTTAAATATCCAATGTTGTCAAGGCAGTAATTTCAAACCCTTACACAAGGTAAAGCCATAAGTACTCATTTTGGGATGTTTTGTTATAAATACAATTGAGGTGATTACAGTTCTAGTTTGAATAGATATGCTATCTATGAGGATGCTCAGTTTTACAATTCCCACTAAGTCCAGACAAAACTGTATCCACAGGATAGGGAGAGGAGTGTAAACCTATTTCTAAAGCCTTGAATGTTCCCAGGACCTCAGTGACCTAAATAATTGGAATACTAATTGGAGGGTGTTTGGAACCATCAGAAATTGGCCTAGATAGCCTTGTCTAGTGTTGAGGAAAACCTTATTTAACTATTAAAAAAACAACTAGGCTCGGGCCTTCCTCCAGGTCCCAGGCTCTTTCTCGTATCAGAAGCCGGAGCCGCAGCCGTGTGGCACAAAACAGAGGCGCACGCTACGTGTTGGCGTCACAGAAGCTCAGAGTTTAATCCAATCAGTGGACAGTATAACACAAGACAGAAAATTTAAAGAAACACAGTCTCACATTAGTCACCTGGTAGAATAAGACAGATAGAGAAAAGAACGAAGACGTCTTCGGAGAAACAGTCAGCCCAAAAGGAGCTAAAAATTGGCTATTTCTGGCTCATTTTCTTTGTGCAAGAGGTTTTATACTAGTAGGTGTGTTCTATTCAAATAGGGTGCAACACCTCTCGACCAACCAAAAGCTGTCTCTGACCCTTTTCAAATTCAGAAAATCCCTAGAGTTCCTTCAGAAACAAAAAATGCGGCTTCTCCTTTTGTTTTAAATAAGTTAGAAGCAGGATGTCTCCGATCCCCTGTTGGTTTATGGCCTTCCGCCAATTGCTGTGAAACAGCTGGAACTTCCACTGGTGATATCCTGACATAAAAAACTAATTTTAAACCTTATACGACAATTTACTCTAGACCAAAAAGTAAAGGTCAATAAGCCAGAATAAGTTTCTAATTCCAAAACTATTATTAGACTATTTTCCATTAAATCAGGTTACATTTTACAACTAGCATATTTTAAATATATTTTCTTAACACTAGCTAACTCTGGAAAGAAACTCAGAGAATGAGGAAAAAGACTCTGGGTGCTGGTTGAATAAAATATATATGTATAGCAGTTGTCTTGCATTATTACTATCAATGCCAAAATGCCAATACGTTTTAATTTAAACATTTGAAATGTTCACTAGAATAAAAAAAATCTGCAAAAATCTGAGGTTCTTTTATTTTATGGTATTTTTCTAATTTTGTGTTAATGCTGTTGGTCAGAGGTTAAACTCCAGTCTTTAAAGCTCAGAATCAAATAAAGCTTATTTGATTAGAATCAAATAATTAGGTCATTAGAGGGAGTTTGTAGAGCTAGGCTGCGTGAGGATGTAATTCAGTCACTTGACACAGGTGTGTTGGACTTGGAACGCATCCAAAAGTTTCAGGGCATTGGCGGTTGAAGACAGGAGTTTGACATCTATGCTTTATGTCAACAGTGTAATAATCTTCTGATGGCTACTTGTAGAAGAAAAATGCAAGTCATGAAAGATCAAATCATCTCAAACCTGTTTCTGGAACATGACACCGAGTTCACTGTACTTTGATGAGGCAGAACAGCAGATTAGCACTATCAGACTAACAAATCTGCCACAACTGCATGACTTCATTATGTTGATATGAACCAAAATCTCTGGGGAATGTTTGCTAAACCTTGTTTCCAAGCAATAAAGAATGAAAGCAAAAGACGATCCAATCCAGGAACTCGCTAGGTGTAACTAAAAACTAATAAGGGCAGATGAATGATTACACATGATTTTTTAGTGACACTTCTATTTTTAAATGTGAATGGATGTTGAAACATAGGTGTGTCTATATTAGTCAATTTATCTTCTCATATTCCCACTTGTTTCCTTGTATTTAACTATCTTTTTGTCCACAAAGGGGTTTCCAAATCTTTATTGTCTTACTATAATTCTTGCATTATTATGAAGCTACTTCCTAGCACAGTGGCTCAGAAATTATCACCTAAACTTGACCTCAGTCCACCTCCAAGTGTCGGAGATATAAGTCATCTATCTACAAAGCAATGACTCTATTTGATTATGTTCTCTATCTGCTGAGAACTGGAAACTTGGACCAATAAAAACATAAAAATGTTATGCAAATTATCTTGCCTTTGCTAGCAAGGCTTTTATAAAAAAAAAGAACAAATGGTCATTGTTGTAAATATGCTACTTAGACTTTACAACTGTGGCAGCACAAACACCTGGCATGTCTTTTAAAAAAGCAGTTCACAATGAGGATATTTACCTAAAACCACAAGATTATCAAGTAACTCCAACTTTTTCAAGTGAATTGTGGTTTTAATGAAGACTGATTTTAGTTTAATAACCACATTTCTTTGACTTACATATCAATTAGTTGTAGGAAAACTCCAGTGTAATTCAAATCCAAAGAGGTCAGTGCTTAGACCTCACTCATAAAATAGTCACAAAACTCTGACAGTTTTTGTTCTTAGGTTATGAATCAGTAATAATTTAGTCATTGGTGCTTAGCACTTGGCATGTTGCTGCTAAAACTAGATCCTGTGATGGTCCTAGATATTTGCAGTAATGGTAAATAGACACCAATACCCTCTTTCAGTTCTGATGTTTTTGTATCAAGAAACTAAAGGATTCCACAATGTCATTGTTTATTAAACAAACATCTTGCCAAAAAGAAAAAGCTCTGTGTGTAAAACCTTTTTTCAGTCATTCTGTTGTAGATTTGCTGCTGTGTTTGGGATCACTGACCTGTTGATGACCCAGTTTGGACCACGTTTAAGCTGTCAGACAGATGGCCTCATATTTGACTCTGAAATTCTTTTGCATACAGAGTAACTCACTGTCGATTCCATGACTGCAAGCTGAAATCATCTGCCCTCAACCACTGTCCATGACATCTGCTGTGGTCTTATGCTGCTTATCTGCATGATGCTTTTTTTTAAATATTGCACTGTACATATAATGACTTAACATTTCTACTTCTCGTGTGCAAAACAAATTGTTCCAGAAGTTTTGAGGTTTATTTAGATGCAGCTTTGCAAACCACTGTCTTCCTGCCATATAGAGAAGAGACTCTTTCTAAACAATTACAAACAAGCCATACAGTAACTGTTGAGTATTTTTCAAATTGTGCTGTCATGTGTTTTAACATTTAGCAAGCTGACTGAGGCCTGCATAAACTGAGATGCTGCAGGCGGTTAATTTCTTGTCATTTCTCTGTGCAATACTCAGCTTCAGCTTGGGGTGAATTTGCTTTGACATGAATCCCATGGAAGATTGTCAGCTTAGATGTCTTTTTTCTTTCTCTGCATGATGATTAACTGTAGTTTCTTTGGAAATGACCTCGTAATCTTTTCCAGATTGAATGTCAGCAGTTTCTTTCTCTATGTATTTCCTCCTTGACACTGTGACCTGTATGATTTTGATCAGCTGCCTGACAAAACTTCTGCTTTCGTAGGTGCAGTCACACCTAGCTGCTACTATGCTTTTTGAATTATCTGAAAGCATGAAATATGGACATTGTTTTTCACACATATATCTTCAATTGTGATGCCATTTATCAATGATAAGAACAGTGAGGAAGCTATTGTCTATTTGGTAAGCTTCAGAATAGATTTAAAAAGTGTCATAACCAGATAAACAAATTTTCTTTTCTCATATGTAAAAGCAAAGAATTGGAAACAGTTGTACTTCCTTCTTATCATGAGTCATAAAAACAAAATTATGTCCTAGATAACTGCAACACAAATAAATAAACAGATCTAGCTTCTGTTAATATAATAAATCAAAGTGCATAGTTCTGCATTCCTGATCAGCATTTTTTTAAAATATGTATCCAGCAGGCAAGAGTTTGTTGTTTTAACAGAACTGTCAAATGTCCAGGACATATGCAAAGTAAACCAGTGGACAGAGTGTATCTCCGGTAAAAATAGGATGCATTACATCAGCTTGTCACAAGTGCACAGGCTGGGGTTTCAGGCTGACTCATTCCAACTGGTCAGTAAAAAGACACCGCTCACTGGATTTCAGTTTAAACACTTAAGCAGTGATGCAAACCTGAGATTTCTGTACGCAACTCTATTCTCTGTCATACTGCTTAAGGGTGTATTCACACCAGGAAAGTCCTTTGGTCCACTTGTTTGGTCCGGATCAAAAGCAAACTTAAGTTTTTTTTGCTTGGTGCGATTTGCATTCAAATTGTGTGTGTTTTTTTTTTTTTTTATGCAAGTGGACTGTGATTGAAAAATAAAGCCATGCAGCTGACGATCACTGCTTCCATTCCACAGGTGGTACTGATCACCGACGCAGAAAAAGCAAACTTTGGAAGTCCTGGTTGCAGAACTTTTTTGTGCACAATTGTGCTGGTATTATGACTTCAATATCATTTTGAGTGTCAGAAATGCTACACTAATCGACTCAGAAATACTCTGCAGAGAGTCAGTCGAAATGAAATTACACATAGAAGCTAAGCACCGCGAGGCTTTGTTTGTGAGACATGCAGTCACGTGGGACTTTCAAGGGGCATTTCTGGGCGGAGCTTGGTAAGGTCCATGGGGCATAAAAGTACCTTGTATGCACAAGATCATCACACTGTTGTCTTACAAACACAAAGGTAAACCCGCAAAGGGTCAGATGAGGTTAAACTTTTCCTTTTGACAATGATCCAAGACGTTAATAGATGCCAGGTGGTTCCAATAGAGAAGCTTTCAAAAACCAGTTACTCAGTAAATGCATCACATTTTTTACTTTTATCAGCAGCTTTATGGGATGAAATGATAAAAAAAAACATATTGGGATAGCACTAAAGTGGCTGCTGTGAAAAGTAAATGTTCTGCTGAAAAATTGGAGCAGCGTACGATGATGCTTGACAGAATCATGGTTTATTTGTGTTAGCTGCCTCGACTAAATCTCAAACCCTTATTAAAGTTAAAGGATGCCATGACAGCACTTAATAATTTTTTTTTTGTGAAAGCTTATTTTCTTTTAAAACACTTTGTGTATCTTTCCATAAAAGGGTGTTTGAGGAGTCAGCCATTAAAATGCTAAAAGAGAAGAACAAAAACGTTTCTTTTGCAGCAACACTTAAAATAATAATCCATAAAATTTTAGGGGACAACCACATTCATAAAATAATTATTTAAATCAAGTGCTAGGAAAATCTATTTTTAGCCTAAATTGCCATAAATGACTTGATTCTGACATTCTTGGAGCAAAGCAGGAAGACAGCTGACAGACGCTGTTCGTGTCACTGACGGTGAGAAAACTGAGTGAGAAGGAGATGACATCTGTCTGAAGCAAGTTTTCTCCTAGGGAGAAACATGGACACTTCTTGTATAAGCTTTTTTTGAGAAACAAAAGCAGACACAGGCATGACAAACTGCTTTTCAATCAATGTGTCAAACAGTAGATATATATGTAATAAAGGATCAACTTGATAAAGGTCATTTGCTCAGGTGGAAACAGAAACAGAGATGATTATCTGATTTGCTTAAAGGGACGTATTCTGCAAAACTGACATGGTTCATTTTATAATGTAATTTCCTCATCAAACACATACTTACGGAGTGGCATGTTAGCCATTCAGGGTGCCTTAATACTTACTCATTCAATATGCAGTCTATTTACCCAAAGTTCTGCCTTGGACCTTCAATTTCCAGCTGAACTCCAACCCCAGAGAGCAACCCTCAACCAAACTCAGTTCCTCCAGACTAGTGGCAGCACCAATTACCAAACGTGCTGGAACTGCATGCCTGCTCATCATATAAACTACAATGCTCCAAAGAACGGTTACAAGCAGAATCAAAGGACAGCGAGGAGAAGCGTTGCAGGCCGCATGTCAGAAAAGGTATGATGCAAAGTCAAACTTCTTTAAAGTTGTTTTTGATGCCTATATCATTTTACTCAACAGCTAAGGTTAGCAAAGTTACTTGATTTTGCTGTAAAATGGAACTATGTGCCTGGAAAATACAGAGTACCCCATTTAAAAACAATTCAAAGATTAACTCTTACTTTGGAAGTTGAAATGTTCATAACTACAGTTTTCAACACAATGAACTCATACTTATACAGAAAAATAAATTCCCGTTCAGAATAAAACCAACAAACCTGTCTCACACAAATTGTCACAGTTGGGCAGTAATCAGCATGACTTTTTTGTGACACTTTAGCAGAGCTGATATGGTTAGAAAGACTGGGGCTGAACACGTGTTTGTCATTTCATTCTTAAAAGCATTTAATGTGACAATTTACTTGTTGCATGATCAATTCTCTATAGTCTTTTGAAAATAGTTTCAGACAACAGAGGTGCTTGAGGAACACTTGATTTATTCAGTTTGGCACTTGAACAATGGCAGAAATGTGCATCGGGGTTATATGATCAAACCTGTCAGATGAATTATGCTGCAGCTGCAGTCTCTAGACAAACTCATGAGGCAGCCCATGAGCATTTATGCAGATTTGATTAATCACTGAGGACAAAATACTGTCTCATCTAAAAGTTAAATCATTGAAATAATATTTACGCAATCTGGGATATTGTATATTTGAGAACTAATTGATTAATACAGTGTAATACTCCAAGAAAGTGTGAATAAACAAAGAATGCAAAAGTCTACATAATTTGCTTAGATTTATATTTAATGAAGGAATCGATTAAAATGAAAGCTTACCCAGCACAGTTAAAATGTTTTATTGAAGTAACTTTTATTTTAATCTCTTAAATTCAGACAGCCTTACAGAAGTCAGGTGTATGCATAAAGTAGCATTTGCTGCAACTCGGTTTGTTTTTTTTTTTACTTGATCATCAATTAGATTGCTGTCCATATGTGCAAAACATTAACAACCTTTTTATAACTGCTGCTATCGCAATCACTTCTAATTCTCTTAACTCTCCCCAAGTAAGAAATCATTAACTATTATATGATTTAACCTCACCTCTACATCATGCTTTAGTAGAATTTGCATTCCATATTTCTGTATATTTAATGAAACCCCTAATATTAAGAGCCTAAAACAAAACAAAAAAGTTGTGATTTGAGGTTGTGTGTTTTCTTTTCAGAGTTGGATTCTGACATGGTATTACTGCCTCATGAATGGACTGCCTAGACAGGGGCTGGCAGATGCACTGATGAGTTCTCACCATCCTTGCAGCCTAAGGTAAATAGAGATCCTTTGCAGACGGACATTCAGGAACTGATGTTCAAGTGTCAGCTCGAGGAATGCTTTGCTCTCTCTCTGTCTGTTTTTTTCCTCTCCAGGGACTTGAAGAGCTGAAGTGCTGCATTTCCTTGGGTAAAGTCTCTCCTCAAAGTGATCTCTTTCCATGTGAGCACTGACAGTTTTCTGAGGGGCCGGATTTCATGTGAAGCAGAAACCCAGTGTGACAGACCAATGAACTCTGTCTGTGACTGTAATGTCATTAGCAACCAGGAAACTGAAATAACATTTCATAAAAGCATTTATTTTATTGTTCTATTGTGTATGTTTTGATTCTCATGTATTTTTCAAAGGTTGTTTATATCTGCTTCCTTCTTTTCCTTTCAGTGCAAAAAATGCATTTCTCCACTCTGTGGGTCAATTTTCAAAAAATTGAATAAAAGAAAAGGTCAGGCATCTGTGACAAACTGCTGTATGTAATCAACTGAAACTGCAGTGAGATGTACAAATGTAAAGTTTATTTTTTTGTTCATATTGTTCCGAGGACTTAAATATAATGTTGAACATTATCAAATTATCCAGAACATACCTGTCATCTGCAGATAATTAGAATGTTTTCACTTATACAAATGCTTTCCTTACCTTTTTGGAATGTTTTCAAAATTAGCTGTTTATTTACAGTTTGACATATTTATTTTAAAATGTTTTCAGCCAACACTGAATAAAAAATATTTCTCCACATTCAGAGAAATAGATATATATACTATTATTTTTATTACATCCATCAGTGACAGTGACATTAAATGTGCTGATTTAAATGACTAATTTAAATGTACAATCAAATCAAACTTCACATAGATATAGAATCTATTAGAATGGTGCAAAAACTTTTTTTATGTTTCATCACAACCACACACAATGCCTTTATATTTGGAAAGAAAAATCTAACATAACCAGAATCTAAACTCTAAGCTCACATTCACCAGAGAGTAAATGACATCAGCTCTCATCACAGTCTCTCATCAAGCACTTGTCAAATAAAGTTATGCTCAAGCTTCATGTACTCTTCATGTTTTATATAGCTAACATTTTCCATCAGTCATGGAAATTATACCTGGACAACTAACAAAGAGAGGCCCGGAGCTGAAGCCAGTTGAGTACTATTTGTCTCTCTACTGCACTAGTGGAAGCACTTTGGCTCCAACTACAAGTGGAGTTGTTTGGAAAAGTCTAGAGCAGCGGTTGATTGGAAAAATGTTCAGTGTTGAGGTTGTTGACAATTTGAAATGGTTACAAATATTATGGATAACCATGAAAGTCCTTTTTGTTGAAAAGCATCAAAATATGTTCATGAAAAAAGACTATTTGTTTCTGCTCCACTGTACAGATTAGATCGCAACAGAAGTAAGAGCAATAAATGCAATTTCATTTTGGCAAGAACTCTGCCTAGATGGTGTTTATTTGATATTCAGATTTATTAAGAAAAGAAAATATGAATCAATATTTGGGTAGAACTAACTTATAAAGCAAGAATAGCTAGTTTCTGAAACATGGTAAGTACTTGTAGGAACTGACTCCAATTTCTTATAAATTACAGGGAACTATCAGCTGACAATCTGTAATATGAGTGACATAATGAAATTATTTCCAGTAACTTAAATTTTACTTCTCTGGTTCCCTAAACTTACCTGGTACTTCTCTAAACTTGCTAGGTACTTAAATTGAAGTAATGTGGTCATTACGTAGTAAAGCCACAGGCCAGACAGCAATAAATTTAACTAATGTGAAAAGGCAAGTTCCTGACAGTACATGGAGCCAAAACAATAAATATGTTAGTAAACAATCATAGATGAGTTCCAAATGTGTATATTGTTAAGTTCAATTCCACATATTTTGCATTAAAACTGTAAGGTGAATTTTGGAAAAAGGCTTTGTTATTATGATTTTCTATTTCACTCATGTCTACTCCAGAACTGGGTTATGGGGTTGGATTGTAATCCTCTTCTGCTTTTATTTTTTTTGTTTTTCCATCTACATGATCATGTTCTGATTACCCGTCAGCCAACAAACAAGATTTGGAGCTAAATGCATTCCACACTGTCAGATGTACTGCAAACACGCATTTCATGCACAGGTACTAGTCTTAATACTGTATTATCCGCCTCATCTATTTTCTGAATAATTTCACTTCTGTTTGTGTCGTCTTTCTCTTTGGCTTTTTCAATATTTCCTACATTGGTTGTATTATGAGAGAGAACTACATCTTTTTCTCTTTCATTTAAAAAAAGGCCAAAGCACTTTGGAAAAGACTTACATAAAATGAGAAAGCACTCAGATCTGGCATTGCTGCACAATCCACTGAGTGGTTTAATTCTGGGACTGGAAATGTTTTTGTTTCGAAGTATACTGTCATAGTAAAAAAGAAAGTACACTTTCAGTCAGTCCTAAAGCTTTGACATACAAATATTAAAGAGACTTTTCCCAAGTTCTAAAAAAAATTGTAATTTTAACCTCTAACTATACAAAGCAAACAAAGCTCCACATATATTGTCATGCTACAAATGGCCAAGTATATTTCTAATAAAAGAAAACATGTTAAATGATTAATTAAATTAAAAAAAATTACAGATTTTTCCAAAGTTTTCATCTGATTAATATTCAGAATAAATCAATAGCATAATCTATTACTAAAATAATCATTGGTTTAAGGAACTCTAGTTCTCTTTATTCCAGGTCACATCTAATCAGTGAAGTATGTCATATTTTGGACTTAGTGAAATTAAATGAAATCCACATTCCTTGAATATTAGTAAAATTATCTGTCACTAGCAGTTAAAAGCAACCTGAAAAGTGTTTCCCACCTTGAGAATTGTTTGTAAGCTTTGGGTTTGCGTCATATTTTTTTCATCTGTCAATCTGTCAATGTTTGTTGATTCTATATGATATCCAACATACAGCAGCACTGACAACTCAAAGGTGGAAAGGGATTGTTCTCTGCGTATTTCACCAGACAAAGGCATTGAAAATGTAAGATTATTTTTATTTAAAAAAAGATAAGCTCTAAAGTTAAACCTTTTGTTTTTATCTTTATGAGATTTCCAGGAGAGGAACCTGCCAGACAACCACTCTCCCAGTATCAGCCCTTGGTTAAACCAGTCTAACTAAAAACAGCTCTGAAGAGGGTTTGTGTTTTTTTTTTATACCAACATGGATTTCACCATAAGTCTCTTGTCTGCTTCGTCCCCAGACACTTCACATAATAGAATAACAACCAAATATTATATATCAAACTGCTTCACAGGATCACATACATATAATAACTCTTATAATATAAAAAAACCAGACTCTGTTAACCTTTTTTTTTTTGCCTTTTTTTGGAACCTCATTATGTGGACAGCTCTGGCATTTATGAAAAATAAATAGGGCAGACTTCAATGCTTGACTGCTGACCAAAAGACTAAATATATACAAAAGCACATATGAGCCAAGTTATAGGTTAGAAATATTTATATCTGGAAAAAATAAAATATTTGTTCTCAGCAGTATGATAAAATGTCCACCATGTTGAGAAGACGTCCACTTCAAAGTTAAAAATGAAATGATGAAAGTAGTATGAGAACCAAACCAGCATTAACACACAGAGTTCAATGTTTTCACATGATATGCTTATAGTAATGCTTTCAGTAATAATAAAAAAAAAAAAAACATATCACTAGACTCCAATATCCATCACTGAATTTTGAAATAAGACATCAGATTAGAATGTTGACTCCAAGATTATTCAAAATCAGATTTTGGGCAACAAATTATTATTACACACTTAATTAAAGCCGCTTTCTGAAAAACACACACACTCACAACTCCCAGAAATTTGTAGTCACTTGATAGTCACTTGATAGCGTTATCTCTCTCAAGCCACAGGTTTGCAACCAGGTTCTGTAAATGACTATATATGAACCACACAATCAGTTGGTCACAGGAACTGGTCTATTTTCAATTTTAGGTCCTGATCGGAAACAGTCCAGTCACCGATCAGGGCCCAAAAGGAGATGTGACGAAAACAGAACCACACACCATAAGTAAGCACTGCAACCCCACGAAGACCGCAACACTGTAATGACATGACAAACACATGAAGACTCACAGATTGATATTTTTCCAGATAGTTGAGGTTTCTGCAGGAACTCAGATATAGGAAAACACAGACCCATTCAAAAAAATAGATTACTGAGAAATACATTTAATTCAGAAACGTCATCATCAAGTGAAACACTATAAATTAATTACACAGGCTGATTTTTAATACTTCAATTTCTCTTAATCCTTATGATTTTCTTCTGAAAACACAGCATTTAAAATTTGAATATCACAACAGATCAATAACAATAGCATTTTAAAAACAAGACTGTGGGGTTAAAAAATGTGTTTAACACATGAGACTTATTGGGATATTTGTTCTAATTTATTGAAAATAACAAAACTGTTTCATAAAAAATATGGTTACAGTTTTGCATAAAATTGTGATTTCATGCATTTCATTATCTGGAAATGTAGGAAGAGTACATTTTGCTTGCCAACATTGCTGAGCTTGAGTCTCTGAAATGTTGGTTAACACAAACTGAGCCAAAAGGTAACAAAAACAATAAAAAGGCTCTATTTTAACACATTTAGTTAATGAATAAAAATGTAAAAATGTGGTTATTGCTTTCTAATTTTCCAGTCAAATTGATGTAAAAAAACAAAAACATTTTGAACAATTAGTTTTGAGCATTAAAACTAATTTATTTACATAAGAATATTTATTTAATAGTTATGAAACCTAAATGTAACATTGTATAAAATATTAGATGCTCTTTTTGCCAAGTTTAAAAAACAATTTCCCTCCAGAATCCTCCGAAAGCATTTCTCCTTCTGCCTTGGCGGATTCATTCTGCTCTGTTTAGCTTCTGGTCTAATGTGAGGCGCTTGTCAAGAATCAAAGTGAATCTTGACTCTACTCCCCAGGGTGAGCATCTCCTCAGAAATGGAGTGGAGTAAATGGATTGCTGTTCAGATCACATCACCGTGCAACATTTGCTATGCGAATGAAGCAAAGTGCTCATAAAACTCACTTAATTAACCATCAACATCTCAGGTCATCACCCACATAAAAACAGAGCCTGTAACCTGTGGAAAAATCATAAATTGTACTTATTGGCTAATTTTGTGTCAGAATGTACATAGCCAAACTAAAGATTATCTGTGCACTCTTGTGTGTTTTTGGAAGTGAAACGGAGATAAGATCACCAGCTGGCGTCTGTCTGGGTTGTTAATCAAAATTTCTGCTACGAACAAACGAACAAGGTCAGAGATCATAATTACAATCATGTCCAAATTTTTCTGCTTATCTGTCAAATACTGATAAGGCAGTGTTTGACAGAGAAACATTTGTGCTTCCAGTTCAGCCCTGAAGCAACAACATTCTTGGTCAATGCAAGATTTCAATCAGAATAACTGTTAAAATACTACAGATAACATTAATCAGCATTTCTATAAAATAAGATGCTTCAGTTGGAAGAAAGCTGCACAAGCACCATAATGAGTAAAACATTTTTATCTACCACAAAAAGGATATATCACATGTAAGCTAAAGAGAAGCAGAGCTAAAACATTTATTTCACAGTAATGGAAGTTACTCAAATCAGTCAACAGTGCTGCAGTTTAATTTACATAAAGCCAAAAGAAAAGGAAAAAAAACTCACAAGGTTCATGAATTTAAATCTCATCAACTTCCATATGTCCAGAAACATTCCCAAAATCTGGGAGCAATATAATGTGAAAGGCAATTGTCTGCAGAAATCTTTCAAGACTTGTGGAAATATTCCACTCCGACATAAAAGCCGAGTGTCAATAAAATCATAAGATAAGAGAAAGTGCAATGGCTGCAAAATGTCCATCCATCCATCCATCCATTTTCCTACACCCTTGTCCCTTAATGGGGTCGGGAGGTGCTGGTGCCTATCTCCAGCTGGCGTTCTGGGCGAGAGGCGGGGTACGCCCTGGACAGGTCGCCAGTCTGTCGCAGGCTGCAAAATGTTTAAGAACAAATTTCTCCCAACTGAGTTTTTATGTTACTTAGAGTTGCTACATTTATTCCGATTCTCACTTGATATAATGGATGGATACAAACATGCGGAACAGCAAAAACTCCAAAATACTTTTTACACATATATGGAAAAGAAAATTCTTCCAAATCCAACTTTTGGAATCTTTTTCTCATTCAGAAACAAGTTTCCATGCATACATCTCTTACAGCAGCTCACATTTCCAGCTCTGATAGTATTTGTTACAAAAACAACAGTGATACACAGACAAGTCATCCAATTTTCAGCTGGATCTACCCTGACTGCTGACTTGCTTATCAGTAATTCACAAATCAGATATTTGTCTACTTCGTGAATGCACCATACACAAAGTGGCAACAAGATCATTTGATGTAGCTGCTGTTACTGAAATAAGACAAATTTATAGTTCGGAAACGAAAGTGTATAACATTAAGTTAGGAGACGTACAAAAAGTGCAAGAAGCTATATAAAAGAAAATATTTTCTACATATTAAGACATATTTGCAGTCCAATGAGAGAGAAACACAGAGTGAGTGTAAGAAAATAAGGCATCCAGAAGATAACAGGAAGGCTGAACATATTAAACAAAAGTTGGTCAGTTTCATCCTTTATTAAAGAATATGTTGGATTTGGCAATGTAGGCAAGGATCTTGCATTAATTGGTTTAAAAAGCACAAAGAAAGAAAATATGGGTTTCCAAAACAACATTACAGAGATTTATTCCAGCCTTCTAATAGTTTTTTTTAAAATGCTGCATTGTCAGTTGACATTTTTGCAGCGACTGCAGTAAAGGACAAATCATGCTTTTTTATCAGCTCAACTTGAACAATAAAAAAAAGAAATACATGAATAAAATAGAACTAGAGAAAACTCCAAAAAATTAAGGCAAAGCATTTGGAAATAACATTTGAAGATAATATAACAATGCAGAATGTTTAGAACGCAACATAGAAACAAACATATAGCAAAATATAATTGTGTGTTTCAGTTTAAAAAGGTGTCTGAGTGTTATTGGAGGTGAAGGCAGGCTCCATCAGCCTGAAGCCTGCATGCATGCATAAATAATGGGAACTATATTTGCTTTTTCACATTTAGGGAACTTGGCTTATGCACTTATCTGGAAAGGGAGCAAGCAGCAAGGTTAACACCTTCACAAGAACAGGAAGGAAGAGTGCATATCAAAGTCAATCCATTTTGTTAAATAAGCAATTACATGATGGAGAGCATTTTAAATTGAATTAAATATGGCATTATATGTTATAGTTGTTGAACGGTTTGAGCCATTTTGACCTTTGAAAAACTATTTGGATGGTAAACCATGAAAGTCTTCCTTGAAAGACGATGGATATCGGCTGGTTGGGTAACAGGAAGTTCAAGGAAAGTTGAGTGGAAGCAAAAAGTTTGATAGAAAAATGTCTACCACTGAAAGGGACATCAGTGGCTCTGAAAAGTTTGTAAAACAAAGTTTAAGAGTTCTAATGAGATTTACAAGGAGCCTGGAGATCAAAAGTCAAACATTTAAATTTATCAAAATTAATATTCTAAATTTCTAAGTATCTGAATTTTGTGATTTTGTCAGTTATACACCATAATTATCACAATTCCCAGAAATAAATGACTGCAACATATCACTCTGTGCGATAAATCTATACTTAATGTTTTCAGGCGGAATAATCTGATCCTTTTTCACCCACTGATGACTGGAGGAAACCAGATTATTTGTATCTCTTTGCAGAACAATCTCTGTCTGTGAGGATCATTGAATCAGCTCTGCATTTTGAGTCTCATGTAAAGTGGTTCCAGTGAAACCTACACTGCAGCATATGCATCAGGATCTTATTTCTATATGCCAAATAAGATGGTACCTAGAAAGATATATGATGATCCAGATATATGATCATCCAGATAGAAACATGTGCAAATAAATTATGCATGCATAGATATTTCAAAATAACTCATGAAAGTCATATTTGCATTGAATATGAAGAAATTCTGGCACAGATTTACATAAAACATGTTGATTGTACTCCTCAAAGCACCAGTGTTTATATTCTTCTCCTTTAAAAAAAAGATGGTAATGGTTTGCTAATGACATGTGAATTATGTTATTCATTTTAATGAAGAATACGGTGGGAAGAGGCAGTGTTGTGGAATGACAAAAGGTTTAAAACCACGGGAAATAAGAAGATTAAAGAACAAACTGAACTAAAACAACTCAGAACTGGAAGGTTAAAGTAAACAAACACATAAATCCAGGATTTTCAATCACAGTTTTCTTATGCCCTCAGAGTGAAACCTAAATTCAATCCAAACCCAGACATACAAAGGTACTGTGATAGTATTTGGCTTCAAATTGTGGAGGAAGTTGTTTATCAGAAGGATCAGACTTGGGAAGTGATACAAAATGTCATTCTTGATTTGTCATTGCGGAACTTGGAACACTGTCCTTCAAATCTTGGCCACTTTCATCATAATCAGGCAGAAGCATCCAGGTAATTAGGTTTTCATCCAAATATCCAAATATATTACTGGCAGGCAAGACATTAAAGACTGTCATTTGGAAATATAATGGATATTTGGTACATTTTGCAGACTTACTTTCCCTCAGTTTACAGTAATATGTTGTATCTAAATAGTTAAATTAGACTTAATCTGAGGTTCTTTTCACCTGAGAATTTCTTGAAAGAATAGAGCGACTCCAATACAATATTGCTGTTACATTTCATAATGGTGTCATTTTTGGATAAAGCAACAGATCCACCCACACTGACTGTATTTGAAATTGAACTTGTCAGAAGAAAAATTTAAAAAGTTGCAAGGGGATTATATTTTAAGCCTTTAACAGAGGCATTAGGAGACACACACTGGGAAAAGAAAACCCCATCATGCTTTTGCATTTTTATGCTCTGACTCCATGTCTGCACCATGCTTAGAGCATCAGTCTTATATCTGAAGTTGTTTTTCCCCTGTATCTGACAGCACGGTCTTAACTGCATAGCCTGAACCCAACCAACACAGCTTTCACTTTCAGTCACATTTAATTCTAGGGTTAAATCTGTGTTTCAGATTGGATTCCCATTTTGAACTGCACTCTCATAGATGTCATAATTCTTTTGCGCACATAAATTACTTGGCATGAACTTTGCAACTGCTACCTTCCAACTACTTGCCCTCTGAGGACAGAGTGTGGAAACTAAACTCGGAGTACTTCTCTAAAACAACAGACCTGCAACAGCATTTATACACAATGTTTAAACAGGTTACAGCAGTTCACAAGGATAATGCTTTGATTGCTTCCATCTCTATACAAATGTCACTTAGAAGGACATTTGTTCAAGATATATTTTCCCTGGTGACAAGATCTCAAACTAATATCCAACAAAAAAACAAATGTGTATTTATATAGCATATTTTTCATATATTAGATATTCAAACACATATTAAATATATGAAGTTTTCTAGTAATTGGAGAACTAATATTTTGTAACATCTATAAACAAAATATTTAACTAAAAGTGCTTCAGATGACTTAAAATAAAAGTGTATGCTGGTTTACTTTAACTGTAATGCTGCCTGTCATCACTGTCCCCTGTGTCTGCCTTTTTAAGTTTGTATTTCATTTGCTCTCACATTTGTCTCTTTTCTTTGCCTGTCAATGAATTCTGATGCCCTCTGTAGGTTTTCCAAACATGTTTAGCTTTAAAGCAATACTCCTCGTTAGGTTTTTTCTGTCTGACAGCCTGAGTGATGTACACGTTCTGTATTTTTCACAGGCTCTTCTGGTTTTCTCCTTTTCAATATTCTTTTGTCATTGAACCAAATAACTCCAGGCATGTCAATAGTTTTTGCTAATGGTGGGACTCTAAAAACATATTGACACAATAAGCATTCTCAATTCATTGGGAATGTTTCTGCTGCTGCAACATGTTATGCATTGAGATGGTAATTTTGCCTCAAATAGCTTTGCACAGGGAAAGTTATTTCCAGTTATTTCCAGGTTTATTCCAGGTTGTTTTTTGAAGCAAAATGAACCCTTGGTGGCCAAGAGAAGCAACTTTGTCATCCATCGCTGTTGTTTGCATTTGTCGCTTGTGTGTCAAACTTATAGGATACCAGAAACACTCCAAGGCTTTATAACTGCTATTGCCACTAACTGCAAAAAATAAATTAATTGCTTCGGTAGCTTTTTTCCCGCAATGATGAAAACGGCAGTTTTTATCATTTGAAAACTGCCGTTTGTTTTTCCTAACCCTTGACTGATCACAATTTGTTAGATGACCTGAAAAGATTTTGTGACAAAATGAAAATAAAAACATTTGTAAGGGGACAAGTACCTTTTTGACAGCATTGTATATACAGTAATACCTTAAAAATAGCAGCCAACAAATGCCACGTTCCAAACAAGCCTATGCCATATTATGACATTTTAAAGATATAAGTTTTGCACATTTCTTTCAGTCCAGCTACTTGCACAATAAAACTGTGAATGAGAGCTTTCTACAGTGAACATCTGCATTCTTCCATTTCACTTCTGATGATAATTCAAGCAGTTATAACCCAGATCATCCATGCGTTGGAACAGATGTTCCAGCATAAAGCTGGACTACTTGATGACTGTGTTTACATGTTGCAAGTATTAGAGCATAAGATATATTACTTTTATCATTTATGTCTAGGCCATTTAAGTCCCATCTGTATACATTAGTTTTGAAAACATTTATAAAAATATGTCAGGAGATATGTTTATAAAAAGTACAGCTTATATGCAGCTTTTGAAGTGTGTTGTAGTGGCTCACCTACGCGTCACACATTTCATCCAAAGTGCTCCAAAGGATATATAATGGCAGTAAGTGGCTCCATGCAGGACATAAAGGTTTTCTGACATGTTCTGTTTATATTTCTATGACTTAAAGTCCCAGTTATGCCTTGAAAAGGAGCTACATAAAAAAAGAAAAAAATCCATCTTAATTTTCTGCTGTTTTTTTCTAATACATTATGTTGAGGAGCTTTGATTCAGATTCGTCATACCAGACATTGAGTGTGGCTCATTGAGGCTCCATACAGAGGCCAATCTGACAGCCAATGAATAGAGCTAATTACCCCTATTCAGCTGCTCCAACACAGACAACAGAGGACCAGGGAGAGAGTTTAACATTTTGACTCTGCTCAACAAAATGCAAATCGAATCCACTGCATGTGAAGCTGTACTGAACGTGTTTGTTAGTCTGAACAGAAGATTACCGCTAGTATCTCAAGCTAAATCTTGGCAAAATGATTTAGCACATTTACAAATCCCCAAATGAGCGTTTAAATTATGTTCTCAGTTTGATTAAGTTGTGATTTTGGCCAGTGGCTCCAGGGAGTTTTAATCTTTTCATCAAGCATAACATATTCAAGCTATTTCAGCGATGATAGAAAGAGGAAGCGGTTACTTATCTTCTCAAAAACACATCAATTTGGTGATCGTGGGAATCTGGCCAAGTATTTCACTCACTACTGTGCACCATGTAGTACATCTTAATGTTTTATCTGGGTTAAGTGATGTATTGTGCATATTGTGTTAACTATTTTTTTTTATCATTTTGGATCCTTTCTGTTTTTACAAAAACCTTTTCTGTCACTTTCGGAATCTTTTCATCAAATGTCTCATGTGCTCATGAGAAGTCTACACATTTTCAGATGTACCAAACAATCGGATTAAGGATTCTATGTTAAAAATGAATTTGCACCAGTTTTCTACCAGTCTTTGTACCTTTTGCAGAATTTCAGTCTACCTTTGATGTTTGTATTAGAGGTGACTGTTCTGCTTTTCTTCCTGTTACATGACTGCCCTCCAAAAGTCTTTTACTTATCGTGCATGCAAATTGTCTTACATCCACCTGATGCCAATGCTGAGATACATTAATGGTATAATTATTCCAGGGCAAAGTACTCGGAAAGGAGACATCATTGGTACTTGTTGAACAGTCCAGAACAATGTAAAGTCTTCTTCATTGCAACTTGTATCATGAATGTTTTTTATTTATTTTTTGTTATGAAGAGTGTTATACTTTTAAATAAGTGCTTAAATTAAATAAATATCCCATTTCATGTGGCATTCTTTAACTACAAGAAAGCCAGTAAAAAAATAATGACTTGAGTGATTTTTAATAAAAAGTCGGGATTGTCTTTTATGTTTGCAGGTAATAACATTTTGCTCAAAATACGTGTTGAAATCTGGAAAGATTCTCAATAAATACTTCCAAGAAAAACTAAGCTATTATTTATCCATTCTAAACAATATTCCAATAAAATTCTGTTAAGTACGCTTGACAAAATGTTCTGGTATTCTAAGTGTTTTACATTTCTGATGCATTTAGTTGCTTCCATAATGTGTTTCTCTACAGCAAAATGATAAATGGTTGATAAGAGTATACATACATTGTCATTACAGGCAAAGATAATCAGAACTACAAGGACTAGTCTAATGAGCAATAACAGTTTTTCCACCAATCTAATCAAATTAAACAAATAATGTGCAAAAGTGGGAGGAAAACTCCAGCTTCCTTGTTGATGTTAATCTAAATCATATGACTTGTAGCTTGTATGTATTCATAATTCCACAGAAGTATTACTCATATTTTACTTAAGTTTCAGTGAATATCCTCACTCAACATTTTTACTACTGCTAGAAGTTTGCTGTTAGTATGATGCATGTTCATCACCACATCATTAGAAAGACAAACGACAACATAAATATGGCAAAAAATCTTTGAACATTCCAGCAAGAGGAAACCAAACAGCGTGGAGAGTAGAATCAATCCATTCATGGTGGAGTTGGAGCCTAGATTGGTCCCATTTCTCTCATATCTGCAATGCTTCTGACAGACTCCTAAACCGGGACTGCTAGGCTTAATGGGAATGTCTCTGCAGCCTCCTTGCTCCCTGGTGAGACACATTATTGTTTTGCCATGAGCATCCACCTTTCGCTGCTCTAGGAAATAACCGCACTCTTGGCGATTGGAGCGATAATAATGGTCACTCAGACAATGGCACAGAAAGGATTTATGCACAGCAGCTGTGAAGCCAATCCTCTCTATTCTATCAGATTTCAAGAAAGAGCAGTCAAGACAGAAACAAAACTTCTACTAAGTTCATTCCAACTTTTTTTTGCTCAATTTCCCTTAAAACAAGATAAAAACATATCTCATTCTCTATATAAATGAATAAAGGAGCTGAATTGTACAAGACTGGAAAAAAAACTCAAATCATTTGAAATATTAGTTTATTCTTGTATTTCTGAACAATTTAATGTTGAGTTGTCACTTTAAAAAAATATATAAAAATGCCCCCGATTAAATCTTTTAAGCCACGCCACAGTACTGTAAAATGTTTAGTAAGAATAAGGTATATTCTGTTTTCACATGGATTTAAAATCAATTGCACCTCCTGATGACCAAGGTGTATTTTCTTTCCAAGCAGTAAGATGTTTACTTTTTAGATTGGACTTTATGTCAATACACTTACAAGCTTCATTCTGTTGGTGATGATCTTTATGTTATATTGGATTTTTGTTGGTTGCACCATTTCACTTTGACTCATCAAAATAAAGTGTAAAGTTGTTAGTTTAGATTATGTTAATAATTATTACAGATCTTGAAGTGCAGAGTGCCAATAGTTTAAGGTTGAGATTTTGTTGAGTTTTCACTTTAAGCTCTCACAGAATGTGCATTTAAGAGAACCCTGAATTTCATAAATTTATACCTGGGATGGGATTACTCAAATTTCTGATGACAAAACTCCCATCCCCTTCATATTCTTGTCCGGTCACCTCTATGAGTCGTGGCATATTACATACTGGCAAGTGCTGAAAAGGCATTTTGTCAAAGTGCGGACACTGCAGTTGATTGTGAATTTAATACAGTAGATTAACCAGAGTAGCTCCTTGGGACACAGCAGATGTAGTGCCAGATGTGTTACAAGCCCAGTCACAGAAACATAGAATGGCAGTTAAGAAATGTGTGAAGTAAAGAAAGTGACTATTGATCCTGTGCAAATGTTTGTGTGTTTCAACCAGAATAAGCAGGCTCATATCAGTGCCTTTCCTCCACAATGCATTTAAAATGCAAGCTCCAAATAATTCAAATTTCCATTTTTGAGCTAAATAAGCAACAACAAATTAAATGGCTGTACTTCTATAACTCTTTAAAGTCCAGAGGATTCCCAAGTGCTTCACACTACATTCAGTCATTCACATATTCATGCACTGCAGGTAGCAAGCTATTGGATAGTAGCCACAGCTGCCCTGAGGCAGTCTGACAGATCCCTGCCTCATATCAGGGTGAGGTTGGCATGTACCGGCGCCACCAGGGCATCTGACCACCACCAGCAGACAAGGCCGGTGAAGTGTCTGCCACGGACACAACAACTGAGGCAGATGGAGCAGGGATTCAAACCAGCAACTCACCTATTGTGGGTGAGCTCCTATCACTGTCACCACCAACATTAACAAAGCAAAATCTTGAAATCTGTCTACAAAAATGTGTAGCTAAAGCTAAGACTGTAGGAGCCTATATGGATGTGGGTGAGTCATGTTTGTCACAGAATGATTGGCACCGAAAATTATTGATAACTCAGCAATAGACCACAACCTTTGTTCATTTAAGGGGCTCACCCTCCACAGCAAAACTGTCAGAAAAGAAATTATTACAAAATTAGTTATCGAAATCTAATAACAAAAGGCATTTTTCTTTCCACTGGAGAATTTTTCCCTCACAAGTTTGCCAAAACTTGAGACGTCTCCTTGACTTGAAAGTTTGTGGTAGAGTTTAAAATGAAACCGTGAAAGAGACAGAAACGGTGCCACCCACCCACACTGGAGGCAACATTCATGAGCCCACTGTCAAACTGAACAATAAAAGAACTGGAATCAAGACTACTTTTATCAGTCTTTTGTGATGATATTTCAACCCCCCATTCCTGCAAACATCTAAGAACGTCAAATAAAGTTTTTATTTGTGCACTCCAAAACATTTTCTTGTAGGAGAAATGTCCCAGGAGGGGTTTGATGTGAAAATACAAGACCCTCAAAACCCCAATTTTCAATACAAGAAATAAGTACCATTTCTTAATGTACTACTAGCACTTTAAATGCATGCCGTGAAGTCTGAGTACAAAGGAAGTATTTTGTATAATAAGACAGTATACTGAGACAGACTCTTCTTCTGTTACCATTACTGCTGTGCTGGTCGCAACTCTGCCAAATCAAACCCAAAACATCTATTAGAAAAATAGAAACCTTCCTTATAGTGTAAACAAGGGACCAATAAGGAAAAGAAGCAGCATATCTAAAAACCTGAAACAAGTTCAGGTAAACAGACTCTTATTATATAAGAAATGCAGACACAGTTGGTCAATTCATAGAAGGCAAAGCAGAAGCAGAGCTGATTTAATACAGGTCACAATGATCTCAAACACTCCTAAAGTGGTTTTGAAATGGATACATTAAATGCACCCTAAACTTTTGGAATAACCTTCATGAAGCCCTACCCCATTTAAAGCATGTCAAGGTCTGTGCCAGTAAACCTAACACATAAAATGAACTCAAATTCTGCCAAGAAAAGTGGTAAAACTTTCAGTCAGACTGATGCCAGAAGCTTGTAGATGTCTAAAGAAAAGATGGCGGAACTTGATAATTCACGCAAATCAAATATTAGGTTGGTATTATGCATGTAAGAAAATCTTCATCAATGTAAAGTAATTATCAAAACATAGTAGGAGCATCATTGCATAAAGTCCACCACCATCAGTCGCCATCTGCAGTGTTGTTGTGGCTCCCTCCAGCCTTGTGAGCTTCATATTTACATCATCCACCCTGTGTATACAGACTTATTCTGCCTCTTCATGTATGTAATGACAAACGACTGAGTGTCACACACACATTAACTGACATTCTGGACTTTCTGCCCTGCAATCAAAGTTTCTTGATGTTCGGTACAATGTGTACCAGACTGTGTGTTACCAAACCACTTAGCATCAAAAGTCCTCTATTTGCTTCCTATATTGACAGTTCTATACAATAACATGGTAACTCAAGCTAGTTAAACCCTGTTGGTGGATTATGATTCCAGACAGACAATGTGCATTTTAGTTTAAAGAGCAAATCAGTCCAACTTAAATCTTGCATGTTGATAAAAATAAGATAAGAAAAACTGCATATCAGCATTCAGATTGATATGCAGCCTGAACGCTGATATGCACTCTAGACATTTTTTCATATCAAACACACACATACACAAACATGTGCATACACACACATACTGCAGCTCTTTAGGGCTATCCACTAATTGAATTGAATTTATTTACTTTGCAGATGAATCAAAATAAGGTGGAATAACAAGTGGATCAGTAGATATGTATTAAAGTCCACATGCATTTCAGCATTACATGAAAAGAGCCAAAACAATTATCTGAAATATTTTAATCCACGTAGATCCACGTAGTTTTGGGTAGATCAACCCAAAAAGAACGATGAACTGCTTCATCGTTCTTTTTGGGTACTAAATTTATAATTTTGTCATTTTAACAGATACAATCTTGGCAAAACCTGCCATCATGTTATATAATTTACCACTTGTAGATAAGTTGGATAAGTCTGAGTTGTTACTACTGTTTAGGGTCATGAAGGCAAGGCATTATTGTTTACTTTGTCAATGAAGACTTTGAGCTTGAACAAGTCCTCAACCACCACTGGAAGAACCAATGGTGTCCACATTGTAATTAAACATGTCAGCTGCTAGATTTCAGGTTCATGGGTCATACTACTACAGGACCGAAGGGGGCAAAGACTTTTTTGAGCTTGATATGATGTTATAATATTGTTTCCTTACCAAAAACACACCTGGAGTGTTGTATTGATTTTATCCATGTATGAGAAATCCTTGAATCTCTTGTAGCAGACATCACCTAAATGCTTGCTCATTCAAAAAACTGTCTATTTCCACAAAGTTTCTGCTTCGAAATGCAGTTTATAAACAATTATATGACCTCTAGTGGACTACCTGAGAAAACCTTCAAGGACAGAAAAAAATTAATGCATAAAGAATGGTTGATGAATAAAAATGACAGTCTAATGCCATCTACAACTTCATCTATATTTTCAACAAGCTTAGGTTTATTCGTAATCATGAATCACAAACGTTACCTAACCAAAAACAAGCCAACGAAGGTTTTTCCACTGGAGATGCATCTGTTTGTTTTCTGAGTGCGACCTTTTGGCACCATCCCCCCAGAAACAGACAGCCACCATACACAGCACTGTACTTTCCATCACTGCTTAGAATTCCCCTGCAGGGATCCAAAGGTGGATGCAATATAAAATATTACCAGTGGGTCAACTCATAGTTAACCGCACAGCATAAAACATAAAAATTGCAACAAAATGCCTCAAATATTTTGCAGAGCACAATATTTCACTTAATTTTTATAGGCTGTCAAAAAAAGATCTGGGTAAAATTTCATTTTTTGCTATTTTCTAGAATATATTTGATGTCAACATTTTTCATTTATTTGAATTGTCATTATAAAAATTAAATAAATAAATACATAAAAGTTATAGATGAGGAATGAAAATAGGAAGCTCATGGTACCGGTATGCCATTAGTAATTCACAAATGCCACAGCAAAGAATAGTGAAGTTGGCCAAAAGGCCAGAAGTCCAGTGTCAAGTAGCCACAGTCAGTGATGGTCTGTGGAGCCATGTCAGCTGCTGGTGTTGGTCCACTGTGTTTTATCAAGGACAGGGTCAATGCAGCAGCTATCAGGAGATTTTGGACTTCATGCTTCCATTTGCTGAAAAGTTTTCTGGAGATGAAGATTTCATTTTTCAGCACGACCGGCATCTGCTCACAGTGCCAAAACCACTGGTAAATGGTTTACTGACCATGGTATTACAGTGCTCAATTGACCTGCCAACTCTCAGGACCTGAAGCCCATAGACAATGGGGATATTGTGAAGAGAAAGTTGAGAGACGCAAGACCCAAAACTCTGGATGAGCTTAAGGCCACTATCGAAACATCCTGGGCCTCCATAACACGTCAGCAGAGCCACAGACTGATTGCCTCCATGCCACGCCGCATTGAAGCAGTCATTTCTGCAAAAGGATTCCTGACCAAGTATTGAGTGCATAACTGAACATAATTATTTGAAGGTTGACTTTTTTGGTATTAAAACACTTTTCTTTTATTGGTCGGATGAAATATGCTAATTTTTTTAGATAGGAATTTTGGGTTTTCATGAGCTGTTTGTCAAAATCATCAGTATTAAAACAACAAAAGACCTGAAATATTTCAGTTGGTGTGCAATGAATCTATAATATTTGACAGTTTCATTTTTATCATTACATTATGGAAAATAATTAACTTTATCACAATATGCTAATTTTTTGAGAAGGAGCTGTATATTGAACTGTGTCCAAGGGAATTTCACAATCAGATGCAGAGCTGTTTCTACAAGCAGGACAGGTAGAAAGTGGTAAATTTTCTTTTCTCAACAGTCTTGCATAAATAAAATCATCTAAGGAGATTTATCCCCTATACTAACACCTGGAGTCGTTTGTGTGTAAAATTGCAGTTCTCTGGCTGCTCTCCAGCTCATCTTGCTTGTCAAGGGCAAGCTCCAGACTGTAAACTGTAAATTATAAAACTGTGATCCTCTAATCAACATCTGAGCCAACGAAACGACACATTGTACCTCAACCTTTGATCGATGGAAAGCGGATTGTCTGCACGATTAGACCATAAATATTACATAAAAGATTGCAATCACAGTCCTAAGCCCAAGTCATTGTGAAAACATTTGAGCACAGAGAAGACAAAACTGTGGTAAAAGAGTGATAAATTAAAAATATAAAATCACAGAATTTCACACTCAATTTCTGAAACATAAAATAACCTCTAATGTAAAAAAAACATTTAAAAATTATTGACCTCCACAGTCCAAATCATCTATTTCATTCATACGCCGGTAATTTCCTGTCAGTAGGACAATCAAAACTTGACAAATGAAGTATGTCCGACTGTAACCTGTCATGATCAAACCTCTAATACCATTCCAGCCAAATGAACTACACATTAAACAACCCATTATCAGAACTGAAAATACTGGCTTTTCAACTTACAGGATCAGGTGTTCCCGCACAGCCTCCTGCTTCAACAGGCAAGAAGCATGTGATAGTTCACTCCGTGCATTTATCCACAGCCCTCCTTATCAATGGATCACTGATCGATTTAAAAGGGGAGCTCCAACCCCGCCTGGATGCGCAGGGGTCAAGTGTATGGAAAACGCGAATTTGGATTTAAACTGACTTGGTGCATTTTACAGTGACAGTGAAATGAAACTTGGCAACAAACACCATACAGGAGATTATCCACTAAATCCTTCTGAATGAAGAAACAAATATTTATGGATTATAAACCCCTGAATTTGACCTGGTGAAACACAGAGGTAAAAAAATAAAGAACTCAAAATGTCTGTATTCCTAATATGTTCACTTGTTTGGGGAATTCCGACACTCTAAAAGTGGTTGCACATGACAGGTGGAGGTTCTTCAGTGTGTGAGCGACAGCTTGTCTGAAGAGTTCACCTTTCCACGCAGATCATAAACAAACTGGAAGCGGGCACAGAAATGCCTGGCAGAAAGAAACGGAGTTCACTCACCATTTCTCTGTGAAGGCGCCGGGTCCTGAAAGCATGTCACGACACTAAATACCCATGAGCCAAAAAAACCCCGCTGCTCCTCAGTAAAACAACAAATAAGTAACAGAGAGAGCAAAAAAAAGAGAAAGAAACCGCAGGCTGTAGTTGACGGTCGGAACCGCTCAGCTGAGTGGAAGGAGCGCAGCGCAGCAAAGACCAGTGGCGGAATTTGGAGACACGTCCGTGCGCAAAAAGCCGGCGAGCTGGAGAGCGCACCGCTGGTTGGGACTCTGGAAACAGGGACACTCTGTAAAAAAAAAAAAAAGAGGAGTGCAGAAACCCCTGCAGAGAGTTTGGTGAACCTCGAAGGGTTTTTAAAGGAACCGCGGATTGTGTCCGGTCAGTCTGCTGCGGAGGACTTGACGCCGTTTCGCTTTGTGTGAACTCACAGCGGACATTAAACCGCTCCGGTCAAGTCCCTCCTCCTTTCTTCGGCCCTGAAGTAACGGAAGCACTCGCTCGTTCTCGCAGTCTCCGTCACCGACACACTACATTTAACTAACACGATCCATTTGGCCGAGGCTGACCCTGCTGACGCGCTTCTGATTGAAATGACCTGTGCACGTCTAAGGAGGCGAACTTTAACTTTCAATTAAACACAAATCTTGAGCGCACAAGATGATTGTGATTTATTGATCTGCAACAAAATGCAACTTTTTGTTATTTTGTTCTCATGTGGCCAGCAGGCTGCTTTTAGTCAGTGTACAGAATGAAGCAGATAAATAAATAAAAAGTTACATTATTTTCTGAATTCAGTTCAAAAAAGATAAACTTGTGTATTTTACAGCGTAACATACTTAACCATTTATGTTTGGTTCAATTATAGCCACAAGTAATAAAAACACACATTCAGATTGTAAAAACATTTGAATTTGACATAACACCAATATATAAAAATAGGACTTTATTACAAAAATGTTAAGTAACATGTCAAAAAAGAAAGTAGTCCCATTACATCTGTTTTGAAACGTATGTCGTTTTACAGAAAAAAATTAAGAAAAAAAAAAACCCATCATACTGACAGTCAAACATGGTGGGATGATAATGTGTGGTGCTTTGTTGGACCTGGGTAGCGAGGTAAAAATCATAAATGTTCACCTTTGAAATGAAATATCTGTTTATAAGCTGGTGACCTTTTAATTCCAGCAGGTTCTGGTTATCCAGTAGAAAAGTCATCAGAAACACACCCGGAAGTTCTTGGCTCAAAACTCATAAAAGTTGTTAAGTTGCCTAGTCCAGATTTAAATTGGATTATGAAAAGCGATGTCATGGTCTTAAACAGATTTGCTCATATTTAAAACCTTACAATTTTTTATGACACAAAAAACTGTCACAAAAAAGCAAAAAGAGAACACATTTTTTTTACAACACAGTTTACAGTTTACATATATTAACAAGAGAAATGTAAACTGTATGCAACCTACATATTGTATTTCTCATCTCATTCAAATATTGAAACAAACATAAAAGCCTTGGAAAAGAGCTGGCTTCCACAGAATTTTTATCTGTTCCACAAAAATTCCAGTAAACTTTTCACACCTTAAACTATTATTTAATTATTCAGTTAAATACATTTCACAAGTTCTTGCTAGAATATTTCCTAAACAGTAGTGGCAGTATTAAAAGTTTAAAAGTTTCTCTAATAAGAAGATGTCTAATTAGACATGTAATTATAATCACTCCCAAACTTCCCTCCGGGCTTAAATTGAAGATAGCATCGCTCATTAGTGCATTTACATGCATTTAAAAGCACCTTATTAACATTTCCCCTTTTTTATGCTCAGCAGGAACTTTGACACCTTTTGCAGATCAAAGTCAGTGTGGTTTCTCCTTCAGTTTTATTTCAGCCTTACCCGAACACCAGGTGGCACAGTGTCTTAGACTTAAAAAAAAGCATTATACATTTAACCCTATGCCAAACATGCTAAGAGAATACTGATTAAGCAATGCAAGGAAAGAGGAGACTTTAGTAATGAGGAACAACTTAAAAACTTGATCATATAGATCCTGGTTTGAATCCTTAGCTTTAGTATTTTTACTGCGTGTTGTAGTTTTCTTTTAATGGTCTGATGGCAAGAGTCATAAAAGTTATGAGAAAACATCTTTCTGTCTTGAAAATTAAGTGAGCGTCCTCGTGTCTATCCAGAGGTATTATAGAGATAAAGCAAGATCTGTGCAGGTCAGGAAAAAGTAAAGGTAAAATAAAGGTTCCCTCCCTCTCATCATAAACTGTTGAACCCTAACCCGTCTCTGGCTCATTAGTTCCAGTTTCTTCCTGGCATCTGTCCAATCTTCATCTCCTACTCTCTTCTCCATCCAACACATGGTTTGAACAGATCTGATCTGTGGTATCTTCTCTAACTCCATCCGACTATTTGTTTGTATCATTTGTTCAGGAAACTAACAAAATAAAAACTAAGCTGTAGCTACAATCCATGGTTGAATATCTTAATTTAATTAGTTGCATGTGAATGTAAATTTAACTCAAGAGCCTAAATGTAATATCAACATGCATCATTTTGTCATGCTATATGCAACAAAATTATCTCCTCTTTTTGGCCAAACAGTAGTTTAAGAGTAACAGTTCAACCCAATGACAAATAATACTCTGTCAAGTTTTGTCAAAATTTTGATCAGTAATGTCTGCTGGATGTTGGAAGGAGAGAAAGCCCAAGGCCAATTCCTTGTCCCACCTACGATTCATCCCTGAGAGATAGCAAAAAATGATCTCAACTAACAAGCAGCAGAAGCCTCCTCCTCTCACGCTGAGTCACAATCTCATTTTCGCAAAATCCATCTAAAAATAAAAACGAGAATGAGACTTTTTTCAAGCACTGATGTGACAGAAATTTGGAAAAATAAACTGACTTAAACAACAACTTAAAGTTTTGACATATAGAGCACACAGCATGCATGTATATTATTTTCAATGTAACAAACACATTTTGCAATGTAATATAAGTCACGCTGGTTTTAAGGCAAACCAACCTTAGTGAATATACATTACATTTTTTTGGATATTTACTTGAACCAAACTTTAGATAAATATTTAAAACTCTTAAAAACAATAATTTTTGAACATTATTATTTAATAATCTAAAACATAAATTTGATGTACAAGAACTGAGTAGTTTGTCAGCACCTATTCCATTTGGTGGCAGTTTACATTACTTCCTTCAGACAAAAGCTAACAGCTGTCAGGCAGAAAAATATAAAACAACTAATATAAATCATGATTAGAAAGTGAGACATTTGTTTTGTGCAGCAGATCTGAGTTTGCAATTACAAAACCAAGCAATAGAGGGCAGAGGGAGGGAATGTAAGCAAAGGGAATGTAAGACATGCATAAAAGAAACACAACAAAACCTACATGACCAATGTTTGTAAAGAAAAACTTGACCTTTGTCCTCTCAGAGCCAGATCAGCTTGGTAGCTGAGATGAAGGTGTGAAGTTGAAACAAAAAGAAAAGCTAGCCTGCTCTGCTCAGAAAACTGAACAAACTTCCATGTGTGTTGTGATTGCATGACAGGCTTGCTGCTTTTAAAATACAGTATATTTGAAGAAATCCAACAGATGGACACATATATACATTCTGAAAAATGAGGTGATAAACCAGCAGGTACACATTCATCTCCTAGCTGCAGCTGGTTGTGAGCTGTTCCGGACTGTCAGATTACAGAAAGTGCATTTGCATAAGAAATTGTGCAGTGCGACTAAAGGCATTTTGGCTGCACTGATGTCTGAGCTGGATGATATGAATCATCTGTCTCATGCAGATAATCAAATCTAAATAGAGACATGGCTGCTGATTCCATTTAAAGTATCTATAACCAGCCACTTATTTCTCTATGAAGCCTGATGCACCACAACGCAACACATAAAGCATCTGCTTATCAACATCACCATTGTCTCTGTGTCTTGGAGTTGTCTGCACTGCTGAAGCATGTGTCTCATTAGGCTAGAAAAAAAAAACAAACTTTGAGCATTCGCTGCTGAAGTACATCAGCATCAGGCGATAAAATATGAAGTCACTTCTTCACGAGGTTGAATATTGTGACAGAAACATGTTTTTTGTCCTTCTGCTTCACCTATTTGGGTGCAACCTGAACTTTACTGGCTTCAAGCTCATGCAAAGTGATGTCAGCTTTTTTTTAAGACTCTTGTAAAGAGTAAGAGGGGAAAAGGAGAAGGTGAAATGTAAACTAAAAGAAATAATTTAGAGCAGGACATTTCCTTTCAAATGTTTAAAGTCTGAATGCATGCTTATTCTCAGGTTTTTTGTTTTTATATTTATCTCTTCAAAGTAAACTTTTTTTCTCACCTATAAAACGCTACATTCACATTGACATCTGAACGTAGCAGCTTAATTATAACCTCAAGCTTAATATATTGAGGTTGGATATCAATGTATCTGTGCAGTGTGCACTTGTCTTTTGATATCTTTATTACAGCAATCAACAGCAGTTTATGTTTTAACATTTGATCTCCACTCTGAAACAACACAGTTAAAAAATATTGAGCTAAATATTTATATACATCCATTAAAGAAAACATTGAAGCGTTCATAATTAAAGAGAAATGTACAAAGGTAATAAAAAAATTTCAAAAGAACAATTAGTTTACTTCAATAGAGTTAATTGTTAAAAACTGTATATCTAGATATCAAGTTTTTTTTCTCAAAAAAAAAAAAAACTTGTCATAAATTCTGGTCAATCATTTTAGCTATTAAGTAATAAACTTAGAAACTAAGTGTAAAACACAAAACTATATTTCAAGTTTGTTTTTTTTCCCCCAGCATTATTGTAATGTAATTCTTTGTTTGTTTCATTTGTGTCTCATCCAATAGGTCAAACACTGAACATCATTTCTGTTTATCTCATTGTAATGAGCTTAATTAGTCACTAACAAGCTTCTCAAAAACAATAAAAGCAAGCAGTGACTGTTTCTGAGGGTGTTTGTTTTATGATTCAGTCAAGTGGAGACTTCACAAAGGCAAACTGACGACACCTTTGAAAGTGAATGAGGGCTCTTCTTGGGAGGGACGTAGACAATGCCAGCAGCTGTTCTAAGGGTCACATAAATGCAATTTAAAAAGTACCAAGATAATTAAAGAATTGTGTTAAAAGGGTGATAACCCCAGATAATATTTATGCTAATATGATTTTTTTATTCTTATTTTATTTGCTATGTTAGTTGCAAAAAAACAAAGAGAACAAGATTAAATTGTAATTATGAGATGTCTATTTATGTGATTGAGTAGCAAGCATAAATGTGTGGCACAATCTTCAAAGGTTTAATAAATTGGCTCAGGAATCAGCTTCTCTTTTACTGATCTTTCCTAAAGTAATTAGATATTTATTGGTTTAAGTAATCAGTTTGTGATGGAGGAGCCGTCACGAGCTTGGACATATTCCTACAGAAAAGTTCTTGCCGACATCTTTGCACACACACCCAACACAACCCACTTTTTGGTTCAGCACAAACTTTGTTGTTGTTTGTGCTGAGTTGTCATGTTCATCTTAGTTTGTAGTTTCCTGTGTCAAACATCTTCACCCATGGCATTTTTTGTGTGGCAGTTTAGAAACTAAGTTTATTACGTCCAACAACTGGACAGAGGTGTACACAAAAAGTAACAATATCTGCATATTCAGATCAGTGGACAATGCATTAATAAGAATTGCTTTATAGGACATTAAAGAACAAAACAAAACAATGGGATAGATCAAATAATTAAAAGAATGGGATTAAAGAAAAATAGAACCAAACCCTTTGTCAAATTATCAGACCAATAAATTATGAGGATTTTGATTATACATTTAGGCATCCCTGGATAGCCAATCGTATTTCAGTGCAGTAGTGGAAACTTTTGCTCACATGAATAAAGTTTATTTTGGGTTACACTGAAAATATGATCTGTTCTCCACACTGATGCTCAGATGAAAGATGTGCATTTTTTGTGTTGACTTCACTGAGCAATAACCTCCAACCTCTCCACCTCTCCTGGTTTGTAATAGCTCCATATAGAGTCCTAACTACCAAAATATGCAGTGCATTAGATGCTGGAAGGTGCAGAGAAAACTCAACCAAACTTTCATCTCTCCTGATCTTCACAAATGGAAGTAGAACTTTGTGATGTAGTGTAATGACTTCCCATTATGAGTTTTCCAGTTTCATGGGTTTTATCCATCTCGCATCTCAAAAAATCATCAGGTATAAGTTTGATTCTGTAGCTCAGCTTTTTGCACTGGTGCGCCAAATCTTTATTTCACAGGTGGACCAGCACAGAAGTTAGGTGCAGCCAAATTTTTGACTGCATCAAATGGTTATTTAACATCTCTGTCAATATTGACTGGCAAATGATTGATTAACAATCATAAGCTTGTAAACAAAGTATTTGAAGCAGAACGTCTACAAAAGCAGTTAAAGAGCTTCTATGAGCTAAAATTGGACTTGAACTTAATAGAGGGACTTTTTCTTTTGCAGCAATAAACTATTTTATCATCTCAGAGACTGGCTACTGGTAATCTGATCTAAATCTGCCATGGGATTGAACGATTTCTGCTTAGCCAAATTGCAGTGGTCAGATTGTGAGAGGAAACCATAATACCAAGAGACAACCATCCACAAAGGCAGAGTATAGAAAACTTATTCAAAACACCTCCACCTTAGGATTTAAACCCAGGACCTTCATACTGCAAAGCAATGATAACAATAGTGCTATTTTTTTAACATCAGACAGGAAATAGTTCCTGTTATCTGTGCTCTTTTTATTTTCCTCACTTTGAATTATGTTGTGTATCAATTATGCTCTACAAGTAACCTTGCATTGTAGTCCCTGCATTCAGCTGGAATCTGAGACAAGACTGGAAATGAGCTTTTCAAAGACATTCTCCATTCAGTCTTCCTGAGCTCTTTAGCAGAGTTAGGGGGAAATATTTCAGTCTCTGGACTTTCAAAGCTGGTAGAGTTATACCCCAAAAGACTGAACTGTAATTGTAGAAAAAGGTGATTCTTAGAAATGCTGAAAGCAGGAGATTGGCTCTGAACATAAATCACATAGTCACAACAATTATGAGCAAAAGGATGGGGTGGAGGGAAACAAATAAAGAAAAACAATGAAAGACCCCAAGGCAGTTCAGATACATTTGGAGCAGCTGTATGCATCTGATAACTGAGAACTTGTTGTCCAAACGCATATACTTACAAGTGTATGTATTTGCCGTTTCCTGAGAGGTCCAGCCACTTTTAGCATGGCTCTGCAGGAAATGAGTTTCCAAATTTGTGACCTTGCAGCAACTTTTTCTGAAATAGACTTTTACTGAGCCAGCCCAGATCAAACATTTAGTTTGGAGTGAAGTCATTTCAAACTGGGTCACCTTTAATTCTTACAGGTTGATTAGACATATCATGCACAGAAAGAAAGAAAAGAAATTCCAAAGGCACAAGAAAAAAATACTTCACTAATAATACATCTCACCATATGCTGAGGAAATGCAGCACTTTGAGCTAATTATAATCAACATATGAACAAACCAACAGGAACTCCAATTTAACATTTGCTTAGTTTGCTAGCAGCAAATTATGTGTGAAGAGGCAATAAAAGGATAAATTAATTTAACTGCACATGCAATTATTCAAAGGGATCAATTGAAATGAAATAAAACAAAAACAAACTTTTTTATTCATTGAATTATACCAGTCTTTGGTTCTAGTTTGAGTTATTTTACAAATTTGGTGGAACTTCATTCCTCATTGGAGCTGTTTTTTTTTTAATCGCTGTTGGCTTCATCAGCATTTCTCAGGGTTTTCTACAGACTTGTATAACCAGCTGTTTTTGTGATTCATTTAAAAAGGAAAATGAAACTCAGATTTTACCACTGGAATTTGTAAATGGATGGATTAAGATCAGGGTGGTCCAGATTTTAAGCCTATGGCAGTAAATTTCTATTATTAGGGGAAAACTGTGATAAAACATTGTGTGGAAACGTCAGTCAGTTGAAAAGGTCTTCCAAAGACAGCAAAGAGCTTTCAGCAAGAAACAAACCCCAAAATTACATCCAGAACCTTGAGTGGAAAAGTATGGAATAAAAATCTCCCCTGAAATTTACTGTTTAAATAAGTTTGACATATCTGATTTAAAATGAAGTCAAATGTAATTTGCAAGTAATACTAGAATATTGTAATAAATTTGTGTAATGCTTGAAACAGGGTTAGTTTTTATAATCAAGCTTTGGACGTCACATCACTGCTCAATCTATCATCTGAAAATGGAAAGAGTTTATTAAAGCTTCAAACCTACCAAGACGTGTCCATCCACATAAACTGAGGCCAAGCAAGGAGAGCATTAATCAGAAAAAAGGCTGAGATGCCTGGGGTAACTGTGGAACAGCTGCAAAAGATCCTCACTGCAGGTGGGAAAATCTATTGTGCATTCCACAAATCTGACCTCTATGAAGGAATGAAAAGGAGCATGTGGACAAAACCTCTCTGGTCACATGGTCGAGGTGCAAAATGCTGTGCATGGTAGAAAATGAACACTTCACATCACATTGAGACACTCACTCCAGTTTAAAGCATGCAATGCTTCAACATGGGGTGAAGAATCACATGCTCTCCTTCAGAGGTGAGGGAATCCGGTCAGTGTTAATGGGTAGATGGACGGAGCTAAATACAGGAGAACCTGTTAAAAGGTTCAAAAGAATTCACGCAGAAGTCCACTTTTCAAGGCGCGAGACAACAACTCTGAACATACAGCCAGGCCTGCAAAGGAATGGTTTAGATCAAACTGTAGTCATATGTTATGCCCCTTTTCCACCGGCCCGGCCGGCCCGGCTCCGCTCGCTTTGCTTGTGTTTCCACCGGCCTTTTAAACCGGGCTGGCGCTGCTTTTTTAGGTCCTGCTTCAGAGCAGGGTCAGCAGAGCCAGCCCGGCCAGCACTGGTGACGTAAGCTTCGCTGCTGTTCACTGATTGGCTGAGGGCGGGGACAGAACAGCGAGGCAAGAGAGAAGAAAAATGAAGGCGCAACGTTTGAAACTCGCAGCAACACGGAAGTGATGGAAGATACAAACAAGCCCTGAACTAAAAAATGCAGCTTTTTTTCTTTGCTTCGGATTTAAATATTCAGCAGCAGCTGATGGAGCCGTGAGGAATGAGTCGTTTTTGTCACCATAGTGGAGAGAATGAAAAGCCTCGTTAGCCGCTTCGGAGCCGATGGAGCCTCACGGTGAAAACCGACCAGACGCAGCTGACGCCGCTGCTGCTCTCAGCCAGGTGAGCAGTTTGTAGATATATCTGTCTGGTTTTTACTACATTTATGGTGGACGACATTTAAAACACAGCCTGCTGTATTTTTATTGCTCAAACACAACATGCGCATTTTCTGAAGACACGTTGCACATTATAAATAACTCAATATTGTTCAGCATGTTACCATCATTTGTTTATCTTTGTGTGACTCTATGAGCTTCTATTGTTTCTCATTTTGCTGTTTCATCCGAGTTTCCCCCATTGTGAGATAATAAAACATGTTATATGACATTCTATTGTAAAATAGCTAGATATCAGTTCTCTAATCAAATTGTTATGAATTATTAATTGTAGAATGAGCAATAAACCTGAAGAAAACGATAGTGGTATTATATCCATGGCTGTAAACCTGCATAGGTCTAAAACTTAAAAGTAATTAGATTTTGTCTTTAATTTAGACAACTATTCCAGTTATTTATAATCTGTATGGCTGGATGGTAAAAGTGTTGTGTGTGTGTGTGTGTGTGTGTAAATATATACGTGTGTGTGTGTGTGTGTGTGTACATATAGTAACATGCCTGTTGTAAATAACTCCTTATGTCTATGTAACATCCACATTAGTGACTCTGTTATTTATCTACATTTATGTGCTATAAACTATAACATCTTATTACCAGGGAGCAGAAGGAGCAACATGGCTGACATGATGGACCATCTGAACACCTGGATCTCCTTCAGCAGGAAGCAGCTACCAGCAGAGATGGCAGAGCAACAAGGAGAGTTGAGACAAAAAATAAAAATAAAAGTTGTTGTGTCTCAGTGACCAAAGTCTCTTTATTTCTGCTCACTCCACACATTATTGTACTTACTGTAGATCAAGGTCCTAATACAATCCTCCCAAAATGTGAGGAGCTTAAGCCAGAGTGAAAATATCATATTATATACATATTTCATTGAACTTAACATTGTAGATTATCAATGAAGCCATTCAAAACTGAAAACATTATTCAACAAACCAAACATTTTGACATTATTATCAGGGCAGCTATTAACAAGAGCCCTAAATACAAATCATGTTTGTTAGTTTCTAGTTTATACAAAATCATGTTATTCACTCACTGTTTATCTGTCTTCCTGCAGAATCTTCAATGTAAGAAAGTGATAAAATGTGTCCAACCGGTAAACTTAATTAGTGATAATTAAGACTGAATTTAAACTTTTAATTCTTAGTGTCCAAAATGTGAAAGCATAGAAGAGGAACCAGTCAGATTAGAGGGAATAAAGCTTTATTTGTTCTCAGTATAACTTGGACATCAGGTGAAACATAAACGTATTGAAAAGTTAAAAACAACAGACTGTTAATGCACTTCAACTCCGTCAGAATATCAGACACGTTTTTTTAAATCAGAAATATTTCATCAGCATATTGGGGTCATGTGATTCCTGCTCCAGAAAGGTGAAGGTCTGGACATCCTGAAGGTCAACACCGACCAGCAGGAAGACGGACACTGATGAGATCCTCCAACCCAAAGAAGCAGGAAGAACCACGATGGTCTGCGGCGGCAGTTTGCCAACATGAAAACACATTGGAATATATTAGGAATTTATTCTGACATTTTTAAGTTATTTGCAACACCGTGACTAACATTAGCTCATGTATATTCGGCAGGATTACAAGTTTTATCGTAGTTTAAAAATCATCGTTATCTCACCTGAACCGTCTGAACCTCCTGCTTTCCTCCTGCAGGGCGGAGATCAGCTCCTCCTCACCACATCCAGCTTTTCCTCCCACTGTCACATTTTCTTGAAGTCTCAGAAAAATCGCAATCAGGCTGTAAAAAATAGCTCAGCTCTCTCTTCTTCTTTTGTATCAGAAAAACAACAACTCGCGTTAGGTCGCATGTAACGAAGCTCAGCACGAAGCTCCTGGAGGCGGGGCGCTACACCCCCCCCCCCCCTCCCCTCCCCCGCCACCAGGAGGCGGTACCTGCTACAGAGCCGAGAAGAGCCGGTGGAAACGCGGTCACTCCGAAACAGAGCCGAGCCGAGCCGAGCGGAGCCGAGCCGGGCGGGCCGGTGGAAAAGAGGCATTAGAGTGTCCCAGTAAAGGTCCAGTATCCAACTGACAGTCTGTGACAGCACTTAAGAATTGCTGGTATAATCCACTCTGTAAGACAATTTTGAGGAAAAAAAAACAGGAAAAAATTATTTAGTTGTGTGGTAAAATCTCATAAAACAAACTACTGCTAATAAACTACTGACTCTAAAAATGACTCCCAAAGCAGGGCTGAATAAACTTGGATACCACACTTTGATATTAGGTTCGTAAAGAACTATGCAATACTTCATGTGAATGTTTCTCATAAAAAATTGTGGTCCTACCAAAGTAAACAGGGATGTCTTTGCTCATCTCTGAGTCATTTCAACACAAAATGCAGCTTAATTGCCTCTGCGAATATCTTCTGTGCTTGTGTGTTTTTTATGTAAACATACGTTTCTCCAAAAAGCCTGCAATGATGCTGCGTCTTATTTGAAGTGTCACTCTGTTTTTTGTGATAGAAACATGATTTGTGATTAAGACAAGCTGATATCTAACAGGAATGGCAAAGTGCAATGCACTTGTTGTCTTGACAACGTTTCACTTCATTTTAGCCTGATCTTAAAATAACTGAATTACTATCACCTTTCAAATAAATATTTTGTAGCTGTTAGAATTACATTTTCTTGAAGATTTGTTCTAAGTTGTGCTAAATGTTTGCAAAAAATAAATGATCTTCTGTGCAGGTAAAATGGATGGTGTAAAATATTTTCTGTAATCTCTAGAAATGTAGACATTTTTATACATATTGATTGATTTATTTTATTTTATTATTCCTACTTGTGTATATCAACCAGTAATAAAACACAGTTTGCTTTTAGCTGTAGGCAGAGGTTCTATATAGTTGCCATGGTTTTTTTGAGTGTCTGGACTGCAATCTCTTCATCTGATTCTGGTGAAAATCTTCTGTGATGCTCAGTTTGTGCGCTTACCTCCTGACGTCAAGGAGAAATGAACCTCTGATTTCCATGTTAAAATTGTATTATACTGCGTACATGAAACAGCAAGAAAACAACACAGAAATAAATTAATTTCTGATCTAATGCTGTTTTTGTGAGACTTTCACTGAAAAGATCATCACTGTCTCACAGCCCAACATTACTGGCTAAACTGATGGGTAAAACATAAATTCACCTTGAATATGTTTCAAAATAAAGACATTTTGAAACAACTGTTTCAAATGTTCAGCATCCATCTCAAGCATTTTGAAAACTTGAACCATTTTTGATTTACTTGCTCAAAATTTGGTTCTGGACATCATCTAGAAAACTGGAATGCACACATGACCAGTTTTTTGAGAGTCACACAATATGCAGCATTGAAATAGATTTAGTTACTCTAAAACATTTTGTCACTGTACTTGCTGATGCATGTAGCTTCTGTGAACACCAGAGCTTATCCTTGTTTCTGCCTTTTCAGAACATTCCTGTTATTCAACAGCATGCAGCAAGGTTTCGCTGCAAGCCTCTCACCCGCAGCATGTTAACTCGGTCAGTAATGAACAGATTAAACCTGAGAGGTCTTGACTCACCATTTAAATGTTGACATTCAGCCACGTGAAAGTCTTGTCGTGCATAAAAATCACATGTGATTCATGCAAAATGATGATTTCAAGAAGTAAACTTTCTTTGGAAAATGCTTTATAAAAACCCATTAAGACCACACCTGCTTCATTTCAAATTCAGTTTAATCTTTTGGCAATTGTGGACTTGTTTGTTTTTCAAAAATCTATTTTTTTAGAGAGAGACCTGGCCAAGAATTACAGCAGCAGCAGACTATGTAAAAAGAATCATTTTGCACTTTCAAACACTTTGGGCCTGACCTTGAAAAGGATTGTGCATATAAAAAATGTTGACATCATGCAAATCTGATCTAAAGACAACATACACATTTTTTGCAGACACAACAAATTTAGCATGTCTCCTTTATGAGTGTGCAGAACATATGACAATCAGAAAGTGTAAAATACTGGAGTAGAATATGCAAATGTAACAATTTACATTTGCAATGCAATATATCAAACCTGAACCATATTCCTAGGTAATATGTTACACAGTGGATATTTGTTTTTATTCTTTTAAGTATGGTTTTTATTGTGTTTTCGCTGCATGTTTTGGTTTTTATTCACTGTGGACTCCGAGAACTAACACCTGATGCCAGTCACCTGTGCGGGGTGGGCGTGGCCGTCGGCAGCTACTTGGAACTGGCAAGACGCTGTGGATTTTAAAAGGCAGAAGACTTCGCGTTGGGAGGAAAAAAAAAAAAAAAGGAGAACCGCGACCCCGAACGAGCCAGCGGTTGACCGCAGAGGATCCAATCAGTGGAAACGACGAGCCGGACCGTCAGTGGGCAGAGGGGCAAACTCTGCCCTGGTCAGTAAGTGACGTTTCCGCTGATTGTCTGCAGGGATCCTTACGGGGGCAGATAAAGTATCTGCTGTTCAGCGATCGCTCTCCTGGCCAGGTGTTTGTGTCCCAACAGGTCGCCAGCGGGGCGACGCTTTAGGTGGAGCGACTAGAGCTGGAACGACATCAGGAGGCGGCGGCGCTGAGGCTGCGATAGGCCGGACGGAGCGCGGGACTCGCCGTCCTAGCCGGACATTGTGGACGTTGACCCTCTTGGACAATTTTAGTTACTCTGTTTAGAACATTTTAATATTTTTATTGTTATTTTTAAGAGAAAACGGAGTATTTTATTCCGTTAGGGAATAAAGAAAACTAACTAATCGAATTGTCCTCCCTTGGTGCTGTATTACTGTTTCCCTCCTTGTTGTTTGAGAACCCGTGGCTACCAGCTGATGTTAAGCTGGGCCTTTACAAATACTTCTGCATTTATTTTTAGTGCATTTGAATAATCGGTGTAAACTGGCACGCAGGCATTTCTGCGGTCAGTGTGGTAAGCAGGAGGCAGAAGACAGAAGTCATTACTTTTCAAATATTTGAAACGTATCAAGAATGTGAAACAAAAGTTGAGGAGTTAAATACTCTGGCTTTAACTCCAATGTATAACTTTTGCTTTTCAGACCAAAAGCTGTAGTCATTTGATTTGTCTACACAAGAGGAATGTATGACATTTTATTGCTGGCAAAGATGTCGTGGCCACACTCCCCATGGGGTTGTTTACAGCTCACAAAATATCTGGTAAGCTTCATCGAGCTGGCGCATTACGTGCATCACAGCCAAACAATAGAAAATTGTTAAAATCAGGTCCAAACATTTAAAATTCCAACAGAGACTGCACCTTATTCAAGCAATCTTTTTTTTTCAGCAACGAAGGCTCCAGACCCTCTGTTTGGAGCAAAGCACTGAACAAGGGGCTTCTTTTTACCAGACTCGAATTTAGTGAGTCATTTCTCTAGAACTTTCCTGGGAACTACAGCTTAATTTCCTTGAACTTTGTTGTAGCTTTCCTAAAATTTATAGGTTACCAGGTTTCTGGAAATCAATAGGTGTTTTCTTGGAACTTACAAGGAACTTTCACGAACCAGGCTCCTACATTGTGTATGCATGTCAAATATTTTAATTTTTTTTTTTTTTTTGAATTGATTGACTGATCACTCTGAGGCTCCATTCACCCTGAGATTTTTATTTTACATGAATGGTTCCATAAATATTTGAAGGATGGTGTCATTGTCAGCAATTAATTAGCCTTTGCAGAACCTCCAGTAACCAAATGAAAGAAGTAATGAGCCAGTGAGAAAGGACCACAGGTCTCCACTCCTGTGTGTCGGGTAACATTGGCATTGGGCAGGTCCTCACAAACATTATTTTGTGAAATTTTGGAATGCACCTGAGCTGTGTCCCTGATGCTCATATTTTTATAGCATTTTAAAAAGCAATGCTGGGAATTCCTTTAATTGAAGGTGTACTAACATTCCTGTAGAGATTGTGTGAATGTAACAGTATCACAAGACTGTGATAAGCAGGTACAAAGCTTTAAAAGGTTAACTTCACAATGAACCCAATGTCTGAAGGGATTTTTTATTTGATTTTACTTCTTTCTCCTATTGCATAAGCACATATAATTGAAATGTATATGGTGTGTTTTCCTGCAGCAGAAATGGGTGTGTATCAGGGAGAAAAAACCCAATTAAAACCAGCTTGTGTAGAAAAGTCACATGGGAAAGAAGTGAATCAACCACCTTCTATTCTTTAACTGGGGGTTCTCTGTTTTCTTGTTTCTCTAGACCAAATAAGGGCAGACAGGAAGTATGAAGATTGGCTTAATAGTCTGAACCATTCCGTACCCAATTTATATTCGACAAGTTGACCAGTTCACCATTGTTCCAGTTGAGCAAGCTGAGTACAGCTGGATGCACATGGAGAGGTAATTAGGTGTGGCAAACACACACACACCCACGCACACACACGCACATGCACGCAAACGCGCACACACACACACACACACGCACGCACGCATCCATCCGCACACACACAGAGTATGTCTGTCTATCTTCACAAAGACTTTTTTCCACTGACTTCTTTTTTTTTGGGAGAATTGTGCCTTACAATGTGAGAAATACTAAAACACTCTTCAGACTAAATGTGTTGTTATGCTTGAAAAAATCCCTCTTTCTTTCTGTCACTCACTATATTTGCTCACAAGATGCAGTGATAAAAACTGTTTACCTTTTTCAACTTTGAAGTTTCATCATAAAACGAACAGAAATTGACCCCAAGTTAAGAGATCTGCAAAAAAGTAAGTACAAAAAAAGCAATAAATACTAACTTTTAGAGATTCATTAAGCACTGTGATGTACTTCAAGTGTTTATGTCTGTTTATTATAATGATATGTAAGGACATGTGTGGATGCAGTTGGATCGAAATGCCTGTCAGAGTGTGGCTCAGACTTCCACACACAGAATCCAAACTCCTGAGGTCAAACATGCAGTTTTCCCAGTCAGTGATGATTTGAGGAGCCATGTCTTTGGCTCCAAAGTCAGCACCACCGTCGATGAGCAAATTGTAGAGCACTTCAAGCTTTACTCCACTGACAAGCTTAAGGGAGATGTTGATTTTATTTTCCTGCAGGACTTGGCATCTGCTCAAACTGCCACAGGTCCCAGTGCCTGGTTTAATGACCATCTATCACTGTGCTTGACTGGCTAGCAAATTGGCCTGACATGAACTCCAGACAGATTTTAGGGTGTGCAAGCAAGAACCCAGAATGTGGATGAGAGGAAGGCTGGTATTTAAGTAACCTAGACTTCTGTAACACTTTAGCAGTGCTACATGCTAATCTCCATGTCATCCAACATTATTGCAGTAATTACTGAGAAGCACCTGTTGATAGTTAGTGTTTTATGGGTTAAAGCTTCCTGTGCATGTTAGTAACATAAATTACTATGCAGAGAAACACAAGCTGTCCAGATTTTCGTCCAGAGCAGAGTTTGAGAAGAGCTAGGAGTCACTGTATGTAGAATTGGCTGTGCCAGCCGTTAGATCCCTGCTTACACGTTCACTAGACTGACAGCAACAACACTATTGATCTACAGCCTTTTGTGCAATGGAGCACAGTTCAGACACCTTGTTGGAAGGAATGGCTTTGGAATGGTGTGTTTGCCACTGCAGCTGGAAATGCAGAGGCCTCTGTAGAAAGTCCTAAACACAAAACCGAAGTTGCAAATGTGGCTCCTTTTTCAAAACAAAAATCTGTTCATGGACAGGGTTCCAGTAAGTGACAATAGGACCCTGTGCTCATCTGTTAGTTCATTAGCACACGTACCGATGAATTAGTGGTTGTGCTGTGCTGCAGGTGTGTTTGTGTGCTCATGCTTGCTTCAATGTGAATTGAACGGCTGGACTGCTGTTCACAAACATAATTAGCTCTTTAATCTGAGTCTCTGAGCAGAAACAGAAGTGATTTGAAAGGGCTCGGCGGCTCCCTGCTGCTGCTGCTTGTTGCTGAGAGAAACCTGTCTCATGTTTCCAATTAGTCGATTCAGAAACTGTTGGACATTTAAATGGAATAAATATTCCAATATAGGAGGAAACATTTCAGGGCTGTGAAGGGGATAAAACAAGGGACTCTGCTTCTGCTCCACTCATTTTGTGTCTTATCAGATTTAATACAAAGAAGTTATGAAGCTTTATTTAATTTAAAAATTTCAATCAATGTCAATATAAAACTATGCTGAACATGAATATAACAGCATGGAAAACATTTTTTAAAATGAAATGGAAATAGAAAATAAATACATTGCCGACTGGAAATGTTTATTTTCAGCTTCTCTGTTTAAAACAAAGTTATACATTTGGGCATAAAGCACATAAACACACACTCAATGCAAAAAACATATATCATAGTTTTAAATATGAGCATGAAATAAAACTTGCAGTGCCCATCGATCCATTACCGCGTGCCTGGAAAACATTTTTTATCCATTTGTATCAGTGATTTAGTTCACCTAATTCTTGCAATACAAATCAGAAAAGCTTGGCTTGATTCTTTCATTCAGAATTCCTGAGTCATTGTTTTGTAGAGTTACATTTCATATCAAATTCCATATAATTTATTTTAGTAACCCCTCCTGTGATTTTGACCTGTTACCTCACATTTTTCTGTATTCTGTGTCCTAAATATTGATTAAATCTTTTGTTTACGTTTGTTCTTCCTGTCTTGTTTAACAAACCAGATAATATTTTGCTAATTTTATTCCTATTTATGTGTGTTTGCTGCTTGATACCATCTGCAGAAATGATAATTCAAACTAAATTGAATGGATTTACAGAAGGCGAAATAGTTTTTCCAGACCTGAAAGTGATCTCACAAAGGGACACAGAAGGACTTTGTTCACACAGCAGCAGATGAATTTTACTCCAGCCCACATGTTATCTGAACTCTCTTAACCAGAGAAGCTCTCATTAGTCTTCTCCTTTTTATTTGCCTGTCAGTAATTTGTTCCCAATTTTTGTCCAAAGCAATCATACCACTACTTGTATTCCTATTAAAGCCCCCTGCCTCTTTCTGATTTGTTTCACCCACAATTGGAAATGTGAAGTCTTGAGGAACAACAGGTGGGAGACCCTCAGAGATTTGTTGTCAGTGCAACTGACTAAGCACCAACTCTTTGGCTCGCAATGTTTAATTTAAACTGCTTAAGGGCTCTTGCTGCTACCGTTTATGGAGTTTGCAGCCCTCCAAAAACAGACATACTGTGAGAACCTAATAAGGATTTGGTTCTTCAGGTATGATGGATGATGCAGGATGATATCATAAAAACTTTGAGTCTGCATGAATTTGTGATTTTTAACCTGTTTTAAAACCATGTCTAAAAGAAATTATCCAACTTGCTGGACTGACATTTAAACATATATATTTAAATTTAATTCTGCATGTATTACAACCCTTGGGAAACCTAAAGCAACCAAAACACACAGAAACAAAATGTAAACAAACTAATTTGAAAACATTTATAGAATCTGGTTACTAAATGTCTTCTAGTTGGACAGAAACTGAGAAATCAAGTTTGCCATAGAAACTAATTAAACAAAAATGGAGAAAATATAAAATGACCTGCTATAACATTAGCTATTTAAAATATTTCAGATTAGAGTTTAGCCGAAGTACATTATAATCAAATTTATAAAGCAGTTATTTGCTTTGGTTTCCCTAATTATAATTTTGTCCTCAGTATAATTTCATCCACTCCTGACCACCTTCTTAAAGCGTCTCACATTTCACCATTTAGTCTCCCAACCATTTATTCTTCCTCGGTTTGCCCAGTTACACAAATATTTTCACATCGGGAGCAACGACTTTCTCTAACGAGCAAAGGCAGGGAACCAGAGTTTGACAAAGGCCAGAGTTACAGTTGATTGAGTGTCTGTAAGAGGACACTTCCAGCTGGAGACCTTCCCCATCTTTGCTGCAACCCTTAAACTTGCTTTGACTTTTCCCAAAGAAAGACCTTTTGAAGATTTTTTTTTTTTTTGAAAATTTGCAAGTGTATTTCTGAGGCTAAATGTCTTCAAAAACAGCATCTGTTCCCAGCAGGTGGCATAAAGAAACCTAATCGTCACATAGATAGTTTTTCAATTTTGTCACGCAGGAAGACAATGATTGTAATGTCTGATGACTCAGATACCGTTGCTACAAAACTCAGCTTGATGCCTGCAGAACAGCTTTGTTCCCCACATTTCTGAACCACATATTTGTATAGAAATCTTCTACAGTTTTACCAAAGTTGCATTTAGATAAATCAAAAATAATGATTGATCTAAATGCATCAATCATTATTGCCAATAAATTCTGAATCATCAATCATTATTGATGCATTTAGATCAATAATGATCTAAATATATATATATATATATATATATATATATATATATATATATAGATCAATAATGATCTAAATGCATCAAATTATAGCAAAATCTGGACTTATTTCATGTGACTGAAGTCAAACTGTTGTATTCACAGCCAAACAGACTTTAAAAAGAAACTGGAAGAAGAGTTAAAAGGAAATGAACAATATAAATAAAATCTAAGAAATAAGTGGCAACAATTTATCCATAAGTTAATATAAACGAACCTCTATTATTATAATAATTCTTTTAAAAAACAAAGATATACATATATATGTACGTGTGTGTGTGTGTGTGTGTGTGTGTGTGTGTGTGTCAGTTATATCCAACTTGTGCTTTGGTTAACTGTTGAATTACTTTAATCGTTGAACTCATTTCTGTGTTCATGATTTTAATTCACATTTTCAAATGTAATGTATAAAATGTGATTGTCCTAAATGTTAAGACATAAATTAATATTTATCATTGCTAATTTTTAAAAAAAAACTTACAAATAACATCTAGAAACATAAATTACATTTTGTGCAATTGTGAGTCAACTTACAACATCACATTGTATTAGGTTTTACAGAAGTGAAACCACAGATGGATAAAAATGTTTTCATTTCTCAACGATTGCCAGAACAAAATTTCAGATGTGGAAAAGAAAAAAGTACCCAAGATTCTAATGAGAGATGGATAATTTATTATCGTGTTTTGTCAGCTACATTTTTCAATATTGTAATTTGAATGACACATGCATGTTCACACACTAGTATCTTAGTTTGTACAAGCTTGTAAACATCTGAAACACATTCAGGTATATAGCACAGCAGGTTTGTGAATGAGTCTGTGTAATTAAAGTATGTGTTTGACATGTTTCTGATGGGAGGTACGCTGTGGATAAGCGAGATGTTTTCTGTTGTCAGTGTGGATCCCAGCGGCTCATTGGAAGCAGGCAGTTTTCACACTGCAGCTGGCAGCGTCTCTGTGTTGATCGATTCCCTCATAGCGAAACATGAATCAACCTTTTTCACTGAAAGCGTAAAGAAACTCCAGGAATTGCGTGGCTGTCAAAGAATATTTGAAAACAACCTTTATTTCTGTTTTTCAGTCATCTTGCTTGGTCTTTTCAACTGACTAATATATTTGCTTCTAGATTTGTCTGACTAACTACAGTAATAGTCAAGAAATTAGAATGACTGATTATAGAAAATTCAGTTTATTTCAGCAACTCAATTCATTAGGTGAAACGCAAATTTTACATTAATTACCCACAGAAAGAAGTCTTTCTATTAATTATGATGATTCTTCATTTACAAAAATTAGAGATTTAGGGTTAAAATATTAGACTACCAAAAATACAATTTTCAATACAAAAATGTGGGTCTAATGAAAAGTATGTTTCATACCTGCATAAAGATTGGTATTTTAAAAAGGTGCTTTAGATATTATAAATTAGCCTAATTTGTATGCATATTCTAATTTATTGAAAATGATGAGAATTTATTTCTTATTACCAAAACACAATGTATGTAAAAAAAAAACATAACTTTTTTCAGAAAATGAAACCAATGTACACCTTAGAGCCAGAGTAAAGAGTTACCGGACTATGAAACAAAAATTAACATATTGCACTATTCTAACTTGTCTTTTATATATATATGCCATTTATATATATATATATAAAAAAAAAAAAACACTACAGATGTGTAGATATTTTTCTATCATTCTAAGTAACCTTTTAAATATGTTTAATATCTGTGTGCAGTGAAAGTGTCAAACTGATGTCAAATTCCTTGTGTTTGTGCATCAACTTGGCCAATAAATTCTAACTGATTATAATGAATGGGGCTTGAAGTCTTCAAAGAAGACATCCCATTAAGTGCATTTCAAGGGAACATCAGCCGTCCGTCTGTCCAGTTGGCTGTCATTTCGTTTCATATGCTGAGCTGATATGAAATGAGGAGTGTGTGAATGGGTTTTTAATATGAAGTGCTAATACTGTTTAATGTCAGGGCTGAGCATCTTACAGGACTTATTGGCTGCTCTTCAAAGTAAATTTGGCATCATATAATTCCAAATAGTCTGGGTAAATAGCAGCCTGGGGCTTTGTTTTCTCAATTTCCATCAAAGCTCATCTAGTTTTCTGAGATGTTTTTTTTTTTTCTATTTGCATAATGCAGAACTGTAAAACTGTAAAACTTTAACACATGTAGATAGTCAGAAAAATGATGTGTCAACAAATGTCTTCTTTTTTCATGGCATTAGAACTATGTTAATCATTATGGACTGGGCTTCAAAGGTGTTTCAACTGAGAAACATTTTTGCCAATAAACATACAATCTTTAGCCATCTTCCTTTCCACTGAAAGCTTTGTCCAAACCAGAGTTCAGGCATTTACATTCAACAAAGCAGCCTCAATTTGGTGAATTTATAGATGAGAATACCAACAAACTGTTACATTACATTCAGATTACATTTAGGCACACATAATTAAGAAAATCTGGTATGGATAATACAATCTTTTACTTATTTATATAGATCATTTTTAGACTTTTTTCTCCCTCTCCATACCTGAGAGGATGATATCCCAGCATCCCTTTATGGACCAGCTGTCATTGGTTACAATGTTGTTTGGGTGGGGGTGTTGTAGAAGTAAATATAAAGTACAAGGATACACCAACTTCTAAGCCACTGCAGAGTTGTGCTCAACCAACATGTTCTTGTGAGGCGAGGCTCAGGGCTGACTCTAGTCAAACACAGTGCTGACTGTGAGCCATCAGATGGAGAAACATGCAGACACATTCAGTTTTGAGGTTGGGACTGACGGTTTCAGTTTTTATTGCAATACATCTTAGAGATAACTGACCAGCAGTGTGAGCTTGGTTCTGGAAGTAGCCTGGAGAAAGAAAATAAAAACAAGAAAAAATGCAGGTAATCAATTTGTTTATAGTATGACACAGAATATGATGACGTTCACTGAGAACCACGTGAGCATGAGGAGAGTGGAGGCTCTCTGAAAGCAAAGGCAGTCACACTTTGATGAGGGTCTCTAAGCTCTGACATTTAACAGAAGTGACTCACAGTGCTAAATTCATTGCATGCAAACACGGTGCTTCCAACCAGACATTATTTCAGAGGACAAAGGGAGTTTGAGGGTCTTGAATGTCTCTGAGCAGGGCAGCTTGGAGGTCAGGTGTCAATCACTGAGCTGTGAACCATCAAGTGTCTGTTTGGTTGTTGTCCTTTCAGTTAAAGTGACTTGTGAACCTTCTCAGACAAGGTCTCACACACACAATTCACAAAATACATTTACACTTCCGCCGGGTAAAAAACCTCGATGCTCCTAGATGTCAGCCTCTGGCGGTAAAAAGCAACCTTGGTATACAGACCTCTCCAAATGTATTGGCTCCCCTGCTATAGATGTGGGAAATACCTCACAAAAATCTCACAAGAATTGGAAAAAGGCCAAGCGTTTTTGTGTTTGTTCAGAGAGGTGACACATTCCAATATCAAAAAGTAACAGAATCACCAGTGGTACAGTTTCTACCCCTATAAACGCCTATAACACAAACTAAGTGATTCACAATTTTCTATTCTCCTGGACTATAAATAAAATGTGAGACACAGGTCCAGGTCTCCTATCATCTGGCCATTATTCTTTTTTTTCTTTTTTTGTTTCAGTAAAGGAAGTTAAAAAACTGATGTATAGAAAGGGTGGCATCTCAGGCTCACCAAATCTCCATGAGATAAAATGTAGATGCCGTTTGGATGCTTAGAGTACATGCCAGTGTACTTTTTATCACGAAGAATCTGTGTTGCTCTGCCACTAATGCTTACATTTCTTTAATGTTTCATTTTGCTGCACATGATGCTCAGGTTATTTCCTCATGATTCAATAATTAAAGCTTTCAACTTCATTCCTTTCATTCCTTTGGGGAAATGTTACAGGAAAAATATTTTTTTCAGGGGAAAGTTTCTCTAAATTCAGTTTTGAATTTAAAGAAAATTTTGAATAGGATATACCCTATTCAGAGATAATAATTACTTTAGGTTATATGGCACATTTTAAGTATTTTTGCTGTGACATTATACAACTTCATTACCTCTATCAGTTTCTTCTTCCTCGTTTATTTAATGCCTTTAATTGCTGTGAAAGTTTTGCTGTTATGAATTCCTGTCTGCCGTTACAATGATAACCGAGCCTCATTAATCACAGGATTCACAGAAGCTCAACCAGTAAGACATGTTGACTCTTGAGGAAGGTCAATTAGTTTAGGAGCAGCAGCTCAAGAGACTGATCATGAACATTTCCTACTTGGAATCCAAACGGGATCACTTTGAAAGGCCACAACATCTCAACCATTTATGAAAACTTATCCATCACTTTTGGCCAGCAACAGTCCTACTTCAACAAAAATGAAGTGTGTATTGCTATTTACATGTTAATTGATGGAAGTTAATAAAATATTCAGTTGTATTGCTAAGTTAGGTTAATTTTGTGACACTAACCTTTTTTTCAGCTATTTTGAATTTATGACAAATTTGCTAGTCAGCTGGCAAAATATATATTTACTGTCTGGTGTGTTTTACATGTGTCCCTGCTCCAGTACACCTGATTGAAACGATTGCCTTTCCTCCTTATCATGCCTTCAACTGCTGCAGAAGCCCATTAATCAGCCATTAATCTTAGCCAGTTGTGCAGCAGCAGGGAAACGCATAAAACATGCAGGACGGTCGGCTCTGAGGAGCAGAGTTGAGGATCTCTGCTTTAAAATACCATAGAGGAACTTTGTGTGTTAAAGCACAATGTTCTTTCATACATTTTGAAATGTTATTGATTATTATACTATTTTTAACTTTTAATTGATTCAGAATTTGTAGAAATTCTAAAACACACTAGAAACGGATCTAAAAACGGTGGTGTTTGTTTTCTATTTCCTATTAATTACAATAAATCCCTTTAATAAAAAGAGCATCACTATATTTTAGCAGTTGTCCTCTAACATCTTGTAAATAAGGTCTTTTTAATAACTGCATCAGATGACTGACATTGTGAACTGCCTTTGTAATATTAAACAAATGCATTGATCAATTAATTGTATCAATGCATTGGCATTTTTTCCTTTTATATTTCCGTCTATTCTGATCAAATGCTGAAAATATTTCTGATTCCCTTAGGAGAATACAACATTTTGAACTATTTCTCAGTTATTCAATGTGCTGTGTGGCTTCTCCTTTAATCGTTATGTTACCTTTTACCCTCAGTTTTTTACATGTTCCAGTGAAATTTGAACATGCATCATTTGACAAAGAAACAGATTTTATAAAGGGTAAACAGTTGCATCTGATATGTCTAGTGACCTGAGAGATCAGGGGGGTCAGATTTAAGCTAACATGACAGCAAACATCTGCTACAGTCTGTGTCTTGAAGCAAAACTGGATTCCTACCAAATATTCTCCTCAGTATGTGACATTTCTAGCTCAAAGAAACAGGCACACAGGTCGTACATTTCAAGGTGAAACAGCCTCTTTCATTTCTGAAATGTTTTCAACCATATGAATCCTTTTGAGGATTTTAAGTAGTTGCATAAAGCCAACCCTAGCCAGGCACACTAATTATTAACTCATTACATCATTTAGATTTAATGAACCAAGTCTGATGTGGTGGACATTGTCAACAGGCTTCAAATCACATGGTGCTGGGATAGTCAAATCCCTTCTGCTGGTGCGTAATGTAAGCAGTGACAACAGTTGAAGTCTGGTTCCCAGTTGGATGTGTTTAACTTTTAAAATGGTCTGATATAAACATTATATAAAAAGAAGCTTTACTAAATGTTCAAACTGCACATTTATTCTTTTGCAAAGAAGGATGAGTCCTTAAATATTTTTTAAATGTTTGACTCATATACAACTGTAAATCACACATTTGAAATTGTTTTTGTTTCTTCAACTTTTTTCTCTGAAGCGCCTTAAAATATAGTTGTTTTTCTTCAGTTCTAATTTCAACCTTTACTGGAAAGTTCTGCAAAGTTCAGTCTGTCTTCTCTTTTTTCTCTGACTCATTTCTTCCCCGACCAAGACGGCGGACATTCCCTACAGAGTGCAGGGAAAGGGAATGCAGAAACAGAGATCTGTTTCTGCATTTTTCTGCATTTAACTGTGGTTCTATCTTGTGATCTGGAATTACTGAGAACTGCTGGGTTAAACAGCAACACACTTCTAAAGTTGTTAAAATAGCCCAATTATTTACATAGAAGATGTATTTGTTATTGAGGGAATAAGTAGAGCTTAGACCTCAATCTATTAGGATTGACACTAATTCCTGTTTATGCATGTATTTGCTTTGTCAAAAGAAATGCAGTACACTGTTGGTCACAATCTATGGGCTTTTCATAGCTGACTGTACGACAGAAAGAAATTGGCTCCCCCACAGGGAGGAGGGTTAGAAAAAGGCAGAGGAACGGATGTACAGGAAGTTTTGGTTACAAAGCAACAAATCCATTAAAAAAGGAAAAAATAGTCGCACAAATGAGTTTTAAGACACATTTTGAAAGAGGTTTAAAGAAGACAGAAGAAGCGAAGATGTCGATAAAACTATCCCCTGAAATGATAGGTGCTGTGGAATTGTGTGGACAGGATTCAGATGGGAGATGAGCAAATCCAACGTGAGTCAGTGTTACAGTAGCTTACAGGTTCCTGAGCTCTTAGGACTGTGGACATGATGCCCAGGTAGAAATCCAACTCTGCTTTTAAATAGGCTCTTCACTGCTTGCCTGTTGGTCTTAGTGTGTGTTCACACAACGACTAAAGCTGTGAAATTGCCAGAAGTTATTGACTTCCTATTGAAAAGAGTGACAGAAATAACTAAAATGATGGAAGCAAATTTTTTTTTCCAAGTGTTTTATAAGGTTGTCCTGAACCTGTTATAAATATGATGTGTGTCATGAACATTAATGACACCTAATGATCATGACTGTTGCCATTAAGTGACACTGGGGTTTTGTAACATCTGTATCCTAAACAGCATCAACTTTTACATTACAAAATGTATGATTGTAGGACATCTTTAGCATTAATTTTGAAACACCCATAGTCACAATTACAATGTAAATGTGGACCCCTTTATGAAAACAACAAAGTTTCAAAGGTAAATTGTTAAATTCACAAATCTATTTAGTAACCAAAGAAAAGAAACTATTGCTTTGAAAGAAAAAAACTTTATAAAGAACATAAAACATATAATGCAGCAAAAATGAAACATGAGTGCATTATTGTAGAGGAAAACAGCTAAAAGACTTCTTAAAAACAACAAAAAAACTCATTTATTCTTGAATAAAATTAAAATACATTTACATTTTGAACATTATTTTCCAAGCTTTTCCATAACTTTGAAACTCAGCTTATATTTTGCATGTTTTGTTTGTAGCTAGCTTGCCATATTGGGTTATCTTTTTAGCCCACCATGTTGTCTTCTAATTTTAGTATGTTCTTACGTTTTTCTTTAAACTGGCAGGATTTATGAATCAGTGAACCAGTATGGTGAGATTAACAAACCTCGAACCATTGCTGGCGATTCAGAGGCTAATTCAAGGCCAGTATGAGGTGGATATTTTCAAATTATCCACATTACTGACTGTGTTTAATGAAGCAAAGTCACCGGGCTGTTTCAGACAGTTCAATTCAAATGTGCTGCTACACATGACACCCTTTTAATCATGAAGGTGCACTTGAGCCTCAAGTGCTCTCCTTATTCTTTTTCTGCATGCCTGCACACGCCCAAATCTGGTACTGCTCATTGCCACGGCTCCTGTTACGACTGCCGGTATTTCAAAAGCCTTACTTCGCATTCGGTGCTCCTTATTTTCCATGTCTATATTCTTTCTTAGGGGCAAATCAGAAGTGTCTCTGTACATCCTGCTGAGCTAAGCTTGATGTTTTCTTCTGCAGAGCAACAAGATCTGGGCCTGTCACAATTGCAAACATGTTTAAGTTGGGCTGTTAGGGTTCACATGCTCATTTTGGTACTCTAAATAGGTTTTAGTACAACAAGAATATTACCCATGCAAACTTCACATGTAATTCCACATTTACGGTACTTGAATGTTATATTAATATTTCGTAGTAGTGAGTACTAGAAAGCTTAATCAAGTTCCCAGCACTGGTTACCAAACTTCTAACTTTATAAACGGATTCCAAAATTACAGTCCTTCTTTATGGTGTTCAGAATCCAAAATCCCTAATTGCACTGACTGAAAATTTAAACAATGCCTGGACTGATTGTGATTAATCCGTTTTGTGGTTCCTAATCACATAATTCAACTAAATTAATACAATATTCTACCGCCCACCAAGTCTTTCTTTGTATGTCCCTGTGGTTTGGATGATCTTAGCCTGACATTTTCAAAGTTTTTCTAAAGAGGATTCCAGCCCACATGTCAGAGTCATTGAAATCCTCTCCAACAACTCCATTTGTTTCCCAAACTACTAGAAATAACATCATTGTCTGCAGTGATAAAAGATGGCAAGTCATTTGGCTGCCCTGAAAACAAGTGCCTTGTGGTAGCCCTCCTCTTCATCCCCCTTCCATTGAACTATAACTAACCCTATAAAGTTCTTTTAGAATAAGACCTATTTTGTGCTGTTTCCACATTTATTTCATGCAAACCAGTAAAATCATCAAAAAGGTCAATCTAAATCTCTTTAGCGAAATCAGTCTGCCACATGGATTGATGGAGGAATTTCAATATTTCCACAGTTAATAGCTCAGCCAGCATCAATTGAGCTATGTGAAAAACTTATTTTATGTACTCAAAGCTAGCTAAAACTCAAAAATGTTCTTAGAAACAAAAAAGACTGTGCCATCTTCTTTTGTTTGTAGACTGATTGGCCCTTTTCTGCAAATTAACTTTTCTTTATGTAGTTTCTGCAAACTTAAAATAGGATTGTTCAGATTCCCTGAGGAGTCTGTTATCATCTCTGTATAATTTACCATTAATACCAACTGTGAAAAACAATTGACATGGCCTCCTTGTGGTAATCATAAATAGGACAAGTGGCACAATGTTTTTCTTGCAGACCCCTACCTGAGCCTGATAATTGGCGTTGGGTGTTAAGATTAGACGTCTAACACTGATATCAGCAACAATAAAACAGGCATTTATTCATATCCAGACTTTCTCATCTACAAAATGTCAGTATTATCTTGAAATGTTCTCAGTTTTTAATGTAGTAAAGCTATTTTTCTTGGACTGATGTTAAGCTGTGATTTCTTGTGGAAAAAGCAGACCAGGATTAAGATTCATATCCTTGTTTCTCTTCAGTTTAAGATGTTTTGAAACAAAAACACATTTCTCCTTTTTTGAGTCACACTATTTTATTCACTTGTTCATTTTCTAGTTCTCTAATTGTAACTGTACATTACCTTTACCCATTTGCTCTTCCCTGCCAAAAACAAGAGGAGCTGAGGAGGACTGTTTTTTCACTCCATTGCAAAGATTGGGAGGAAGTATGGTTTGGCATACAACTTGTGTTATTTCAGTAGAATAAGCAGTGGGATTTTTTTATGGATTTGTATACTTAGCAGTTATGTGAGAGACATAAAATGTGGGGAAATGTGAGACACGACGTAGTGCATTTGCATGCATGAAGAGTGAACTGCTGTGACGACATTCAGGAGACAGAAAATAAATAGGAGCATCTGTATGGCAGTATATCACACTAACAAAGTATGTCTGAGCCCAGGCCTGTTCCTGCTACGACTCAACAGATGGTTAACAGAGTTTGGGTGATGGCTCAGAAATTTAAAATCTGATTCACTGATATCTTCTGTCTTACAATTAGATACTTTATGAGAAATTTTTATAGAATAAATAAAAAAATATAATATATATATATAATTAAGACAGTCTGAGACTAAAGTAGCAATACTACTAATATTTTTTTCTGAACGCACACTGTCATATTTCTTTCATGATGGAACTGGATGATGTTTGCACAGAAACAAGTTTTGGCCTCGAGGACTGCAACAATTCCAAAACAGTTTTATCTAATTTATTGCAGCAATACAGATACTTTCGAATTGTTGTAACCCTCAGGTTGAATCTATTGTGACAAGGGGGATGTTGTAATGATGGCACTTGGTAAAATGTAATGTTTAATGGTTTTCTCAACCAGTAAACCAGTATAGTGCCTTTTGTGACTTTATAGTTTTTTGTGTTTTAATGATGTAAAGCACTTCCAAATGCCCTGTTGCTGAAAAGTGCTATGCAAATAAACTTTTGATTGATTGGTTTTATGGAATATTCTCAGCAAGATCCCTTAGTGGCATTATAGGAGGACAAAGAATACAAAAAATGAATAGAATGTTATTTATCAATTTAATCAAGTTTAGTTGCTGTGACTTTCTAAAAGCAGTTTGATGATTTTACACTTAGTTAGACAAGTAAAACATTTTCATTTACTAAATTATGTATTAGAACGACAAAAGTCATAAACCATCAAAGCTTTAACTACAGAGGGCGACTGTGGCTCTGTGGGTTGAATAGTTTTCTTGTGATTGGAAAATTGTTGATTTAATTTCAGCTTTCTCCTGTCACATGTCAATGTGCCCCTGGGAAGCCACTTAACCTCAGGTTGCCTACCGATCGGCGTATCAGAGTATAAATGTGTGAGTGTTTATGAGTGCGAATGGGTGAATGTGGCTCTAGTGTAAAGCGCTTTGATTGGTCTAAATGACTGGAAAAGAGTTGTATAAGTTCAGCCCATTTAGCATTTATCTTAAATATCCATCTTATTTTACATGGGCAGCACAGTGTCACAAGCTTTTCATTAAATGTGCAGCACAGTGTTTTGTCAACTTGCGGCAATGATCCGTATTTGAAACCCTGTGTTCTCTGTTCAGGAAAGTGACATGGCTGCTACCTTTCAAATCACTGCACAGGTCCATGAGTGAATGCTTAAATCGGCATTACTGTCAGTCTGTGGACGCACACAGAGAACAACAGACAAGCCTTAGTATTAACTCTGACAGATGATTACTTCATATCAACGCTGCTTTCGGCTCCAGCGAGTCACCTCTAAAAGCTCCAGCTCAAAAATGACACACATCACTTCAGCTGTTCGGAGACAAGCCAAGCAGCCTGAAGGCACAATGTGACACAATGTGAAGCTGCTCCGCTGTGACTCCGTGACACAAAGACTGAGAATCATATCAAATAAAATTGGATGTCATTAAGGTGTCCAAAATGCCCTTTTGAATGAAAGCACAAAAATTCATTGTAGCCCTATTTCAATTATGTTCATTGACCATTTAATCTCCTAATCTCCTTAATCTCTGCCATACTGTGCTTTAATTTTCTTAAACTAGTTTATAGAGTTTGCACATGGCTGTATATTTGGTAATGTCATATATGTCAAAGGAAGTACTAGATTTGAGTACTTCTTTTTCTTTCGATGCATTTGTTTCTATACCTGAAAGAAAACTTTCATCCTACTCAACATTCAACCTGCTTTTTGCCTCGTCGCCAGAGGCAATGTCCCATTAGCTTTTGGCAGGGAATCCATTGAGATGTTCTGCGCTGGCTCTGCATTAGTTAAACGTTATTGTCATTCAGTGCATTTGGTAAAAGCTGCACAAATGGAGAGAAAGGTGCTTCTATAAATGCACCTTAAAACATAAAAAGAGGACTGGCATCTTGGAAATAAGATGCCACAAACAATTTAGTGTAGACGTTCCTTTGGCTTTGCACAAACGCTTTATTTTTTAAAGTACAGAAAAAAAGAGGCACAGACTTTCAGATGGACTGTCTGTAAGGTGAACCTCCTCAGACAGAATTCCAGCATAAAACTAAATAGCCAATTGTATGAGAATGTAAAAGGGATACTGGAGAAACAATTTTCACACACACTACACATCTGTGTGAAGAGTTTCCAGGCATAAAATGTAAAATACAGAAATATGTTGGGAGAGCAAACACAGAAAGGTTAAAGGAAAAAAAAAATGAGGACCCTAAAACCCCAAATAAAACAGACAGATGATTTAAGATTTCTTTTGAGCACTGAGTATTTGAAATTTAAGACTGTGACAAAGACACGCTACAGTTTACCTTGAAAAAGAGAATACTAGACCATCTGATTTATTTCTTCCTTTTTGTCTCTTTTTTTCATGCAGCCTTAAACAAAAGTCAAGGATATTTTGAAGGTAATTGGGAGAGGAACAGTTTGTATGGGTGAAAAGTCAAATCTCTAGCATTTAGTGTTGCACAGATAAAAAAAACTGCCTACCTCTAACATAACAACAACTGCTGACCACATATATTTTCACAGCAGTTTTGTATTTAACAAAACAACATAACCAAGATCCCAGTTACCCTCTTCACCAGTCTCAACATAATGCATTCATCCAAATGCTTAATTAACAGTGTTATCAAAGATCCCCTGATAAAACACAGCTTTATAGTGTAAAATGCCTTCAGTCCCAGACCAAATCAAGCAAACAATCTAATTAGCTAAATAATCTAGAGATTAAAACATAGTTAAGGGTAACTGGGCTTTTTTCAACCAATTTTACATAATCTGAATTTAATCCAACTCCCTCTTGTTGATTCCTTTAATATTGGGTTAATTAAGCAATACTATCTCTGCCTGTCACACAGGTGGACACTAAGCATCCACAGCACAGTTATTACAATGTAAGAGCCACCTGAAAAATAAACTATGACAACATTTAGATTAAGCAGATATGATAACTATGACTGCCTGAAATGTATGAAATTGGCAGGCAACAAACAACAAGCAGTAATGTAACATTTTGCAGCTCACCTGTGGTTTCATTTTACGGCAGCATCCAGAGTTAAGAATACTCGTATATGAATTTATTTTAATATAAACATTATCTACTAAGTCTCTTTCAGCAAGTCATGTTCACACACTGACACTGATGAACAGCAGAATGTATAAGAATTTCACTGAATTTGACCAATTTGGTAGGAAAAATCAATTATAAACTCATAATTCACTCTGTTTTAGAGTAATGTCACACATTTTGAGTGTTCACATATAGCAATGTGTGTTAATTAAAATTTTTTGATTTTCTCTGAGAAAAATACTAGTGAATGTAACATTAAATTTGGTCAATACTTTCATAGTTTGTGAGCAGTTTAAAATTACAACTCATATCTTATTAAAGCAACTAAGTGAGGAAGTTGGGGAGAGAAAAAAAGGCAGCAGAGGTGGGGTTTGATGCAAAAAGGCGATTGGGGGGGAGAGATTGCACCAAAGACAAAATAAATGACAAACAAGCAAAAACATTTATAATTTTAGTGACATGACTTTCAGAAAGTGTTAATCTGATCAACATGTTAACTTAAAATCACAGATGAGCTTTTCTCCATGTCATGAGCTTTTGGGGGAGCTCAGAAAGTATAAACAGGCCACCTGCTCGAGCCAGACAGTCTGTGGGCTGGATGTGATGTCAGATTAATGTTTTTAGTTATTACAAAGTTTAGTGATGTGCCAAAGCAGCAACTTTTATTAATATTGCATATTACCTTTGCTTCTGTCTCCCTATTCTCCATCTGGAGACTGATGGACAGAGAAATAAACATCCTATTTGTAGCTTTAGTGAAAAGCTATTTCCCAGGATTGAAGGATTTTTAATTATGTTTAATCATGATCTAAGGCAAGTGCTCCTTAGATCATGATTAAACAGTGGGTCAAAACTGGACTGATCTTTTATTTCTTTTTAAGCAAAGGCACATTATTTTGAAACTTTTTTCTGCCCTGTCAGCCCCTTGTTTTGATTTTATGACATTCAAAACATTTTAGGTTGTTTTCAGAAATAGAATAAGCTTTTCTTAAATCATACATTGTGTTTCCCTTTTTCTCTTAAGTTTACACTGAGTCCGTTAAATGGCAACTAAATCAACAAAGTACTTTAGTCAAGCCATTGTCCTCACACCAACTTCTAAGTTGTTTAAACAAGACGATGAGGGAAAACAATGTGTTAAAATTTGCTTATCATGCTTAAAAATCTTTGATGAGTTCTTGGTGTTTCCTTGCAGAAAATAACCAAAAAAGGGGCATCAATGATAACCTTAATTGTTAAAATACACTGTTTTAATTATCTAAACACATAAAAAAATGCAATTACCTCAGATGGGTCCCATGATGCAGTCCTACCATACTTGCCAGGGCTCAGACCCTGACATCCCCAGCACTATTTAACCCTTGGGACCACTTATAGAAAAGTAGTTTTGTTGGCATGGAGCATACAGGCATGGTAATAAAGAGTCAAGATGGAAAGACATTACTAATGAACATATAAAAGCAATTGCTGCTACTCACCAATGTGTGAAGCATTAAGCCCCAAACTATCCTAAGTCCATCATTCTGAAGACAGAGACATTATTCACAAATGAACAAATATTACCTTACCTGTCACAACAAACGCATGAGACATAAGGAGATCTTATAGACCTATTTATCTTCCAGACAAGAAAGACATGCATTCATTTATATATGTAAATAAAATGGAAATCAACACATGCATACATATTGGACACAAATACATTAATAAAATTGCCTCAAATAGTTAAAATGCTTAAAATATTGCTCAATAAAATATAATGAAGAAAACAAGTGTTAAGATATGACCTCACATCAGTTAAGACCAATTTATGAAAACATTTACAATTCAACTTTGGTTTGCAAAGTTGTGTCTGAATTAAAAACAAGACTTATGGAACAATCTCTGTTGTAGAGAGTAAAGTTGAGATATCTGGCCGTAGCTAATGTGCAACACCATGTTTGGTGAAAACTAATCACAGTATATTAGTAAAACACATTATATACAGCAGGTATCAAGCATAATGTTGAGGGTCAATTATCTAAGCTATTTGAGCCCCAAAGTTGATCAAAATTCCTCCACAACAAGGTGAAGCTTCTATTTTTCCCCCTTTCCAGCTCATAGGGAAACTATTCCTCCATTCTGCTTTAAATATGTGTCACATTCCTTGAGTTTGTTGGAAAATAGACCACTGCTTCAGGTACAGGTCGATAAAAACAGGCTCCACAAATCTTCTGGGCCTCGTCATCATCATCACCTGGACTTTGTTTGTCTTTGCCTGCTACCTCTCTGACTCCTACAACATAATAAAGAGTTTGAGGTTTCCTGCTGTTTTTTTTTTCCTTGCACGAAACGAATGTTGTTACACCTCATTACCTCTCCTTCTCCCTGCTGAGGTTTGTCCTACTCTAAAAGAGAAGGAGAGGGGTAGAGGGCGTCTGTGCATAAGGAGTAATTAGAAATTTGAATAAATGATAGACACCTTGCTAGAATCCTGACAAGTGTTTGACAAAAATAGAAAAGTCCATCACAGTCTGGGTCTTCTGGGGCAAAAGTTTTGACATTCAAAAATCATTATCTAAGAAGAAGCAGTCTGAAGTGAGTCCTGACTGTGTTTCGGTGGGGAATTGTGCACCGTGGCAAGATTAGGACATGACATTTGTGTCTAAACATAGCTATTGTTTTCTCTAATGACAAGGAGAAAGATTGAGTTGGGAGAATACATGCCAGTACAGGTAAACAAGCAAGGACATGTGGACAATTAGTCAAATAAAGGAAATGGTGCTGCTAGAACCTTCTAGCAGCATATCATTCTCTGGTGACTCATTGCAGTTTTAAACTCGATCATCTTTTCTTTATTTAATATTACTTAATGTCTATATGATGTAAATTCACCGCACCATAAGCACGTCTTTAGTTGAGTAAATCCTCACTAATCAACTTATCTTAAATTTTTGTCTGATCCTCCACAAAAGACTGGCAAAGGGATACGTGAATATTTATCATGTCCAGTGAGAAGATGGGGTAATCACCTGCAAAGATGGCGCAATCAATCACTTCACTATGCCGCTCTTTTCATGTTATCTCCTTTTTGGCACATTTCTGTTTTATCTCCTCCATCTCTTTGCTTTCAGGATAATATCATTGTCTCCTGGTGATATAGCAAGACTGATCTAACCAAAAAGAGAATGTAAAAATAAATGATAATGAAACTATAATCCCATCAAACTACAAAACAATATTATGTGTTGCTGCTTGCATCACCATTTCATTCTAAGTTGGACTGAGATCTAGTGACTGCAGAGGCCATTTGAATAGAGAGCGCTAATTGTCCTGTTAAAACAAACAGTTTGAAATTATTTCAAACTGTTGTTTAAAAAAACTTATGGACGTAAACATAAGTAGATGTGGACACTGTGGTAAGAAAGGGATGGACATAGTCAGGTAGGCTGTGGTGTAAATATGCATCAACATTGTGTAGAGATCATTACATAGAATGAAAACTGACAAGTAAAAAAAGGGAAACAAACAGTTAAGCTCCAAGTCTGAACAGCTGCCAGTCGACTCCCTGTCTTGCACGGTTATAAATAAAATTCTTATTTTTTCTTTATTGAAAAGGATAGCCTATATAGGGTCTTTGCTCAGTGAGGAGTCTGTCACTATGACTACAGAGGTTGGACTTTAAATTGGATCTGCATGGGGCGCTTAAATTGCACGAACCTTCAATGAGATGAGCAGAAAGGGAGGGCTAGAAAGATAAGAAGGTTTATCGTGTCCTCTGGGAGTCCACATGCGTCATTCTTTACCAGCAAACAAAGCTGCAGGTTAATAATGAAGAATAAAGGGCATGAGACCCATTTCACAAAGAGGAAAAGCCTGCAAACAATTCTGGTTCTCAAAGTATGAAGCCTGATGTTCACACCAAGATCATGTGTTTTTGAAGGAGAAACCTTCTCTTTTCTGGAGTCACTAACTCCCTACTGCCTGTCCTAACATATCAGTCACATCAATGAGTCCAAGGCCCTTTTTAAAGCAGCAGACATTTTGAAAAACATTTTTGGCTTAATCAATTCTATAGATCATAATTGATAACGAAGCTGTTCATGGCACTAAACCAGACACAGTCACATATAAGCTTTCAAAAAATAATGTAACAAAGTTACTGTCTGCTTCAAATAGGATTTTTAGGATTAGCATATTTATCTAAATAATGCAGTGACTGTTGTTTTGGATTGGGGCTGCATCATCTACAATTTTGGGCGTAGTGTGTTTGGCAGCATTACACACTCGCCTGGTCTGCAGGATGAAAGCTGAATGTAGAGACAGTTACATGTATGTCAGATTACCAGCAGAGCACTAGGACTTCTTTAAAAATGATAACACATGTTGCTGTAGAATCAAAATATCAGAACTAAATGTTAATCAGAAGTATCTTTACAGTAATATAGTTCTAATTTTATTATATGTGCACATATAATAAAATCATATTTATGTCATTCCTTGTCTTTGTGAGCTAAAATACTGACAATGTAGAATACAGAATGTGTTGTGCAGTTTGCTTAATATTAGATTTACAATATAACTGGTAACATTATGTCAATTTTATTACGTTCTGATCTATAAAAGTCAAGAAATTAAAGAGAATGCCTCTTTCTACAGTGAATCACCATAGAAAATCTAGTAAATAAACAATGCTTGGACTGAGGTTGCAGTGTTTGATCATCAAGCTCATCATGTCTTTTGAGGCTTTTGCCTTTTGATAAAAAGGCAACACGGCAGACCCACAAAGTGCACTTCTACCACCACAGCCTGTGCAATTGGAATCATTGACAATGAGTTTTATCTAGCCGTTGTTTATGGCCACACTTGCTGTTTGACCTTTTGTTCCTTAGCGTTCCAGTTCACATGTGTGCAGCCATCTATCAAACGCCAGCAGCTAACACTGAGCCCTATCTTGCTGCGGCAGGGACCTGGCATGAGAGGACGGAGGCTGGCTCCGGGCTCACAGCGTGCTCACATGTCTAAAGGGTCACTGGCTTGGAATCGCTTCATTCAGTTCACATAATAATCGTTATCGACAATATACAGATGAACTCCATTCACACTGAGGAGGGGCCGGGGATACAGACAGAAAAGAACACAATGAATGAGGATCTGAAGGGAAACAGGGCTGTTTTTAATCAATAGTACAGTGGATAAAAAATGCAAAATCACTTTTCGAAATTTGTGACTCATACTACCCAAACTTCCCCTTTTGAGATTCTACAGCCAATCAATCATCCTTCTGCCTGAAACAATTTGTCTGCATGTACAGCTCCCAGACACATCCATCCTGGTCTTGTTTCTTTAATTAAATTTGGCTTTAATATCTACACTCAGATCAGACTGACTCCAGAGGCTGTACATCCCCAGCGGGCTCACCATGGGTGAAATTAGACCATCAGTCTAATTTAACAGCTTTTGCTTCCATTGAATTTACTCAGTAATCAGTCTGTGGACTCTGCCTCTCCTTTCAGAAAACAAATATCATGTGAGTTTTGGAGGAGCAGTTAATATCATTTGAATATTGAATATTAAATCCAGTTGTATAAAAATCGCAAGCATGGATTTAATGCAAACATTAAATAATGGGGATGTGATGGTAAAAAATAAGTTTGAACTTCTAGAACAAAATCCTAAAACGTTACACTTTTACAAGCTTTATCCCACTCTTACTTTTTTATGTTTTTCAGAATTATCTGTCCTTTAAAGTGATCTTAAACAGTGTTTTTTTTTTTTACCTTTTTGAAAATTGTTAAGATTTTAAAGGAATAAAGACTCAACACTTTTGCTGAATATTTTAAAATCTTGACAATATTAATGGAGTTTAGACATATATATTCCAATGCTTTTTGTGTTGATATTCAAGTCAGGTTAAAATATTAAGGGATGGAGTTTTAACTCCAGTACGAGTCCACAGTTTTAAGTTTAGCCAACAGGAAACTTCTTATCTCTGGTCCAAGGTAGGTTGATATGTAGTACCATGTGTCATCATGGAAAAATGCCCATATTCCACATATGGATTCCTGTCACTAGCTTCCCAAGTTAAACTGAACTGAACTGAACCTCATGGCAGCACCAAATATGCAACACAACCTGTAAAATACATGTTTCTTTCTATGAACGTTTTGTTTTAGCCCATTTGGGATACTGAGGAGGATCTCCTGGCCTTATATTTCCAAACTGCCACAAAGCTGAAGTAAAGTTGTCAACGTCAATGTAACACAACTCAGACTTCAATTTAAAGCAACTATTTATTGTTTTGTGTTGTACATTATTTTCTCTCAATAGCTGGAAACAGTGAAAAAGCAATCTCAAGACATGCTGTTGTATCAGAGCAGACATTTTATAATCAAATCTATTTTAAAATAACATTTAAATACATTTGCTTCCTCCTCAGAACTCCAACATAAAGTCAATATGCTCATAAGCAGTCTTATTGTTTTTAAAACTATTTCAGACATTTTTCCTAGTATTTTAGCTGCTGATCAGTACAGTGACTGGAGGTAGCAGTGGGTGTCTTAATGAGTTTTAAATGGACTGTAATCACAATTTCCCCTTTTTTTTTTCTTCTTGCAAAGAGAAGTGTTATAAAAAAAGATGTTGATTGCACATTAATGGGGTTGTCTGCTGATTTAGACATGACTGACAGCATTAAAATTAAACTAAATCATAAAGAGGCCACAGAGACTGACATCAACAGCTCAAAAAGGCCTGCCAACTCACTGTTTAATTTGTACCAGAAATATAAATATATCTTTGCTTTTCCATCGTTCTTTATCGACTCAATTGTGTTGCATGATTGCCAGTTCACTCAGACATAAACGAAGTGAGCGAGTCACAGAATAACCATCCCTGCAGTCCCATCAAATTGACACCAATCTTTAATTCTCCGGGGTCCAATCAATATTTATCCCTAATAGGTCAGAAAATTGATTTGGCCTGAAAAGATTTTCCATGGCTCTGTGAGCCTTCAGGGCTGAGAGAATGAAAAACTCTCACAGACACATAAATTACACATCAAAAGAGAGAAATTACAAACATATGTGTGATGCAAGCGTAATTTAGTGACATTGTACGTTGCACTAAATGTGAAGCTTAATGACAGGATTTTATTTGATCTATGCACTGCTCATCAGTAGTAATTGAGGGGTTTTTAACCTTGGTGACATGCACATGTGTGATATTTCTTTAAGCACAAAACTGTAAAACACCATGTCATTTTGAGTTAAAGTAAACTGCATATGTTTTGGATAATTCAACAGACCAAATCAACATTAAAATGGTTAATCCGACATCTAATGAAACATTCTTTCTGTGCCATTTTTGGTGCATGACTGAGAAAGCTCCAGAACTGTCAGACGTTACATAAATCGACAAAGTTCTGTCATACTGGCAAAAGGGTAAGACTGGAAATAATTGTGGTTCACAAGATTGGCTATGAAAATAAATATTTCTTAACAGGAGATTAAGCATAAAATTATGCTACTGCAAAAACAAATACAATTGTTTCTTTATCAGTGTTTTCCATATTAAGCATGTCTTATCACTTTTTGATAATTGGGTTTCAATGTTCAGGACTAGATCCAAGATATCAGTGTGATACATCTGCCATATCATTCTGGCAGTGATTAAAACGAACCTTGCTGATTGGCCGATTTGTTCCCATACATGTACCAGATGTTTAGAGACAGTATCTCACCAGTATGTCCTCTACCTCTAGCAGACTGAATATAAGTACAAGGGCATGTTGGATGTGGGAGCTCACTGAGCCACAAAACCATCTGGTTCCCTATGATCCACATTAAAATGTACCAGTCTGTTTACACAGATGTACCAGGGTTCAAATCAGACGCAAAACCCAACAACAACTCAGGGTCATTTCATGGGAAATACAGAGAGGACAAAAGTGGCCGCAGGCCTGCATATGGTACTGTCAGGGCTGGACCAAAGGTTCCCAGATTCAGTGGGAAACTATTAGAGAAATATAGAGCTTGACAGATATATGAGAGTTTCCAGACTCTGAAATGATAACAAATCTGCCTGTATGCAAAGAAATTGATGCAACTCCTCAATGATACTTGCAGTATTGAGACAATTCTGTCTAAAATTAAGAAAAATTGAAATGACCCTCTGGAATAAATGTTAATTTATTTTCAGAGATGCACCCAAAAATACTTTGAATCTCTGCTGACTCTTACAAAGCTTTATGAATACAAACCCTGCAACAAAAGTGTCTACAAATGAAACAGTCAGTCAATGCTGCTGGAAAACCATGCAATTAGTTTTCTGTCTGAAGCTTGGACAAGCCGTGTCAGATACCATATGAATTTACAGACGTCTCCAGGCTCCTGCCATGTTGCAACAACGATAAGTCAGAATCAATAAAGGAAAATAAAGCCAAAGCAAACAATCTGCCATGCTACTGTTTGATTTATGTTCTAATCCTCACATGGTAATGAGCTATTTTTCAATGCTGAACAAACAGGATAACAAATATGGGTGGATTTTGTTCGAGTGGTTGTAGGCTTGTCCCAGTTGTATGACAGCCAGTTGAGGAGGTTCCAGCATCTGGTAGGGATTCCTTTTAGATGACTCCCAGGAGGAAGTGCTTTGAATGTCCCACTGTGTGGGGGCCGTCCACCTGCCATCCATCCATCCATCCATCCATCCATCCATCCATTCATCCATCCATTCTTTCTTTTGTGTGATTTAAAACCTGTCCTCTATTTGTCTTGAAAGTGCTCTTTGCGTTTTATCCTGGGCTCAATCATGGGAGTTAAACTTCAACAGCTGTTAGAGATAGATTTAAAAACATTAAAGATATGAGGCTTCTCCTCATTACTGCTTAATAGAGCATCTTTAATAGTTAGTATTTCTGAATCTGACTGTCTTCAACATTTTTTGTTTACAGCTTGGACGATTTGTGAATCTGACTTGGAGTCAGTCATAAATGGACTGTATTGGAACAGATTAAATTTAATAAACAAATGAACTTAAACTAATTAAGTTAATTTGGGATGGAGGAGACTAAATCAGGTGATTTAACTCCTAATTGTATTGACATAAAAAGGAAACGTTTCTTAACTAGGGTAACTGAGACAACATTTTGTTGTGAATGACTGTGGTAAAAATAAAGCAGAATTCAATTAAAAAAGTTTTTTCTGCCTTAGTAGAAAATTGGTATAATGATTAAATAAACTAAACAGAAATATAGCCTCACTAATCATTTAAATGTTTCACACACACACAAAGCGGGGTTAAAGTGATAGGCTTAAAATGCTGAGAGCACATTTTGATTGATAAATAGCTGGAAGACAAAGCCTCCAGCAGGAGGCAAACTGAATCAGTTGCAATATGCTAGAACATAACACAATTTAAAAAGTATTCAAATCCCCAAAGATTTGAAACAATATATTTTACAACAAAAACTGGTCACTGCTATGTCTTGATAGGTTTACAGTCATAACAACCTCTTTCTTTTTTTCAGTGAATAGTTTTGACAGTGCTGTGTGAGATGAGCAAAACTTGACATATTATTTTACAACCTAACTCGGCTTTAAACTTTTCACCAATTAAAAATCCATAACCTGACTTCTGTTCTCTGTAATCTTTAGTGATGCAGTTTGTTTACTAATGGTCTCTAACAAAATTTTTAGGTCTCATAGAACAGCTGGATCAATAATGAGATTGAATTAAATGGATGCTGGTCTATCACACAAAATACTATCAAAAGGTTTTGATTGTAATATGACAAAATGTGGAAAAGTGGAATTCTTCTGCAGGTACTGTGTTTTCATTCAGAGTTTCTTGCTGTTCATATAAATGAGCAGGTGTGTGTGTGTCTGTGTGTGTGTGGGGCTGTGTGAGGAACTAGTTCATCAAAACTTTCCAAGCACTAGAGCTGCTGCGAAATCTACTGAACATTTTGAGCTGCAAAGTGTTTTAGATGTAAAATTATCTGCCCAGTTTTACAGTGTGCTATATAAAAGTATCTTTTACAGAATAATATATTCTGAAATCTGTGTTCAAACTGATGCAGACTCCTGATGCTCCTTTGCTACTTTTTGACTCATGTTGCATAGCACCAAGATACTGATGGGGAAGGAGAGTTTTTTCACCACAGTTAAACTGTATCATTTAAAGAAACCTGTAGGTGAGCTTCTCGTCATACATCTGATTTCCTAAAGGGTTCTTCTGTCCAATAAATTCAGGATACTGTGCTGCTAAATGCTCAGTTTTCCTTCAGACGGGTGACTCAGAGATGACGGTGGAGCTGCAGTGACATTTATGGTTCAGTCAGAGGCAGAGCCAGATAGAGAAAATTTAAGGTCGGCCTGCTTAATCAATTGACCTCAGTCTCAACCAACTTTCTACCGTTTGCGTCATCAGGACTTATATGTTGTTTTGCCTTTTCCCTGTAGTTATACTCCTATTAGGCACTCCTGGACTCTCCTGCATGTGCGTGTTAATGTTTATTTGTCGTGATCAAAGTTTGACATGTTTGTTTTCCTACCTGAGATTGTAATTGTTATAATGGAGGGTAATGACATATGTGATTGTATTTGGGAAGCATAATCTCTATGAAATAGACAAAATTATTGATTAATTTGTTTTAGCCGGTGATTCTTTTCATTATGTGTTTTGCTATCTGTCTGTCTGGAACCAAACCAGAACCCAAATGTATGATACAAGTCACCCAGTAAAACTAAAAAAAAATAACAACTCTCATTTAGATAAGATAAAGTGTGAACACTACAGCAAACAAAATAATTCACCAATGTCAATGAAAACTTGGCAAATAATTATTAGAGAAATTAGAAGTGGTTATTTTTAAGCATGTCACTGTGACATTTGTAATTAAAAAGTAAAAAATGTTACGTAAATACATAAAACTGACATTTTAACAATGTCTTAATCTGATGTTTCAGGTCTAAAAAGTCTGTAGTCAAGCCAAATAGATGAGTACAGACTTTTTAGATTTTCTTAGTTAACACCTTCCTGTTTTTTTCATGTTTTTTTATTTATTTTTGGTTAAATATTTGAACAATGTGTTCTCACATCTGTTTCTTTAACCTCCACAACTTTTGTGCACATCACATTTTCATTCCAAAAAAATTTCAAATGCTTTTGCACATCCATCAATTGTTTCTGTACAATTCTCTACTGCTTTTGGACATTATTTGCTCATGTCCATCAAAATCAACATCTACTTGCAAAAACTGAAAGGTCTTGCCCAACAAAATTTTAAGTCCTCGTTTTGTTAATTGAGCCAAAAATGTTGAAGAGCTTGACAAAATCTGTCAAGCTAATTCTATACATCTCTTTAGCATTCTTTCCTAAAATATGTTTCCCAAAGCGAACCGTTCCTCTCAAGTAAATCTCACTTTTTTTCACTGATAAGATGTGAAACATTCAGCTCTAAGTTCTCATACTGTGTAACATTTCTTTTTGGATGTACAAGAATGATTTACAGTACTGCAATATTGTTTACAGCTTTACTCTAAAGGGTTTTTCTTACATATTTGTTGTACTTTACATTTGCACAATTATTTGAACATCAGAGATGCCAACAGCGTCCACCCAGCCATCAATACAGTAATGTGTAACTTATGTATAGATTTCAAATGGCAGTGCAAATACACTATCTTGACCATTTTTAGGTAATGTAACCAAGATCAGACTTTTTGAAGAGGAAAACAAAGAGTGAATTTTCGTAATAACAAAATGTTCAAGCCATTTGACTGTCTTGTTCACAAACATGATGGTAGGACTTTTGCTTTGCAGACGCTGACACTATTATTGATATGTTTGCTTTCGGGAATTGATTAATTATTATCCATTTCGAGCAAGTGACAAACTTTGCAGGTTATTAATGTTTTGTAGTTTGTAACTGGTTGAGAAATGCTCTCGTTGTTGTGCAGATATAAATACTAATATGCGAAATGCACTAAGGCGCCTGGCAAAACTGAAGCTATTCTTGAGCGGTTCATTGTTTCTGTTTTTTATCTTATGTCGCCACCTCGTGGGAAAACGGCGAAAAACACATTTTCTCCGATTGGCCTAATTTGCGATGTGCTTCTTTCTGATTGGCTCTTAAATGCACTCCCTGTCTTTTAAAGTTTCCGTAGAGAAACAATTGAAACGGAACTATTTTCTGGCATTATTTAAGTAAAATCATGTTACAAAAAATATTAGTTTTAGTCCCTATAAAATGTACGTTTCAACCTATTTCAATTCACGGATTAGCAACTAAAAACATAATCGCTTGGCGCTGAGGCGTGGTCCCTAAACGAGGAGGCGTTCTTGTTTCTCGTCGGAAGAGAAAAGCGAAAGGAGTTTAGGATATCGAAGTTGTTGTGAGAGCTTCCACCTGAGGGTGTTCCGGCAAAATGAGTGCATTTAAAACACTTCTAAGCTCAATATTTCTTGCCTTGCTGGTGGAGTGCTGCCTGGTTGGTTGTGATATAACGGACGGAAACACGGAGCATCTGAAGAGGGAGCACTCGCTGACGAAGCCTTACCAAGGTAAGAGGAGCTAAGCCAACCGGATGCTCGGACTGTTTTCTTCTCCCACCGCTTCTCAGAAGGTTCCCAGTGGTCTCACTTGCTCAGATAAACATCTTTCTGGCAGTTTTAACATGTTTTAATATCGACTGTGTCAATTAATAAGGTAGTGGATAAAGACGTTAGCAACACGAAATAGCTGAACACAACACGAACTCGTGTTTTCTGTTCTCCAAACAAATATCTGCAGGCTTAGTTTGAACTTTGACGTCAAGTTACCAGGTACAGGCTTAAATAGTAGCACTTGTTTTTATAATCTTAGCTACGTGTCTTTTATACATGTGTAGATCCTAAATGCTTTAAAAGAAGGCAAGTACATGTGTGTATGTTTCAAACTCTCATTCAAAAGGCTCCTTTAGGTAAAATGTTTTTTTTATCAAACAAAAGTTCAATTTCCTTCTGCTTAAGCACTTAGGATTGTCGCATCCTGGATGACTGACAAATCTAAACCAGTGTATATGTAGATCTTTTATTTAATACTCCAAATTTTTGTATATTAGCAAAAAAAAATAGAGCAGTTGCAGCAAAGTTTTATATTTTATTGCGCTAATTCAGTTTTTTTTAAATACATGTTATAGAGCACCTTAAGTTGTATTTTTCATACTCTAATTCTGTTTTGTGCTGAACAGGTTTTGGGGAAATTTATGTTCACTCTAAGTTAAGAGCTTTTTTTTAACCTAAGGCAGATTTTTGGTTTATACTTGAAACAGGAGCCTGAAGAATGAGGTTGCTGAGCTTGAAGAGCAGCTTTCAAACTGCCTGCCGTTTGCTGTACCTGGTGAAAGCCTCAAATTACATGGATCTAGTCTGCGTATCTGTCAGACTATGTAAACAGTCATCGAAATGGCTGTTTACATAGTCATTGAGTCCATAAAACTCAACTCAACTAATTGCTGTTATAGAATAACACACAATTCCTAATATATCATGGCCTGTGTTTGTATATTTAATTCCACATCTGTCTTTTAATTTTTTTCTCAAACAAATTGTATTGGTACCGAGGAAATTAGTAGTAATTAAAGTTCTGAAAATATAAGGTAGCAATGCACATAAAAAAGAAATCACAAAAACCCAGTAAAATAAAATTAACTAGCTACTTTTAATTTCATTCAACTTTCATAAAGCCTCGGTAAGGCTATATAGAATAATGACACTGAGCATCATGTGTTGGTGTGCAACTGTTGTAGCTTTGTGTATTCACAGCTGTATCATATTTGTTTAGGCAATGGTAAGAATACATTGAGAGTGAAACGGAGTCATGAACATTTGTCTTTAGTTCACCTTTTTCTTTTCACAAACTCTTCAGGATATTAATAATTATTAAGACTTTGCTGTCCTAATAATTATATATTCATTTGAACGAATATAACAATCATGTATCATGAGATAAATTCAAGCCAATAATGTAGAAGTTGAACTTCTCCGTGAACAAAAAAATTGGTAATTTTGAGTTTTTAACATCCAGAAATGTTATTAAAACTTCAAATTAATGTGCTGTGGAAGCAACTTGTGTTCAGTTTATAAAGCCATGATAGTCTTGCAGGTTAAAAAACACATTTATTAATTTAAAAGCTCTGATTTTTGGCTCAAAATATGATGTTGTTATAGACTCCACCTTCAAGGGTTACTGATTTCTCTTTGGTTCTCACATGTTTCTTCTGAAGGTGTTGGCAATCAGTGGGATTTCTGGGGAAGCACACTGGTGACGAGCTCATATGTCCGGCTTACTCCAGATGAGCGGAGCAAACAGGGATCCATATGGAATACTGTGGTGAGGAATATTTATAATGTTTGCTCTCTGAAGTGAAGTACTTACATGATTTGTTTTACACTTTGATGAAGAGGAGTCACAAAAACCGAGATCCAGAGTAAAACTACCAACCAAGTAGAGCAACAAATGGACTCTTGTTGATTTTGATCGTATTGATTGAAAGATTTAAAATACTAAAACTTCAGTCTCATAATTGTATTAGTGTAGGATTCCAACACAAACATTTTCCATTTGAACTGATTGATCATTTGAATCTATCGACCTCAGCAATCTGTCAAACATCTACCCAAAGATGTGTCTGAAACATTTTAAAAGAACTCGCTGAAAGCAGTTTTATTGTCATTGAACAGTCAGATCTGAGTCTTTGTTCTCACTTCAGTGTTTATGCAAATTCCTTGCAGCCTTGTTACCTGAAGGACTGGGAGATGCATGTGCAGTTTAAAGTTCACGGATCAGGAAAGAAGAATCTCCATGGCGATGGCATCGCTCTCTGGTACACGAAGGACAGACTGCATCCAGGTACATTTTTAATCTCATTCCCCGTTTCTGCTGAGGTCTTTTGTGGAAGAAACTCATGGTTGAGCTTTTTTATTTGGTCTTTGTCTTTGTTGCAATCATGTTGGGATTTAGAGATACAAAATAAGTCACAAAACAACTGTGCTTTTGTTCTACAGTTTAAACATATCTTTTGATTTCAAGAATTGTAGAAATCAAACTTTTTTCCTAATATAGTTTTGAAGAGGAAAGTTTAGTAGGACCTTTATTTTAGAAGTAATACTTTTATCATTCAAAAAAATGATGCATTAATTACATAGTTTAATCAAAAACTCATGCCTTTCCTTTGTTTTTTTCTTTTGTTGTCACTTTGAGCTGCCTTGCTGCCTTGTCAATAAACCTGCTTTAGCATAGAAAATTTAGGAAAACCACATTCCAAAAGTAGCTTTTTAAATTTTTAAAAGCAGGAAGGATTATCAGGCACAGCAAAACGGGGACGATTCATCCATTTGTTCATCTATACCTGTCTCTCCCTGCAGGGAGTCTGGTGCCTGTCTCCATTCATTGGATAGAAGACAAGGATAGCTTGAAGTGTTTTTCCTAAAATAAATGGTTTAAGTTGTTTAAAAAGTCATTGAGATTTTGACGGTAGAAAAGAAACATTAAAGAACAAAATACCGACTTGAATATAGACAATATATAATTAGCTTAGATGTATCATGTTCATTCATATTGCATGACCTTCGCTGCCATTGTGTCTCCATCATACAGTATCCTGATGTCTGTTTCCATGGCCACAGCTTCTTCTCATATTTGCTGTTCACACAGTGTGTGTCGTTGTCTGCTCATGTCTTGCATCATCTCTGCCTCCATCCTAGGCCCTGTGTTTGGAAACCAAGATCAGTTTCATGGCCTGGCTATTTTTTTGGATACCTTCCGCAATGACCTCCATGGAATGGATGTAAGTGTGCAGAGTGTGGCTCCTGTGGATTGATCCGCTTGTTTCTTTGCAGGGCCTGTTTTTTCCAACAATGCTCACTTCCACGGGCTGGCTGTTTTTATAGATACTTACTCTAATGATGATTCGACGGATGTGAGTGGTTCTTGTCGGCATGCTCTTATTCTCATTTCATGCCGAGTTTGCTTTCTTTTTTGTAAAGCCGCATGCTGCCAGAATGTGGAGCATGTCAGCATCTAAAAGGCACAAGAAGTTCATTATGTATGTTACTTAAAGAAAATTATCTACTGTAGTTCTGTTAAACTGTGATCAAATCTGAAAAAAGGTCCTTTGTAACGAGATAAATCAGTTAAAAACTGCAGCCGTTTTTTTGTTATGGCTGATACAAAATTAGATCTGAAACCATTAGCTTAGTTTTGCATGCAGGAATCAGTTTTCAGTGCTGTATATAAGTGAAGGAGTGCCTGAACTCTTAAGTTGTTTCATTCGCACAATTTATTTTGCATTCATTGGCGTCTCATTTTTGTTATTAATTTGACTGTAGCACTTCTTTAACATTGTATGTTTTTATCCAATCATCAGCGCTCCTTCCCCTACATCTCGGCCATGGTAAACAACGGCACAGTGAGTTATGATCACGGAAAAGATGGCCGCTCATCGGAGTTGGGAGGCTGCTCAGCTGACATTAGAAACAGAGACTTTGACACGTACCTCGCTATCCGCTACTCCAGGGGAAGACTGACGGTAGGCAGTGAAACCTTATGGTTTTTCTCTTGGTTTCCTGAATGAGATTGGATGCCTCCTCGACACACAGCCAAGTTCTATAGATGTATTAGATATTTGATGCAAACATGCAAAAGCAGAGACACATCTAAAATCTAATATATTCTCAGGTTCCATAGCTACAAAACAACATGTTTAAAACTGATAATAGAGAATTGCACCTTTATTTTCACCAGGTTATTTCTGTATAGTTTTCCTTTTTATTTCCTTAAGTCATGAAATGGTTTCATAAAGGGAATAGATTCTGGGTTTTTCCAGAATAGTTCTCTTCCACTGATTTCTTCAAACACATGAAAGCAGCCTTGTGCTTATGTAAGGCTCCCATGCTAATGCCAGTTTAATGCCCAAGTTGATCCTCACTTTTCTTGCATAAAGACATCTCCACAGGAGCTTTTCATTTTGAGCTCTTTGGGTTTCAAAGTGTAAAATCTTATTGCATCATGAGGAAACTCGCTGAACTGGCTCAGGTTATAACAGGAAATAAGATTAGCTACCATAACTATGCGGATGATATACTGAACCACAAAGTCGGCTTTCTATCACCTGAAGAACATCTCCAGGATTAGAGGACTGATGTCTCAGCGAGATCTAGAGAAACTCATCCATGTGTTTATCTTTAGCCGCATTGATTACTGCAACAGCGTCTTTACAGGTCTGACTAATAAATCAATCAAACAGCTGCAGCTGATCCAGATGCTGCTGCTGCTGTTCTGACTAAAACCAGGAAGATAGAGCACATAACACCAGTTTTAAAGTCCCTTCATTGGCTTCCTGTAGCGCAAAGAATAGACTTTAAAATACTCTTGTTAGTTTATAAATCACTGAACGGTTTAGCACCACAATACCTTAAAGATCTGTTATTGCTGTACCAACCATCTAGACCCCTCAGATCTGGTTCTGGTTCTGCTCTGCATACCCAGAACCACAACCAAACGAGGAGAAGCAGCATTCAGCTTCTACGCACTACAAATTTGGAACAAACTTCCAGAAAACTGTAAAAAAGCTGAAACACTGAGAGCCTTTAAGTCTCAACTTAAAACCCACTTGTTTAGAGTTGCTTATGGATACATTAGGGTTAGAGTGCAGGTTTTGATGTTTTTATGTCTTTGATTTTTATGTTATTTTAATTATGTAAAGCACTTTGAAATGCCTTGCTGCTGAAATGTACTATACAAATAACATTTGATTTGATTTTAACCCCATCTTTTTTTATGTACCTAAATGACTTAATGTTGTGTCTCTGTATGTCTGCAGGTGATGGTTGATGTGGACGACAAGAACGAGTGGAAAGAGTGCATCGACATCGGAGGTGTTCGTCTTCCTACTGGATATTTCTTCGGTGCATCAGCAGCAACTGGAGATCTCTCAGGTAAAGTCAGAACACAAAGATGAAAATAAGTATCACTTAATTGACATTTTAAAGCAATTCTGTGGCGCTTCCATGGTTTTAGTTTGGAGACATTTTATTGAAATTGCATATTTAATTCTTGAAGGTATAGTTAACAGTTCATGCTCATTTGTTCCAGATAATCATGATGTCATCTCTATGAAACTCTACCAGCTGATGGTGGACCACAGCCCTGAAGACGAGAACTTGGACTGGACTAAAATCGAGCCAGCGTCAGCCTTTTCAAGTCCCCCAAAGGTAGATCAGGATTTCAGAGAAACAAACAAAACAAACATCATTAAATAGAAATCAATACTTGCATCTGTTTTCCAATTACTCATTGAAGTGCTTCCATCAAGGTTATTATCCATCATTTTCTCTTACAATACAGTAAAGTAACACTTGAGTTATTACATTGTGAACTAAATGACTGATGACGTCTTGGTTTTGCACTAATCCGATATATACTCATATTGCTGTTGATTACAGTTTTCTGATCTATATAGCAAATAACCGAATGGCTTCAAAAATGTCTTCAATGTGAAAGTACTTCAATTTGTACTGTGTGCAGGGCAGAGAGAACCTCCGGGTCAGGCCACTTGCAAAAAAATAAGATAAAAAAAAATATAGAAAGTAAACAATGGTTATGTCTTTTTTCCAATATCTGTGCAGTGAAAAATAAAAACATCTATTTGGCTTAATAATTGAATGTAGGAGAAACATTTTATATATATATATATGCCGGAATAACTAGTTGGCCAATGGAAGAGATAAAGGCCACGGATGTTAAGACTCGGAAGTTACTAACCATGCATGGAGGGTTCCACCCCAAATCCAGCACCCTGAGACTGAACACGAGCCGTAAGGAAGGAGGCAGAGGACTAGTGAGTGTGAGAGCCACTGTCCAGGATGAAACATCCAAGATCCATAAATACATCAAGGACAAAGCCTCAACGGACGATATGCTCAGCGAATGTCTCAGGCAATGGGGAACAGAGGATGAGGGGCTAGAGGTTCCATCATGGGAGAACAAGCCCCTACATGGGATGTACCACCGACAAATAACTGAAGTGGCTGATATCAGGAAATCCTATCAATGGCTGGACATAGCTGGACTCAAGGACAGCACAGAGGCTCTCATCCTGGCTGCACAGGAACAGGCCCTAAACACCAGAGCAATAGAGGCTCAGATCTACCACACCAGACAAAAGCTCAGCGTATAATATATATATATATATATATATATATATATACTATATATGTATATATAAATATATTTTTTTTATTTTTGCTTCAGAGACAAAACAATCTGCCTGAATGTAAACAGATCATTATTAGAGTAGTTTTTCTAGTATTGATATTGTATCAGACCTGTTTGTTTTGTGACACCTGTAGTTTTGGTTTATTTATGGAGATCTGCTTCCATATCCTTTCAGTTCACCTCAAATTCGTGGATAAGTTGGTGATAGTTGCACAGAAACTTCTGTCCAAAACCATCCAGAGGACGAATTAAAACTGAAACACGATTAATCTGATAATACAAAGATTAAAATCAATCAATTGAGATTTGACATGAAAGTCAAAAGGATGAGAATAAAAGCAAAACCAGAGATAACATGGAAGTAGTGGAAGTTTAAGCTAACGGTAATCCATCACAAAGTGCATATAAATGGATTATTTCTCCTGTTTTTCCACAGACAACATTGATGATCCTACTGGAAACTTCCGGGGCACGCCCCTCACAGGCTGGAAGGTGTTCCTGCTCCTGCTGTGCGCTCTGCTGGGAATTGTCGTGTGCGCGGTGGTGGGAGCTGTGGTTTTCCAGAAGAGACAGGAGAGAAACAAGAGGTTCTACTGAGCAGAGAAACTCGTCACAGAGGTGGAGCTGTGTTGTGGAATGAACTGTTCCCAGATGACAGAACGCAGGAGCGCATTCAATGTGAACATTTTACTGAAGATTGTATAAGAGTTTGTAACTTTTAAAGCACCGCATTACGAGTGAATCATGGTATGAAGGTGGAGGACGAGCGGTGACATCTTCAGTGACCCTAAATGCTGATTTTTTTTTTTTTGTGCTTGTTCATTTATTGCAGGGTTAAAGTTGAAACAACATGGAATTCAGTCTGTAAAAGATCAGGCTGTTTCTTTTTTAAGCCACCTGTTGTGTAAAAGTTAATAATGGCATCATGATTTAGGTATTTATTTTTGTCTTCCAACTGTTTTTTTACTTCTTTTTACAAAGAAAAGCTCTACCAGACAAAAACTACTCATCCAACATACAAAAAGGATTCAATATAGTAAAATAAAAAAAGGTGTTTGACCTGTGACCCTGATCAAGGTGAGAAGATCAAGTTTTATTTGTTTTCAGCGTTTTGTGTTACTGCCGTTCTCTTTCTGAAAACCAGAAACTCTGAGGCTTCCTCTTCGAAGTTTTGAGTTTACATTTTGTTTCATTGGACATGTTAGAACAAACTTTGGTAGCTGTCTGGGGTTTTAATGCTTGTTTTTTTTTATGCATCGTCGCTTAAAGTGTCAAAGGGTGGATACTGTTTAAAGTTTTCAGTTCTTAATCCTCATTTTTCTATGTTTCAAACTGTCAGAAAGAAATAGGTAAAGCAGCACTTAGCTCTTTCTAATTATGTTTTACTGGCTGGAAAATAAAGTAATGTAGAAACGTTAAGAAAAGGTATTCGAAAAGAATTTGGGTTTAATCTATGAAGAAAAGGTAAAGATGGTTAATTAAGCATCTTTTTTTGAAGTGTTTGATCAGAATATGAAAAAGAGAAATTGAGCTGCTGTCAGTTTATAATGATCACAATCATCTGGTGATCTCTTCAGTTTGCCTGTACTAACGGATATAAATGAGAAAGTCTTGTTTTAGTTAATTTAATGTGTATGGCTGTGTGTTGGCTATGATTTTCTGATTTATTTTTATTTTATCTTGAAATGACATCAGTATGTGGATTGGATTCTAAATTTTGCTAAACTTTTATAAGTGCAAAGATGTTAATTTAGACTTTTAGATTGTTATAAAAATACTATTTGGTTTAAAACTGTTTTGAAATTAATCTCTCATGATTCCACATGTTGAACCCAGTTGTCAATTGTTTTACTACACAGTCCAGTCACATTAATGTGACCACCACGTACTTTCCACTTCAGAGTTAAATAACCAATCACAGAAGGCAGGTGGCAGCACAGTGCAGTTGAGCGTATATAAAGGGTGTGTGTGGGCTTCGGAAAACATTTCAATCGTTGGCGTAATGCAGAAACGAAGCGATTTATCCGACGTCCAAAAGGGCATGATCATTGGCTTTCGGGCCAAGGGTGGAAGCATTTCCGAAACGGCTGAGTTTGTGAACTGTTCGCGTGCCGCCGTGGTAAAAGTGTACCGTGCATGGCAAAATGGGACTGTCCAAAATCAACGACGTGGCAAATGTGGTGCACCACGGGCCATAGATGACAGAGGCGAACGACGGTTGCGGAGATGCGTTCGGGCAGATAGACGGGCTACCGTTGAGCAACTGACCACTAAAATGAACCAAGGGGCTACCACAAGTGTCTCCCAAACCACTATTCAGCGAACATTGCTGCGTCTGGGCCTCCGAAGCGGACGCCTGGTTCGTGCACCTATGCTGACTGGTGTTCATCGACGACGAAGGCTAGAATTTGCACGCCAGTACAGCAGCTGGACGTCCACTGAGTGGCGACAGGTAGCGTTTTCAGATGAATCGCGTTTTATGCTCCATCGGACAGATGGACGTTGGCGTATAAGGCGTGAAACCTCTGAAAGGAACCACCCTGCAACCATTGCAGGAACGGTCCAAGCTGGAGGCGGGAGCATTATGGTCTGGGGAATGTTTTCCTGGCATTCTCTGGGTTCACTGATTATTGTGGAAGGCACGATGGATCAATACAAGTACGCATCTGTCCTTGCGGACCATGTCCACCCCTACATGCGCATTGTTTTTCCTCAGGATGATGGCATCTTCCAGCAGGACAATGCGAGGTGCCATACAGCTGCCAGTGTACGTGCGTGGTTCGAAGAGCACCAGGATGAGTTTACCGTCCTCCCCTGGCCAGCAAACTCACCTGACTTAAACCCAATCGAGCATCTGTGGGACCATCTCGATCGAGTTGTTCGCGCCATGGATCCTCAACCGCGTAATCTAGCGCAGCTGGCCACGGCATTAGAGTCGGCATGGCTCAACATCCCAGAGAAGACCTTCAGGGACCTAAGTGACTCTCTTCCTGCACGTCTCGTAGCAGTTCGCTCTGCGAAAGGTGGTTATTCTGGCTTTTGACAGATGGTCACATTAATGTGACTGGACTGTGTATTTTCTTGATTATGTGATTGTCCCCAGTCAGCGATGAGGGTGAATTCATTAATACAGTGTTAATCATGAAATCGCAGCTAACTGTGTCAGAGCTTATTGTTGCACTCATGAATGTTGAAGCTCATAATGTCTGCATCTTTGATTTTTGACTCCAAATACTTGTCTCGCCATGTCAGCTTAGTTTGTGATGAAACTTGAAATGGCTCCACTCATCAGAAATGAATAAAAATGGGGGGAAAAAATGATTTCTTTGTGTTTTAAGAATTTTAAATAACTCTTAAGTTTTATTTATTTTTGTATGTTTGTCCTCACAGCTTAGGTAAACTTTATAGTGGATGCAGTCAAGCAAGCGATGTTCATTATTTCTCTCTAGAAACACATGGTTAGCTTTTCAAGGAAGCAAAGAATAGCACTTTTTGTTTTTAAAACTTTTTTAATGATTAAAGCAGTAGTTCTGTTGATTTTTGGAGAGTGGTGAGCCTTCCCCGGTTTATTTTATTGTATGTAAATGGGTTATTGTATCTTTGGATCTCATTTTTGGGTCTTTTATAGCAAATATTTTCTATTTATTTTAACATCTAGAGTACCTAACAGTATGAAAGTAGTTCTTCAAGGAAACCAGCTGGTCTTTTAATTGAATTGTGTTTGTATAGAGCCATATTTTCTTTAGTCATCTCAGAGCCACCTTCATATAAACAAATTGAATTCAAATCCATTTTTAAATCAATAGGTTTTAGTAGCATCACATTCAGTACAATAAGAGTCAAACTCAATCAAGTTGAAAAGCAATTTCAAACAATTTCTTCCGATAATTGAAAGTCAATATTGGATTGTTCCCTTGCAAAACTGTTTTGTGATTAAAAATGTTTAATTTATTTTTGCTTACATATATCTTGATCAATTAAACTGAAATAAAAAATTATAATCATAACTTTAAATGTAAACTTCAAAATGCACATTTATTTTAAATTTCCTTCAATTTCTGAATGTTGAGTTAGATTTTTTTTCCTTTAACCACTAGATGGAGATGTTGTGATAAAATTGAATAATTTCCAAGACTGAAAAAAATCACACTACTCTTTCTGTCAGTGACTTTAATAATGTCGTAGGCCAAAGGTCATGTCTTTTTTAACAATTGCCCATTCTCTTTCCCCCCCTCACAGTTCTTGACATTTTATATCTTACATCATAAGTTTATTTTAACAATTGTGCTTTTGTTGGTGCAGCAGGGTAATTAGACAAAGCATTGAAGAAGCTTTTATTTAAACAATGCTAGAGCAGTAAAGAAAGGCATCACATTAATTTTAAATGTACTTTTTCAACTCAATGCTCTTTCCTCTCACATATTGTCTCCTGACCTCTGGAGCTCACAGGTTGTTTGGAGATCCGTCAATCTGCATTCTCCAGTACTGTATTCACAACTCTAAAGGTGTACCGAGGCACTTGATTGAATTTTCACAATGTGTCCCAGCACCACAGTGCAGCCTTCCCGCACTCATAGACTAATAATCCAGTTTCCAATTCGTCAGCTGAATATATTCTGCTGTTCATAGGAGAAAGAGAGAGATGGAGGCAGCAGTTTAAGGTCCATGGCCACTTTCATACCTGGAAGCCATGATTGACTGGAAGCCTGACTGACAGAGCAAGCTATAGCCTCGGGTCGATGGCTTAAACCTTTCCACCTGAACCACAGTGACATTTTAGTCCCAGCACAGAGGAGACACATGCTACATCCATAGCTGGAGCTCAGGGTTATTCTCCTATTGCATGAATCTGTCCATCAAGAGTACATTTTATAAATATCAATAATTTGTTTGGAATGAGTCACAGTATGAAAGACATATATTTATTTATTTATTTTTTAATGACATGCAATAGAGAGACACTTTAAATCTTTCACTTGAGGTTCTGTAGCTTGTGCTATTATTTCTAGTTAATGTTTAAGGTTAGTCTATATGTCTATAGCTTTTTTTAAGAACCATCTAGTCAATCCTCAATTCTTAAACCCAATTTTAGGTGCAAATTTAATATTTTTCTTTTATAACTTAATCAGTTGCTGAGACTTTTTCTTTCTTCCAGTTTTTTCCCGGTTGATTTAAGTTGTATAAAATCCTCCAGAGATGCAGACTGATGGAATTAACACAGGACTCTAAATGGTGCCACTTGCTGTGAGCTCATCTCTATTTGTAGGACATTCATCTGTGTCCTTGGCGGACAGAGCAGAAATCTTTTCTTTGTTGATGGATGCTTTTATAATTCAGTGAGAATCCACTTAAAGAGCAAAGCTCTGAATGAATCAAGCGATTGTTGATGATTTGAAAACTTCAATTTGGTGAAATTTCAAAGGCAGAAGAGAGCAGAGCTCAATGTCTTGTCGGTAAACATTTTCTAAAGGACTATTGAATGTTTCTTTGAAAACCAGTTTATATTCAAAAAGCTATAGGACATTGTAAATTATTTATAAACCTTTATAGGCGTTTTATAAAACCAAGCTTCATGTTTGACCTTAGTTTGTTCACATTGTGTCACATTTTGACCTGATAAATTTGTGAATGCTTGAATAACTTGTTGATTGCACTGGACTTAGTTGCATCTTATTCTAGCAGCAATAAAATAAGAGTTGATGGCAGCTGCTGTAGTCCAGAAGCACAAGTGCACCAGCCACAGCTAAGGCTTGGCAAGTTTGTTTGTATCTAACATTTTAGCAATTCAAAGTCCTTTACATGATAAAAACATAAAAGAGTAAATTACAGTAAAATATTAAATATTCTCTGCATGACAACACCCAGATTTGGGGCTTGATCAGTAGCCATGATAACTGGTTGTCTTTTTGTAATCCACACAATGATTTTTTTCATGCATCTACTCAAAGCTTGAATGGGTTCAAAGTCCCCTGGTGACATTGTAATGTAAAGCTGTGTAATTATTAATTATTAGATATAGCCTGAGCTAATGGGAGCATGTAGATATTAAACAGGAGGGGCCCCAATACCATAGCATCACCTTAGCAGTTCACTCATGTATGGATAGGCAAGCTTTGCTGAATCACGTAATGATGAGAGTCTCTGCAACCAATCAGCCTTGGAATGTGATCATATCTGATGACCGAAGGGAAACATACCCTGTAGTCTCTGTCTTCAACATGACAGACTGGAACAAATTGCTGTTAAAAGAGGCCTCAGTATGTCTGATGTCTCCATTCCACCATCACAAGATACAAAGATTCTTGTTTCATTGTTTAAAAAAAAAAAATCCAACCAATTTAAATCCAGGACGCGCGCAATTCAGTTACATCATATAAACATTTAAAGTCAATTATTTCCAATAACTGCATTTTAAAAATTTGTTTGACTTTATTCAAAGCAATAATATAATAGACCTTCAAACATTACAAGTATATCCGCAAATTTGCGGCAAGGTTGGTGCATACAAACAGATGAATATAGTGTCATGTGTAACAATGATGATGCTGATAGGTATAGCTGAGATTGAGAATCCTCATATATTGTTAATAATGGAAACCTAAAAAAGAGCAACACAAATACGTCTAAATTATGGGCTGACTGATCATTTGCTCCTTACTCCACATTTTGGTCTGGAAACAAAAAATGCAACTGGTTCTATTTTTAGCAAGGTAGATAGATGAGTTCAAACCATCAGAGCACCAATGTTTTTACACCAATTAAGCATGACATGATGACTTCTGACAGGTGAAGTGAATAACCCTGACTATCCCTTCATCATGGCACCTGTTAGTGAGTGGTATATACTTAGCAGCAGGTGAACATTTTGCTCTTAAAATTCATGTTCTAAAAGGGGGCATGTGTAAATGTGTAAGGATTTCAGTGAGTTTGACAAGTGCCAAGTTGTTAACCATGTTAAGACTTTCTAAAAAGGTCTTATCCTCCAATGGAAATGTAGTTGTAAACAACTTGGCACTTGTCAAACCTACTCAAATCCTTACATGTGGCCACTATTGTAACTGTAAAGCATCCAAAAACAAATAATTGTTTGTTAATCGTTTGATGGAGGATAAGTGATCTCATGTGTTGACTTGGCTTCTAAACTCTCTAAAATTTGGTCCAATCAGTCATCAATGAGTTTTGCTGCACAAACACTAATCTATGGATGACCCTTCCCACAGCTTACAGGACTTAAAGGATCTACTGCTAAAAGCATGCTTCCAGATGCCACAGCACAAATCCCAGGATCTAGTAAAGTCAGTGCTTCAAGGGGTTAGACTGGTTTTGTGGGAGTATATAGGAAACCAACATATCATTGAGTGGATGGTCATACTGGTGTGCATGATCAGTGTAAGTCCACTTTACTACATCAAAAAATGCAGGAAGCAACAAGTCGCATGACTTTGACATGAGGTCCATCATTTTTTGTCATGCACATTTTATGGCAATTTGTGTAGACAAACACTAACTGCCTACAATACAACGAAGAGGGAAGCAGAAATTTAATAATATAGAAATTATATAATAACTTGACTTTAAGGTGCGTCTCGGCCTGTAGACATCCAAACTAGTTCTTGCTGTTTTTTTATCAGTTGAGAAAAAAACTTTACCATTTATCTAAAATGTGGGTGTTAAGTAATGTTGTTATGTATTGGCACTTCACTCATGAACTACAGCACAGTGTTAAGCTGTGGTCCATAGGCGCCAGTGTCCTTTCATGATGAAATGTGTCCCAATTTCAACATTTCAGAATCACATTAGTAGGTTATTTAACAGGCCTCTGCAGAACGTAATGCCATCCTGAAGAGATACTCAGCCTTTTGATCTGGTTGAGTCAGAGCAGGTCCTTGTGCTAGAGTCAAACAATGTGAAGATACAAGCAGAAATGATGACATACATTTTATTTGCTGCTGTTAACTGGAGCCACATCATAGTCCAACCCCACAAACTAATAATGATTTTTGGGTTCAGGTTATGAGTCCAACTCTTGCAACATTTGAGGAGGTTTCAGGTAATGCGTGTCGACATGTTTGACTGTTTGTGAATGTGCCTTGAGGACAGACTGTCTCAGGAAGGGTGTGGTATTGGCCTCTTTGTCCCCTGAAGAAAACATATTTGTATGTTAAACTCTGGGGTCTTCAGCAAAGTCCAGGCTTGTAGACAGAAAGGAAGTTTGTTTTATGCTTCCAAAAGTTTCCAAAAACGATCAAACTATAAGTGAAAATAAGTCAAAGTGTTTGAAGATATGTCAGGCTAAGCAAGCCAGGGTCAGTAAATTGTTTCCACAAAGGATGAGAGAAACTATTCGGCAAATAAAGATATGATGAGCAAAATCATACTCCTACACGTTTATTCAGTCAGCAAAAAGACTGTAGAAGGACGGACAGCTCAAAACCTCAATGTGCCCATTGGTTTATGGTTTATTTTCAGCTATGACTTAACTGTGAGATTAGAATACTTAAATACTAAATAAAATATACCATATTATTTGGAAATTGACTGCATATAATACAGCTGTGAAATAAGGAAATGAAATGAATGTTTGACTTTATTTATGAGGTAGAAAACTCTGGGGTGAGGCACGGCTTGTTCTACCACCCCTCATCTGTTATGAGACAGGTATTACATACACAGCACCCCTTACCTCCACCCTTAAAACAGGCATTTCGTTTTACTTTAATTTGGTTTCGATTTCCTTTTTTTAAATATATTTTCATAATCACAGATGAGGTTCTCTTGCATCTTTTTAAACCAGCTTCTGGTGGTCAGAGGGGTTAGACAAGTGTAAAAAAATGGAAATGGATTAAGCTCCAATAAAATTTGATGAGATCAATGTTGGAACAACAATCAAATAACCCGGGGCTCACTCAACCATCTCCACTTCCTTTGTTTTTCCATTAAAAAAGTAACACGTCTATCTATAAATCATTTATTTAATATTGCCTTAATGCTTTGATTAATGTCCATGGGAGGTACCCGTGACTGCAGGTGATAAACAAGTTGAAAGGAAACGAGTTTGTCCCTGAGCTGCATTAAGTCGCGCTGACAGATGCTGCTGAGGAGTGAAGGTGGGGTCATGCTCTGCTTTAAATCTGTCGGCATAACTCTACGGAACAACTTTTATTCCATCACACTTATAACCAGTGGAAAAAATGGAAGAAGAGGTGTGAGTGTGTGAGAGACAGAGAGAGTGTGTGTTGGTCCATGTTGAACTGAAGAATATCTGGCAGAAGTGGGTACAGTACCCAAAAGTTTTACTCAAATTACAGTATTACTACTTTCAACATATTTCTCCTCTAGAAATAAAGAAGTAGCCGTCCAAGAAATTACACAAGTAAGTGAAATAAGGTATTCAGTAAAATTAGTCTACCTGATTATAACAAGGCCCAGGGGGAGGGGTGAGCTGTAAGCCAGAAGCTGCACAGAAAATTGAAGATCTAAGGATGAGCTTTGGGGAAAGAGGAAGTGCTTTGTGAGAGAAAGCATTAGAAATATTAAAAACTACAAGTAAATTAATAAAATACTATAGTTGGTCTTTTCCATCTTTAATTTCACACCCAACCCTCCATCCTCTCCCAGAACGTTGTACCATCTTGTTGTCCTCATCACTCCTTGATTCTTTACCTCTTGTTTTTCACGCGGTGTCTGCCTCATATTTAAACAAAATCTGATTGACTGGGAGCTCTCAGCGGTCCAGCATGTGACTGATGGATGACACATGCTACTAACAGGTGAAGTTGGAAAAACAAGACCCAACAAACGCAGTAAAAGGTTAAAGATGCCACTGACCAATCAACACCTGATGGTCCTGACAGGCTGAAGTCATCAGGTGGTGACGGATTGCCTTGCGGCTGATTTGCTGTCTCACTCAATAACTGTTAAAGGTGTTTGAAGGCCAAATGATGTACTTTAGAATCTGCTAACTTAGCGGTTCTCAACTTGGGAGGTACCGCCCCCCCAGGGGGCGTTCAGAGGACGGCAGGGGGCGCTGGCAGAAATTTTTACAAAAGTAAAAACAGTAAAGAACTTATCACTTATTTATGTTTTTAATTAGATTTGATATATTTATTTCTTCAATATTATTGTTCATGTCAGTTTAATGTCACGAGGCTGATGACTCCATGCAATGGACTATTCCCATGGCTTTTTTGTTCTCTGGGAAATTATTTTTGATGATAAATACAGAAACAAGCATACAAATCCAAACATCTGCAATAGTGATAGTACTATTAATAATAAAATAATGGTCAGTAGCCTACAAATTCTTTGGTGGGGGGTGGTAAGGGAGCTGGATAAAGGCTAGGGGGGCGCTGGCCCAAAAAAGGTTTAGAAACACTGTGCTAACTGAAGGTGACATACATGGAAACAGTTCAGGAGATCTTTGTTGGTGTTTACACTACCTACTTTACCCCTGTACAGTTATTTTGTCGTAGGTAAAGTGTAAATGGTAAGGTTTGGTCTGTTTTATAGTGCACAGATAAGAAAAATCTACATTTTTTATTATTACTTTTATCTCAGCTTAGTTTTGACTTCAAGTCAGTTTGCAATGTCAGTTTTTTTTAACATGTATTTTGTTTTGGTAAATTTGCAACTATAACATTATTTTATCAGAATTTTTAATCCACAGTGTAAAACAATTATTGCGACATACTGGCTGGGTCACACTTGGCAGTGGTGGTTGATATCCTGCTGTTCTGCAGGAGTGAAAAACTGAAATACACTGGTGGAAGGTTCAGGAATAAAATAACAGGTCGCAGCAATAAAAATGATCATGTAATATGTTTAAGATGCAATTTCATTTTTACTTAAACTGGAACAGTTTAGGACAAGGTAACAACATGGCATTGAGATTGTTTTGCTCTCTGTGTGTGACATTTACAATGTGCACCCAATCTTTCAGTCCTGGCAAAGACTGAAGCATTTCCATATGGAAAAACATATGGTTTGACAAGTTTTAGTTAGCTGCCATGCTGATGGTACAAATGGATTTTATTTTGCATAAAAATTAGTTTGTGACCTTTAGAAATAATCAATATAACCTTCTATCTTTGAAGCACTTCCGTTATTTGTAGCTGTAAAAATGCAAAAAACACTTTCACTGGTTTTAAAATGTTTAACAACTTAGTTCAGATGTGGAAGATAAGTTAAAAAAAATTACACATCTTTGGTGTAATTCTTCATTTACTTTATGATATTGAAATTATTAAAACCATTCATATTGTAGAATATTTTTAGGTAAATAGAAGAAGCTTTCATGATTTTTCTTTAGGAACAAATTAAATGAATTTGTAAAAGACTGCAAAACTGAAATATCTTTTTTAGAGAGTTTTCACCACAAGTACAATCACGGTATTGCATCAAATATCACAGTGCAGAAAAATCCTTCAAAGACAAACTAGAAGAGATTTGAAAAATATCAAACAAAATCTTAGTTTATGAGCAGATGCTGCCATCTGACAACAAACATTCAGAGATAAAATTAGGTCTTGTTTTGCAGATGTTACATGCGTTAATCAGAAAATTTATTATTGCTGCTGAGAAAACATCATATGCTGAAAGCAGGGTTTTTTTTTAGCAAATTTAAACCGAAAATGCTTTGAATTATGCAAATGGGATTGCAAAACATTGCAGGCATGTTTTATGCATCTATTTAAAATTTGACAGTTTTTTTTTCTTTCAGGCTTCAATTTGTTGATTGTTTTATGATTTTCAAACTGTAACTGCACTTAATGATTCAGAACATTTTCTGTGCAGAAACCACAGACTATTGTCTCCCAATCTGTGTTTAATCACTTACAGCTGCTCTTTCTAAGGCCTGATTTCTCACCAGGCCAGTTCGGATCATAACCATTCCCAAAAACACCATTATTACCTGGACCAGATGGACTCTGAAAGAACCATGATGCAAAGCTGTTGAGAAACACAAATGTGAAAATGTACAGGTTTAAGTCTCAAAGACGATTTAAGCTGGTGTGTCAAGACAGCCATATTTTCAAGTATGAGAGCAAGTTACAACCACAAACTTCCACGTCTTTCATTAGGATTTCATTTCATAGACAATATTAGGTATGATTTTCATTGTTTCCATTACTGAAAGCATGCTTTGATCTACTTCTTGGCTCAGCGTAATCTAGTAAATGTTAAAAACTGACTGATGATTGGAGCGTGTCTTCCTGTGTACAGATCTAAAAGACCCTAATAAATCCTGTTTCTGCATTGATATTCATATAATAACATCTTCTGAACATCATATTAAACCTACCTGGGGTACTTGCCAAAAAAAAGATAATGATAGATAGTTGATGACTTGGCTCAAAACGTAGCATTTATTCTTTATATTGATATCTGTTATGTGCTTACTGGAACTTTTATAGCCTACAGCTGGGAGAGAGTTCCAGCTTAAAATCCTCAGACTGCTCTGCTTGTGAGTGTTTCTGGTTGCCCAAAGCAATGTGATTATTGAATAAAGTTTACTTTGATCTTTCAAAAAACAGATTATGGGGGAAAGATTTTCTTGCAGAATTGCCAGTGGGGGCGCTTTAAGCAGAAAAATAACCTCAAGGAAGGGTAGTTTAACTTCACAGCTTCCAGTGTGGATCTGTTTGTGTTAGCATTGGACCTGGATAAGCCGTGTTATGTAGTGGAACTTGAATATTATTGAAGCAAGGGAGATTAAGAAAGTGAGTTAAAAGGCAACCCATACAATTTTCTGCAGGTGGGATCATTATACTGGCGTTGTGATAATCATGCTAATGTCAAAAAAAATATTCCCATGAAGCAAAAATATTATATTTTGAGAAAATCTTCTAAAGGTCTTTCAAACCTAGTTAATTTATTTTTTCATCCTGTTGGTATTCTTTATAGGAAACAAAACACTTAAATGCAAGTCAAGTAATGACAGGTAAAGTGGGTATTAATGTCTCACATTCTCAGATTATAATGTTTAGTTTCCTATGATGATTCTCACATAGGGCTCAGTCTATTAAGGAGATATTCTAGGTCCTTTGTCCTCCTTGTTTACCCAAAACTGAGGAAACAAGTATAACAGCTGTTAGTTGTCAATAGGCCACTTTTTTAAAATGGGGATATGAACAGAGATGGCAGTCAGCACTTGCTGCTGTCTACTCATCAAAAAAGGAAAACACAAAACTAAACCCTAAAAAAGCCACATAACTGTTAAAGTAAAAGATGCATTTTTAAAATTTATACAGCATTAGTTGCATCAGACTGTGTTCTAGTAAGGTATGGCATTTCACACAGTGATCCACTCAGACCTTTTACCAGTTTCTGATTCTGCTATTCAAGACAGGTTTTTGTAATAAAGTTTTCAACCAAAGATAATTGAAATTCTGCCCATAAAATGTTATTATGATGCATAATGAGGAGCTGGAAGAGAAACTATTGATCCAGTCTCATTCATGTGCAGTTTCATATACTCTGTTTTCCCTCATAAATATGCATTCTAAGTTAAGTGGGCACTCTACTGTATTTTGTGTGTCTGTTGTTATACATGTCTTCAATGTTGTAAATGCCAGTTTATTGTTGTCTCTTTAATGCTTGATTAATATACTGGTATATTTGTAAATGTCTTAGAACATAAAAAAAAAATCAAACACAAGCACCTAATAAATAAATTAGTAAATGTAATTACAACATTGTGTTTGATTGGTGTCATTGCCTGACCAGCTTTTAATCAAATTATCTCATTACTGGCTTCTCTGCAGTGCAGGTTTATCAGAAATGTCAGTCCATTCAAGAATGTCTTCCTCATTTTATTATTTCCCATCATTATTTATAAACAGGTCAGCCTCTGAGGCAGAAACAATTAATTTTATAAGCAACGGAATGCAATAAGCAGGAATTTGTTTAATTTGCTACCCCCTCACAGAGACTTTCATAGCCTCTTTAAATTATAATTTTTTCATTTGTACAGATAATGCTTGCTGATTAGATCTCCAGCTTCAGTATTTAAACAGCCACTGACATTTATCAACAAATCTGTCAATACAATTGCATATAACAATATCAGCTATTTACGACTTATGTAGCTTCAGCAATGTCCTATCATCCACTTACCTACTTTTTGTTCCTGTACTTACAAGGTAATTACGCTTTTGACCTCCCGTAAAACCAGAATTGATGCTCATGTCAAGCATGTCGAAACATCGATGGTAATTTATCGTAACTCATGCAGCATCAGTAATTTCATCAAGGGCTTTCCGATTATTAAATTCTGACTTTCTCTCCAGCACGCATGATGATGGAACCACAATAAACCATAATAATAATGAAATTCTCAGCATTTGTGCTATGAATTATCAGGTGTGGCAGAAAAACCGCCTGAGGAACAACTGTTCAACAATGATGAGTTTTTAAATCTATAGTGCAGGAATTACATGACAAATTTGTGATGTCCACTTCCCATGTAATTGTATTGTGACCTTTCGATGGGTCACCAATAACAATAGCTTTAAACCATTTATTCTGTTATGCTATGTGTTTTATTCACTTTAACTAGTCTTCAGACGATATAAATAATAAACTGAGACAAGCTGGAGATTTTATTAGTTTCCCTTTAAGGAACTTCATCTGAGCTGCGTAGAGAGGATCAGTTTCAATAAGGAGGAAGAAAACCTGAGTGAAGCAGAAAGATTAAAAGAACCTTCCAACAAAAACAGGGGAAAAAAAGAGCTTAGTGGTGATACGGACCAGAAGAAACATGCGGATACAGACTCAGAAGATCAAGGAACGCATTTGGAATCACTTTCTTTCACAATGTCAAACAGAAAGCTCTCATAACTGAACAGGTTTGGACAAACCTGCCATGCCTAAAAAAAGCAGTGTTGCCAAAATACTTACTGTAGATATTGTCTCCAAGCTCTGGGGATCCGAACCAACTTGTCAACATCTAAGCTCTTCTCTGCAGGGCACCAACAAAGAACAATGAGGCTAATTTTCTCAGGGAAAAGCTGATTATTCTTGTTCAGAAGAGCTGTAATTAGGGACTGTTTCTTTCTATTCAGAAAAAAACGCAGCTGCTCTACAGTGACATTCCACCCTCAAATGGAATTGTAAATCATGCTGACAAGATGTAATATCAAAGTAGAAACTGCCTTGCTCAGTGTCAGAGGTTAGTAAACAGTACAGAAAGACACATTTGTCTCATGCTGATCGTCAGATCAGGTCTCTCAATTGCTGGATGTTAAGGACACAAATAGAGCAGCAGCAAATGATAAAAATCAGAATGCTGTTTTTCTTTTTTTGTTTTTATTTTAAAAAATCCGTACATAATACCACAATACATTTCTTGTCCTTGTGTTCCTTTAGACAAAGTAGCATTTTTCCCACCAAAGTCATAAAAATGCTACTTATTTTATTGTATTTAACTGAATAATTTGTATTCCATTTCGTCTGTGATGACAGAATCACAAATCAATAATAAACCAGAAATGAGTTGTATAAGCACCTAAGCAAGATTTTTGTTAATCCACTTCCAGTTGGTTTCTACGTATTTTTTCTTTCCTAAAAATCATCTCTGGCTAATTTGCAATACATCACACTTACCACACGCACATATGCACATACACACACACACGCACACACACATTTACAACATTTACATGCAACTATTTTAATGACCCATTCTTTCTCTGGAAGCTAAACTGAATAAAGATGTTATCCATTCCTGACATTTTTGTTTTCTCTGTCACATGTATTAGTATCACGTTTAGAAAGACATCAAGTCTAGTCGAGTAGATACTAAACTGAAACACAATGAGGTTACTAGGAAAGTTATGGGCTTCCTCCCCTGTAGTTCACAGCTTAATGACAGGGGGCACTAAAGAACAGAGGAAGTGGCTAAGCCATGTGTTACTTCATATTTGACAGAAGAAACAATATGATTCGTGTCCCGTATTGTTAGAACTTGTCAAGGTCCAAGCCAGTTGTCATCTCCATGGTGATGTAAAAAACTGATTTCACCAGATGAAATATTTCACCTCTTTATTTTTCAGTTTTCTTGTAATACATCCTTCATCGCATTAATTTTTGTTGACACACAAACAGGACTTTAAATTTAATGTCTCTCTTCTATTTACAATGCCTTTGATAGGGGAGAAAAAAAGCTCTAAAAAGAATCAACAGTGTATAGTCAATACCTGACACAGTCCCTTTAGGTTATTGTTCTTCTTTCATTTTGAAAATGTTCTGATTCATTTACCCATTTCAGAGAACTTGTGTAAGAAAAAGGAGCCATGGTTGAATCCTCTTTGTTCTTACCTTTCTAAGAAGTGGTTCACATGGAAGTACAGTCACAAAAAGTAAACTTACATTTACTATTTAATGATATAAAAAACAGCTTGGTACCTTTCAGAGCTTAATAATAGGTGTTCACAGCTGATGGAAATGGAAGTCACATCCAGGACTGAGGCTTCTGTCCAGGGGCTGTACACTCTGGTTGTATCTGAATTCTCCCTATAAATTATTTTCAAATAATTGTTAAATAGCTTCTTTGAAGTTCACCCATTTAACAATGGGTGAACTTTGTTTTGGGTGAATTTTGTTTCCTGTAGAACAACTTTTAGCTGCAAAAACTTGAACCAGGAGCCTTTTTACCTTCATTCATTAATTGCAATACTGTAAAGAAAGTTCTTTACAACTCTGATAAATATCGATTACTACCATAGCAACATAATGTCTTGTATTAAAGCACATTTAAACAATAGATCTTTGGACCTCAGTTATTAGTATTTTTAATCTGCAGAAGGGTGCCTAGTCTCATACTGACACCACCTTGTTTGCCGTTCATATAGCGATTTGCTGCTGTGTTATCATTGTGGTGATAATGAGAGTTTAATGTTTACAATGTGACCAGATGCTGTGGTTAAAATTGATGCCCAAATAATCATCTCTCTACCACTTTACCAGACAGCTGTTGTGAGGGTTTTGATAGTTTTCTTGAACGATGTCTCCAGTATTGGTTTCATTTGTCCCAATAACATCGTTCCAGAAGATTTGTAGGCCATTAAGAAGCAACTTAGCAAACATAAGTGAAGTGGTCATAATATGTTAATTAAAAAGGCTTTGGCTTCAAGCAAGGCATGTTTTCTTTTTTAAGTATGTTGTCTTGGAAACTCAGTAGAGTCTAATATGGAGCTCTTGTTTCTTTTTTGTCATTTCTCTTTATTTTGGACAGTGTAAACTTTGGGTGCCATTGTTGCATCAGCTTCTCTTTCTAAATAACCTTTCACTTTTGTTTCTTACACATTCTAATCATTACCTAATCAATGTCTACTAATTAAACATGATTACCATGGAAGCGGTCCTGGTGTGCTGCGGCAACAAAGAGCTGTTTTTGTTTCTGCATTTATTAATTTGCCTTATAGGTGATTGGTCGGTGATTCCCTGATTACTGGATGTTGAGGGAGTTCTTATTTTCAAGATAAAAGAAAGTGATTATGTTTCTCAATTATTAAGCAACTCTAATTATGTGTATGAAAACTAAACTGTCTTTCAGAACCATTAGGCCTTTGCACTGTTGGTTGACATGTGAAATCTGTAGGGTAAAAACTTAATTTAGAAGTTTTGTGTTTAGTTTTTTTTTTATATAAACTTGAGAAAATAGCATCACCTGCCACTTTATAATGGCATTGTTTTTATGTGGAATAAAAGTGATTAATACCTATTCATCTGCAGTGAACTCGACTCTGTTGAGCTTTATGGAGCAGGGAGTTCAGGAGTCAGATAAAAGGCTCATTTGCATGAAGGAACCGTATTGTGCTTCCTCACACTCTGGCAAACAGTTGATCTAACAGGGAGTTAAAAAAATATGAGCCATTATCCTGACCGAAAAGACAGAGCTGCCAATAAAAATAAAACTGTCAAGAGAGGCTTGAGCATATGCAGCACAGTGAAATGCTTGTGTGTGTGTGTGTGTTGTGAGCGTGTGTGTGATGCTGGCAGAGTTCTTGTCCGCCTTTTATAAGTGTGTTTTCAGGAGGGTCAGACACGCTTCACCAACATTTCTCAAGTAAAAAGTCCCTTGATCGTTCTCCATCTACGTTTGCGTGTTTGTTTTTATTCACTCTAGGGACACAATTATATTTACACATTTGCATTGGGGAGAAGTTTTTCTTTTTGGTGACATAGTGGGAAGGAAAAGCTATTGACGGTGTATTGTCCTCCAGAGACTTCCTTTGAGTCAGTGAGGAACATTTGTTTATTTTAATAAACAAGAGTAATGTTTCAAAGCTAATTTATAACTCATATTTAGCCTTATTACACCAGGGTGTGGTAGATTCTATGTGTTTATTTTGGTTTAATTTTATTAATATGATATAGAGCTAATGAAAACACAAAATTCAGTTTCTCAGATCATTTAAGTATTATATCATAAAACCAAAATTTCGCATTGAATCAACTCAGATTCTTTCTTCATATTGGTGGACCTCGATTTACAAAACAAATGTACAAATTGCTTACAAAGTACATTTTCAACCACTTTGCAGAAATTAGTAGCTAATCTGCTCCATTGTTTCAACAGCAAGGACAAAAACCACTTGGTGTTCTCTGAACATGATTTTTGGCAGTCAGTGAACGCCTCCTTTTCAACACCCTGTTGTAAACTTTCCCAGGGAGGCTGAGAAGATTCCTCAACAGTGGGAGCAAACTGCTTGGCCAAGCCGCTTTAAACCTGGGACTGCCACCCCAGTCCGAGGTTAAAACTGGTGCCTCTACACTAGTGTTGTACCAGGAGACAGTGAAGAAATAAGTCTGATTAGTTGGCTCCACAGCGCCCAGAAGCTCCAGCATCTTTGAAATATTCTCACCCTCATTTTTCCTTTTCTGAGTCATCAAATTGATTTGCTTAACTTCTTTGAAACCAACAAGTTCTCATCTGTAGCCTCTCTTAATTTCTGCCATACCAAATTCTTGGTGCAGTTCTTTTTTGTACGCATGAAAAACATGACATTAACCCACTTTATTGCTGCTACGAAAGACGCCTGCTTGCAACTTGGATACATTTTGAGCTCAACAGTGTGTTTGGCCTCAGGACACCTGAAAATAATTTTACTGAAGTGCAAATCTTTGAGAGTTCTCTTTGAGCTATTTCTGAAAACCTAAATCTTCTTATTGTGTTCCACATCATTCACAGAGAAAGGATTTTTACTGGAATTAACAGGCTTAAGTTACACACATACACAGAGGCAGCCTATGTCAAAGCTCATCTAACGTACAGAAAATACCACCGGACAAACCAAGGTGTTTGGTTTAGGAAAAGTTGCATCCACACAATAAAAACGTGATTCCTGCAACTGATGTGACTTTTTCTCATCATATATACACAAGGAAGAAGATTTAAGAGATTCATATCACTTAAAACAGTGTTAGACATCTGATAAGTCAGTATATCTGTAAAACCTCCCTCTATCTACTAAAAAACACGTTGTTTCATGCAGCCATGCGTCACAGATTCATGTTGAGGGAGAAGCACTTATTGGGCTATAAGTGTGTTGTCATTAATACAAATCGCACAGCTGGCAGTTCAAAAAAGGTATTTAACAATTAAAGAGAATGAAAAGAGAAAATATGCCTTGACATCTAAAGAGTGGTGGGTGCAACAGCCAAAGCCTTCAATTTAAAATGAAAAGAAGGGAAACCTTAAAAGCATACTATTCCTCATGTTTATGTCTAATTGATGTGAGAAAAACAGAACCAAGCAACAAACAAATATGACCCTCCAAGAACAGAAACGTATGCATCATGAGCCAGAGTGGCATGAGATTCTCGTATACACAAATCTGTAAGGAAAAAATAGAAAATCACTTAGAACCTGTAAGAAAATGTGAAAAACTAACAAACCATGATCAGTGAATGAAATACAGCAATCAGCAAGAAACAAAATGATTGACATCTGAAAGAAGAAGAAGGTTTTTCTAAGGAAATGAGGCCAACATTTCACTTAAATTCACTTTTGTTACAGGGAAACTGTAACAAACCTCTTCCAAGGTTTTGTGAGCCACAATGAGAGCTATTATCCACAGGTGGAGAAAACATGAAACAGTGGGTAATCTGTCCCAGGCATGGCTGATGTACCAAAATTACTCCATCTATATTAATAGATATTTAGATATATACACAGCAAATCCACTTTTAAAGTGTCTATATGGGTCCACACCAGATAGTGTTAATTTAACTCTTTTTGGAGAATTAGTACTTTAACTCTTATACAGTGTAAAATTATTAACTCCAGCAGATTTGATATTTAACACTTGCTAACACTAATTCAGGGTTAGATCTTAATATTAACTCTCACAGAGTACTTCTTTAACTTCCTAAGAGTTATTTGTAATTAGGTACTTTATTGTTTTAAACCTTTAAAAATTCTTTGGAAAATATACATTTAATAATGAGGCAATGATTCTCTCAAATGCATTTATTTCAATAATTACAGAACATGTTACAACGTGGAACTCACCAGTGTAAATATTCCCTCAAGGGCATGTATCTTAAATACTTTGTCTAAGTGAAACAAAATATCCAGATATGGGTCTTTTATTACCAACCCCTGTACTGTGTTGGCTCTGGAATAAGCCCTCCAGTGACCTATGTAGCTTTATCCTACTTTTGCAGGATTTGAAAGCCTTGATCAAAGCAAATCTTAATGAATGTAATGATCACTCTTACAGACCTTTTGTAACGTTCATACTCTCTTAGACCTTTAAAAATGCTCAAAAACTGCTTTGCTTCACTTGAAGAAAATGTCAATGTCTTCCACAGCAAGCACTGTGAGATAAAGGGCATTGAGCCCATGCCAGGCAGAAAGCTTGGTCCAAGACAAGCTTTTAGAGCCGTCACATTTACTTCAATTGTAACATGAATGGTTGCAGTTATTTTCCATCACACTGATGGACTTGACTGCTTCAGTTACATAACTTTAGTACAATTAAATAAAAGAGGGGCAACTGCATATTCTACTCTATGAGCAGCTGCAGTTGGTAGAGAAAGATTGATTTATAAATCTTTACAGTAATATATGAATAATGATATCCATGTCATGGCTCACTTATTGGCTCAAGTGGATGAGTTGTTGAAGCTGGACTGATGGTTTGTGGCTTCCTCTATTGTAAAATGGTGCCTGAGCTGTCATAGTAAAGGAAGAGATGAACAAAAACATCATTTTTTGTCCACTCCTCATCTATGGTTAGAACATAAAATCAAATGTCTGTCAGTGTGATGCATGGGTTCTGTTGAAAATGCCTTCAGTAGAGCAAATTATTTCCACTCATCTGAATTTTGTGCAGTGTTGTATAGTAACGAAGTAAAAATACTTCACTACTTTATAGTATATTTTGGAGTACTTCATACTTTCCTCGAGTATGAAAATTTTTGATAACTTTAACTTTTACTTCACTATATTTCCAAACTTAACTGCATACTTTTACGCTGATACATTTTCAATGTGTGGTTTAGTTACTTGTTACAAAAAAGCGAGAAGTCGGACACAAATGGAACCCCATACAACATGAACCACATGTCATATATATATATGACCATATAAATGGTCATATATATTCATGACCATATATATATGTGGTCATGACCACATATATAGGCACAAGGTTAACTTAACCTGCTTTACAACTGAACCAGTTTCTGACATGAACCACATACAGTATATATGTGGTTCATGTCGTATGGGGTTTGTATGGGGTTCCATTTGTGACATGAACCACATATGTACACAGTCCAGTCACATTAATGTGACCACCACGTACTTTCCACTTCAGAGTTAAATAACCAATCACAGAAGGCAGGTGGCAGCACAGTGCAGTTGAGCGTTATAAAGGGTGTGTGTGGGCTTCGGAAAACATTTCAATCGTTGGCGTAATGCAGAAACGAAGCGATTTATCCGACGTCCAAAAGGGCATGATCATTGGCTTTCGGGCCAAGGGTGGAAGCATTTCCGAAACGGCTGAGTTTGTGAACTGTTCGCGTGCCGCCGTGGTAAAAGTGTACCGTGCATGGCAAAATGGGACTGTCCAAAATCAACGACGTGGCAAATGTGGTGCACCACGGGCCATAGATGACAGAGGCGAACGACGGTTGCGGAGATGCGTTCGGGCAGATAGACGGGCTACCGTTGAGCAACTGACCACTAAAATGAACCAAGGGGCTACCACAAGTGTCTCCCAAACCACTATTCAGCGAACATTGCTGCGTCTGGGCCTCCGAAGCGGACGCCTGGTTCGTGCACCTATGCTGACTGGTGTTCATCGACGACGAAGGCTAGAATTTGCACGCCAGTACAGCAGCTGGACGTCCACTGAGTGGCGACAGGTAGCGTTTTCAGATGAATCGCGTTTTATGCTCCATCGGACAGATGGACGTTGGCGTATAAGGCGTGAAACCTCTGAAAGGAACCACCCTGCAACCATTGCAGGAACGGTCCAAGCTGGAGGCGGGAGCATTATGGTCTGGGGAATGTTTTCCTGGCATTCTCTGGGTTCACTGATTATTGTGGAAGGCACGATGGATCAATACAAGTACGCATCTGTCCTTGCGGACCATGTCCACCCCTACATGCGCATTGTTTTTCCTCAGGATGATGGCATCTTCCAGCAGGACAATGCGAGGTGCCATACAGCTGCCAGTGTACGTGCGTGGTTCGAAGAGCACCAGGATGAGTTTACCGTCCTCCCCTGGCCAGCAAACTCACCTGACTTAAACCCAATCGAGCATCTGTGGGACCATCTCGATCGAGTTGTTCGCGCCATGGATCCTCAACCGCGTAATCTAGCGCAGCTGGCCACGGCATTAGAGTCGGCATGGCTCAACATCCCAGAGAAGACCTTCAGGGACCTAAGTGACTCTCTTCCTGCACGTCTCGTAGCAGTTCGCTCTGCGAAAGGTGGTTATTCTGGCTTTTGACAGATGGTCACATTAATGTGACTGGACTGTGTATATGTGGTTCATGTCAGAAGCTGGTTCAGTTGTAAAGCAGGTTAAGTTAACCTTGTGCTATAGGTAAAACACCTAATTTTCTTAACTAAATGATGCCTGCAGGTATAGCTATTAGCAGGTTTAATTTTTCCTGCACTTGGTTGTGTTTATTATTTTAAGTGTATTTGACAAGTTTACTAAAATATAAAAAATGTCATTCAAACTGCATTTACCTTGTTTTACTTTTAACTTATACTTTTCATTACATTTCTTGAGTACATACATTTTTACAGTAATTTCCATACTTAAGTGCAATACATTTCAGATACTTTAAGACTTTAACTCAAGTAACATTTCAGTCAGTGACTTGGACTTTTACCAAAGTCATATTTTGGAGAGGAACCTAAACTTTTACTTGACTCTGAGATTTCAGCACTTTATACAACACTGATTTTGTGAGCTACTGTCGCTGCTGCTCAGACTGAAGCTCAAAGGTGGAGCTTTGGGTAAATAGTTGGCACATTGTTTGAGAAGGCAAACGAATGGCTGCCACAGAAGAATCAAACTACTCCTCAAATATAAGTGAATGGCTCAAAGAAAATCTCTGTTTTTGAGGAGGGAATGGCATTATAACATGAGATAAATTCTCAATAAAGTACATTTTGTATAAAACACTCCCCCAAATGCTGATGATATGATATTGAATTTCTTAGATTGGAATATTGCATCAAACTAATTCAACAACATTATAATACAAAAATGTGGGCTTACTATGAAACTACTGGAATTCAAAGTCAGATTCTTTTTACACTTTTTACCTTTAGATCTTGTCACTTCAGTAAATATTCTTTCTTTAAAAGAGTTATTTCTTTTTCAATTTTTTACAGGAGACATAATGCTTTCTTGATCAAGCTTGGATATGTCTGTAGTCTATACAAAACATTTTCATGACAGTTTTTGCACATTTGTTTTTTGCTAATACGGAGAAAAACAGCTGGATGTTATTTTTAGCTCTTGGACTAGAAGCAGTAGAGTCCTCAATGAAAGTACAAAAATGTGATAAAAGATCATTTTAAATGTCACTCTGTACTCTACAGACCTAAATGGAATATTTGGTCTTTTGTTTTGATATTTGACATTTTTGGTTAGATTTATACTTTTTTGTGTTTGCCTTTTTGTGCAGCAGTTGTTCAAAACTCAGAACATAAAACATTTTCTTCACAAATCTTTGTTTTTCCTTAAATTTGTACCAGACTGTCTGAAAATGTCATACTTAAGCTTAAAATAAATTGTGAGTTGGCAAAACCAAACATTTGCAATCTGCAGTTTTAGTTTAAGAAGCAGGATTGACTCTGACCTGAAAGAGATTTAGTGTTTGTTTATGAATATCCATAAATAGATTTTCTTAAAACAGTGTCTGAGAGTGGGGCCTTGTGTTGGTATGTCCATAAATCAAGTGGGCAGATGGTGCTGAAGCAGGAGGTACAGGACTGTCCAAAACTCCTATGTATGTGCGCATGTAGGTGTGTGTGTTTGTGTGTGTGTGTGTGTGTGTGTGTGTGTGTGTGTGTGTGTGTGTGTGTTTGTGTGTGTGTGTGTGTGTGTGTGTGTGTGTGTGTGTGTGTGTGTGAGTATAAATGTCTGTGTCAGTGTACACCTTATGGTTGAAGTGTCCATGTGTGTGAACACAGCAGGCTCCAGGAAACAAGGAGCAAATTCTCAGCAGTTCTGCTTCACTGACACACATGACACACTGTCCATTCATCCATCTGTCTATCTCTCTTTCTATATAGCCACACGTCAGAGCGGCAGTTAAAAAAGCATTTTCAGGGCTTCAGAAAAGACTAATGTTGTCAGTCAACCACAATTTACGTTCCACCCTAAGACAGATGTCTGTTTTCTCCTGGAGAGGTACTGCAGGAGTATCCAGACAATATTTATGGGTCCCATTCTGTGTGAGTGCCAGGTGGAACACTAATGGCTTTACCTCTCAGCAAGTGAACTCCAAGCAGAAATGTATTGTTATTGACAAAAAAAACAATAAGGTAAATATCTTTTACAGTCAAAATGGTGAATGAAGGTCACTAGACACAAAGGATCCCTTGTAGATACCTGAGATAGCATTACCAGCAGTTGACAAACTTTATTAATGTTTATGTTTTGGGTTTGCATGAGGCATTTTGCAACTGTCTGTGGATAGCCTGGTAAAAACCTACTCTGTTTTTAGATTTGCTTCACACAGAAGGTCTGGACTCTTGCCCTGTGGAGAAATGCTTGCTTGCTGGAGGTGTGGACGCTGTTGAAATTTTAAACTTTACCCAATCGCTAACATTTGAACGTGACATATGTAATGCGCCGGTTCGATGCTATGAAGCTTAATAAAAATTCTCCCCCACTGAGAAGAGAGAAATGCCCAAGTTAACAAGGAAATAATTCATGTTAATTCAATATTTGAATTATTACTGCCTATTTTAATATTTCAAACACCATAATATGCACTAATGTCTTGTCTGCCTTGGGACTACTGCAGTAGATAACATCCACATTCTTCCTTACCTCCTCTCTGGGTACAGCCAATCAGCAGCAGGGAAAATGAATAGTGTTGTTACATGGAGCAGAACAAAGAGCAGAACCACAAAAATATGCATTTATGGACTAAAACTGAAAGTTGTTTATTCCTAATTTTTATTTAGGTCTACTTACACAAATGCATCATAATTCTACATACCATTTTATAACTGCAATATTCAGTCTGCAAAAGACGTTTAGCTGGAGTATACAAATAATTTTTGATTACCTGTTTTATTCAAAGTATATTTCTTCATGTTATAATCTTCATTTAAGATGTTAGTGTTAATACTGTGTATGAAATCTTAGTGTTATTTTTTACACTTTTGAGAATGAGAATCTCATACTGGCCAACTCCTAATGCATCATAAAACCCTTCATCATAAAAGTAACGTAAGTCTGGTGTCCACATAGTCCAACTTGTTTAGTCAATGTTTCAGGTATAAGAAAGAATCAGCACTACTTTTAAGAGTCAGTAGGAGGGAGGGGATTTTACATTCCAGTGTATCAGACAGGATGTTTTTTTATGCACTTTCTTGTGAAATGTAAGATCCCATACTCAGGTTGCTCAGGCACAGGCTGGCGATAGGCAGAAAAGGGAAAAAAAAAGTTGTCTTTTTTGGTAGAGGAGCACAAGGCCATGGCCAGGACAAGATAACACCTGAAAGAGAGCCTTTGTTTGCACAGACAGCTGGGAGGACGATAGAGAAGAAATACAAGATCTCTGAAGGTGTCTAACTTGATTTGTAAAGGTTTGTCAGAAAATGAAAAGCAATGTTGTCTTAAAAAAAACATTTAAAAAAAACTTTGTGAGTTGGAAAAGGTAGCTGTTTGCTGTTTAACATAACATTGATGTTTTTATGTTTTTGAACTTTGTTGTAATGTTATTTCATCTGCCCTACACATAATTCAGTGTAGACTTTACTTTCATTCATTTGGCTATGGATGTTCACACAAAGAGGAACTGAGGAGATTTACAAGGAGCTCCAAATTCACAACATTCCTGTTTTTAAATGATCTGCGAGAAATCCAACACTTTAGCAAAGACATTTGATCTTTGATTGCTTCTTAATTTGCAATAGTTTAATGTGAATTATTTGGACATTTAATCTTTTTGTCATTTTTTACAAACATTTCTTTTCTCTTGCTTCAATTTCATCCTCTGTCGCCCCCTTTCCCTCAGAGCCAGAGGCAGAAAGATTGTGATCTTTCAGGACAGCTCATACAAATGTCAAGTAAAAAACTCCATCAGGTTACCTTTAGTATGTATCCATGTCATACTGTATTGTGCAAGAACCTGTATATCCAAACCCCACAGTTGCTGGTGTGTATATATTTGTGGTTCTGGATGATATTATTATTCAGATGTGATCGCATCCCATACTGACATGATTAATAACCTCAGAGAAACTAAATACCATCTCCTTAAACACACTTCAAAAACAACAACAGCAAAAATAAGAAAAAAAAAATCATACAAAATAAACAGGAAAATACTGTATATTTCTTATTACTGGAGAGAAAATTCAATATTAAAGGCATATTGCACCATTGATCATCAACGTGAAACCAAATCATTATTTTTGTTACAAAAACTTTAAACAGAGAAACAATAGCTTATGGAACTTGGGTACAGAATGCCAGACCAGAAAAAAAATACTACAAACTTAAAGTTAATAGTTTAAATAACAGCAAATAATAGTAGCCAAAAGAGAAAGTAGCTGAAAAAAAGTGGTCAGTTTGTCCTCCAGTGGCCAAAACCCGTCCTGCATAAATGCAGAGATAGCTCAGGATGGGACAAAAGAAAGGCAGAGTTAGGGAGTACCATCAATCAAAGCTCTGCTCTGATGTTATCATTTCTGCTTTGCAGATTATGTGAAATTATGAAAGTTTATTGTGATTTTTCTAGCCTTGTAGCTCCTCTTACCCCAGATTTATTTTCACTTGATGAGGCAGAAGTTGTCAAAAGTACATACAAATGTAGCTTTAGCAATAAATTGAAGATGCTTTAAAGTCAAATGTTGTTTCTGCAGGAATTAGATAAGTCTTTGAAGTTAGCACAAAATGGAAAATCCATTTATCAAGTTGATCTCTAGAGTCTCAGAACCGGTGCTATTTCCCCCAAATTAGGGATCTCTTAAACGGTGACCAGAATTTGGTCTTGATTCCCAGAATGCCATCTGTTCTTATTCGATGAACAGGATCATTGAGTCCTGCCGCTGCTTGCATGATTCTTATCAGGCTGTCTGGGTAGGCGTCAGGTGAAGTGGGGGTAACTACAAATCAAAGGCACTCCTGTAAGGTCCGATAATTTTACATCTTTTATAGAATGAGAGAAGTATGGAATATATAAAAACTACAGAGATGACTCAAAGACAGACGTTTTAGTTCAGAAAAGAAACATCCCTATGTGTTGCTTGCCTGCTTTGGCTCAAACATTTTTTTTTTATATAAGCAGACAGTATATTTTTTATTCACCACCATGAGATACATCAGATTTACAGCTTTGTTGAGTTTTTATCATTGCTTTTATCACTGATTGTTTGCATGGTGAAAGAAATTCAAAAACGCGAAAAGACACCACATTACCACGAATGTCACGCTGTTGTCTGGAGGAATTCAGGCTAAGTTTTTTCTAATGTTTATCTCTCTAGATCCCATGGGAGTTTACAGTTGAACTGCCACAGGATCAAAAACATTATGTACCTGACTACATCAACATCCACTGAAGCTTAAATGGGAAGAACATGACAGCTTGTCAAGGTGATTAAATAAATCAAATTCATTGAGAAATGTCTCAGGTTAAGAAAATACACCAGTTAATGGCCAGGGAGTAAATCACTTGCCCCTTTGGTTCTGACAAAAACATTGAATTAAACCTCCATTTTGTTCCTAATTGGCCCCTAACCCTGTTCAGACCCTGAATTCCTGAATTCCTTGTCGCTTGTGACAGGTAAGAGTGCAAAGAGGTGAACTTGTTGACAGACACTCTGACATGCTTTGAAGAAAAGGTCAGCTGGGGTCAATTCAAAACTCTGCACCCTCTGTCCATTAATTTGCCTGCAGACTTGTGGGAATGACTTGTGGCGACAGTCATCCTTTCACTAAATATCAATCTGAATGTGACAGAGTGGAACAAGAGGAGGACACGGTTGAACTGAAGGACTCGAACGTTTACACAGAGATCACCTTAAATGAAAACTTGCTTCCCCCGGTGAATTAGTCGTGACAAAAGCTCAACATTAACTCCAGGTATTTTCCTAAATTCTCTTATAAAAGTACTAGAAGACTTTTTTATTGTTCCACTTTTGAAACTTAACCTAAAAGTTAGCTGTTAAGTCTAAATTGCATCCTATTTTTGAAAAAAACAAAACAAAAAAAAAAAAACAGTTTAAATTTTCTGACACTAGCGCAAAAATGACCAATGACCACATTTGGTAGTTTTATGGCCAAAAAAAATATAGAGAGATTTCAGGATTTATTACTCTTTGTCACCACTAGAAAAACATGGTTGCTTTTCTTATGTTTGCAAAAAAATTGACAATTAAGAGGTTGTTTATTGTTTCATAAGCAGTAAAAGTGGGTGGTTTTTATTTGTATCAGTATCCTTTAAAAGTATGAGGTGAAGTATCAATCAGGTATTTTACCTGATTGATAAAAGTCGCATCAAAAAGATTCTGACTGAATGTTGCAAAGTCTGAATCATGCCTAGATTTTACTATTGATTACTATCAACAGTTTATTCTCAGATAACAAGTTCTGGCCAGTGCATGTTGGTGACAAGATTAAGATGGAGCTTAATTATTGTTTTGGCTTTTTCTGAAATAATGAATTTAAAGAAGCAATTTACTTTTACAGTCCAAAGAAACAACTTCTTCTATCTGCACATCATATCAGGGTGCAATTTAAACCAGTTATCTTGGCATCACAGCAGAAAACTTATTTCCACTAAAATGATGTTCATTTTCAGACTTCTTTGCACATAAGATTATGATACTTGACATTTGAATATGTCTGTTTTTCGGCAAATTCTGTCATTTTCAACTGGCTTGATTTGCTAGAGCTCCTTACACTTATGTCTCTTGTTCAAAATTTGACCCAAACACAGAGAAAACATTCATGGCTCTGTGTTACCTTCGCTCACACTGAAGACCTCTGACAGCCCTGACATATTAGCAAGTAGAAAGCTTGCCTGTGCATTTCTAAACATGATTTGATCCACCCTGCAAGTAACTTTGACTTTTATACAATCTGATTGTTGGTTTCTGTAAATCATGGTAAAGACGTTTTGTTTCTGCTCACGAGAGTTTGCAACATTCCTTTGGTAATAGCACACAAGATTTATTTATTTATTTATCCTCACAGCTCTGCATGTGTAGTTTAGCATAATCTGACACCATAGCGCCCCAAGCATAATAAACTACTGACAGGCGAAATAGAAAAAAAAACAAAAAAAAAACATTGATTTTCTTATTACAAAGGTTGCTGGCAGTCAGTTGGATATGTTGAGCAATAAGTAAACATTTTGTCTTTGAAGATCATGTGCTGCAAGCAGAAAAACTGGCAAGCTAAAGGATTTCAGATAGTGTGCCTGCAGTCAAATTGTGATGGACAAAAAGATAATTGTAGGTATTTGTGTGGTTTTCATATGGAGCTGCAGATATGTTCATAATGAATATTAGTTAAATTAGAGTGTTACCACCGAGCAACAAAATATGGGTTTGTTCTGTTTACTCTGCAGCTCAAAAGTCAGTTTTATCTGGATGTTGTGGTGCTTTGGTAATTACTCATCTACACTTAAATTGGTCTTTGCTAACATGAACTTTGGCCTGCAAAAAACTTGCTCACCAGCTACGATTCTTGATTGTTCTTGTTATCTGATGCAGTAGAATACTCACATTCAGAAATAACATTTTAAGGCAGGAATTATGGAGGTACAATTTCTGCTACATGAGTTATTTTACAAATATGCTTTAAAAAATTATTTGAGTGGAATTATGAGAGAATGAAAACAAATCAGTCAATAAAAAAGTTACTCCTTTTAATTATTTCAGGAGCTCATTGCTCTATCATTTAGGAATTTAAATTATGGAGTAAAAGTTGTAATTATTCAAATTACTCTGGAACTCCAAACTACAAATCCTGCATGCAGCTGTGTAGAGGTCTCTGTGGGCACCTGAGTAAAAACAGTGGCTTTTGAATCTAGTCACATTGTTTATCTGAATCCTAAATTATGACCTGTTGCCACCAGCATCCATATTTATACAGGAAAATAACTAATATCTGATCGGCTTTCCCAATGTGTTTCAGAGTCTTGTCTGTCAGAAATTAATTTTATTTGCAGAATGATACACCTTTTTTTATTTTGTTGTTAGACCAAACATCTTATAAAATATACATGCATTCATTATTAGTATTTTTTGGAAAACTTATGTAGGAAATATGTAAGTACAAACATTTAACCAAAATATGATCAGCATTTCCAAATTAAGTGTATTGTAATATTGTAAGCTCTTCAGCTTTTCAAGACAGCAAACTGGTAAAAAGTCACTTTTACAAGACCTCTTTACAGTTGAACAAATAAAATAAAATGCAGTGTACAAAAAATAAATCTTGAAGATGAAATTTCAGACTTAAAGACCCAGAAAAATAAATTAGGGACTGCTGCCATTTTGGCAAAGCGTTGAAAGGACTTAACATGGGATTCTGGGATTATTTAAGTTTTGAAACAATTGTGTTAAAGATAAACATTTGTTTTTAATAATTTTGTTTGTTTATATATTTGTCCAATATTGTGGCTAAACAACATTGTAGTTCTTAACATTTAAGATATCAAAACCAAAGATCTGCACTTCAATTACAAACAAACTGTCACCAAATAAATAACTGTGGCAGTAACATTGTGGTTGGGTGGCATTAAAACTTCTTGAGTTTAAAGTATTGTGTAGCTCAGGTCCAGATAATCGACATTTGAAAGATGTCTGAATTCAATCGTATCGTTAAAAAATTCAAATTACTGTTTACTTCTACATTTAACGAAGGAAAAGAATGTATTCCACAGCAAGCATACACAAATAATTAAAAGTAAAGCATGATTCCCATCAAACATGTCGAATACGTGTTTTTATGTACAGTATATCACAGTCTTTGGTTCTGTTCAGTCATTGGATTATCATTGTGAAACTGTAGCTATGAGGCATAAATCAGACATTTACTTGGTGTTAAGGGACACTGGTGACATTTTACCCAACTGTAAGTCAGTCAGAAGAACGTAATAATCAGCTGAGCGACCCCCACTGTAGTTGCAAATGTTGAGCAGTATGGCGTCAGCAGCATGATGTAGCAGCAGCAGGTTGCATAAGGTGGATTTGAGCCTTCATTTCCTCCAGGCTCTCCTGCTCTCGGCTCAGGTTCACCTGCTGCCGGTGGCTTCGTGCCCACCTTCTGTTGGTGTTTATTTCTTATCACGCCTCCTCCCTTGTTTTTCTCCTGATCATCTGTCTTCCTCTCTCCTCCTTTATCATCCTCTCTACCACCCCACCTCAATGTCCACCTCTTTGCAATCCACCTTTTCAATCTTCAATCGGCTTGATTTTACCTCTTATTCTTATCAGCGCCTGCTCTCCTGTTTCCCATTTTGTTTTTGTTTATCCCCACTCACCCAACAATTTTCCAACATCTCTCACTGCCATTCTTTCTTAATCAGCTTGTAATTCACAAACTGTTTGTCATTCTCAGTCTCCCCTGAGATTTCTGCTCCTCTTTAGTTGCTCTCCAGATTTGTGGTTTTCAATTTGTTTACATGAAGAAAAACATTGGCAATTAAGTTACATTTAATTTTTATTTATTAATTTGTTCTTCTGATTTTATAGATCTGTGTCTCATTATTTCCAACCATTTTCTTTCAATTAAAGAGGTTTAAAAGTAACCCTATAGTTTAGCATTATTTAATGTTAAATGTTAAATGTTAATCGTCATCAGATAGTTCATAGGTATTGGGGAGACTTGAATCAATTGACCTTGTGAGGAATATAAAGACATTTATTCAGCATTTCTACTTTTTTTGGGCTCTTTCTTCTCCTCGATTATGTAAAATAGTTGAGCTGTTGTTTTGGTGACAGTTGCCCACTGATGAGGTTCGAGATGTGAGAGCCACTTTCATCTACATCCTGTGCTGGCAAAAACATTTTAATTTCTGCATTAAAAGGGTAAAGCTTACTCTGAAGCCTACTCTCTGTGAAATAAAAAAACTGTGTAAAGCCACTGGGGTGAGATGGGCCATAAATATGAAAATGAAAACTCTGTCATATTGACTTCCTCAAGGCTCCTCAAACCCTATTTTATGCTTACTTTATATATTTCCCCACTGAAACAAATTATGTGTCACTTGAGTCAATTGGTTTCTTGATATAAGCTGAGTATTGATTCTAATTTTATTCCACACAGACAAAACAAAGAAATAATCATCATCTCTGTTAACAAGTGGCATGCATTTAGTTTTGACTGCTCCATATCACTCGAGGAGAAGTTGACTCTAAATTGCTTAAACCAATGAAGGAACACAAGCTTACAGTCATATAATAGTTTTTCCTCTATCTTAACAAATACAATCAATGTCGTTTAAGCTATGCTAACCAGATGCAAAGTAGTGTAGAAAATAAACTGATTTACTTCAGTTTTAGCTCCACTGTACTTGCTAAAAGTTTATGTTAAAAATCTGTTAACAAAACCTAAAGTACAATTTTAGGTCCTTCGTAAAGCAAACGGTTTGCTGATGACTGAACACTATCTCCCTTCTAACCTCATCTCATCTTACACTTAATGAAGGTAATTTTTCTACATTTTCTTGATCAGGAACTTCTTCTTTTATATATTATATTATATGTCTTTTCCAGGGTATCGAGAATTGCATCAATATTTAACTTCAAATCACAAAAATCTACACTGTCTGCCTTACATATTTGTAATCCAGGAAAGTTGAAGGACAAGACTTTTGAAACTGATGAACTTGGTTAGCTGATTCTATTTTTAGTTGTTTTAAACCTCTTTATGCAGAAAACCTCTACATGGAGAGCTTGAAGATAAAACGATTTTCAGGTTTAACACTGTGAAAAGAAGTGTCTTATTCCTTTTTTCATTATTATTTAGGACCAATAATTGATTACTGTATTTGATCTAATTTGTTTTTCTTTTCCTTTTCTGAAATTACTCTAAATTATTTTTTAGATGTCTCAGAAAATTGGACAGTTTTTAGTGCTGAAAACTGAAAATCATAGCAACTTTTTTGAGGTCACATCATACATTCAAACTGTTTAGACTTGTTGTAGAGGACACCTTCTATATAAACCACGCATTTGATATTTATTCCATTGATGCAATGAGTATCATACACATAATTAGTCTATTAGTCACACTAAATTATTTTCTGTGAATCACAAAAGGTCTAAAATATTTTTTCTTGTTCACAAGCCCTAATTTATTTTTGATGACCTAGAGTACGTAATCAGTGGTCATTGTTAGGTAATTGTTAGTGGATATTCAGGTTTTCAGGTCTTCATCTGAACAAAATTACTTAATGTTTCTTGAGCCTGACATGATAAACACATAAGATACACCCACAAAATCCATTGTTCTCCCCCCTCATTCCTAACCATTAATGGCCCTGAGCTAGGACTTACAGAGCTGTGTAAACTGCTTACCTGCAGGGTTTACACAACAGCAACACAAAAGCCTGATGAGTCTGTTGCGAACACAGACAAACAGTGAATAACCCCCTTCTTTATTAGATTTTAATCATAGTAATAACCATAATCATCAGTTCAGAAAAGATGACTGTGTGTGGCCTACATTAAAAGTTTACTTTTGTGAACAAAAAGCACAATTTTCAGTACCGCTTCTTCGAATAAAAATTGTTTCTTTTGCCTGACAAAGCAGTGACTCAACAACGAAAGGTGGGTTTTTCAATACTTTAGTGAATAAATTTAGTTGTTTTGCAGGCCAGTTCTTCACCATTTTGCCTAATTTAGTTCTCAATTAAATTATTTACAATTAAGTCTGCTTATCAAAAGGTACAGAGTATTCAAATAGTTAATTGCTACAAAATAGACTATTGTTTTGATTATGTATTGATGTCTTGGTATGATTTTATGTGTGTACAGGCTGCAAACCTAATTCTCAATAGGAAAATACTTGTAACTGGTAAATACATTGTTATAATCATTGTTTTTCTCTTTTCACCTGCCAATAACAAATTTTTTAACTCACAACCAGAAGGTGGCAGTAATGTACCAAGTTGTTTGCAAACTAGTGATGGAAACGGCAGATAATTTGAGTGTACTGAATCTCTAGAATTAGTATTTTAAGATGATCTGTTCACCAGTTTATTCTTGCTGAAATGAACAACACCTCTTCCGTCACAACCACCGTAGTGCACAACTTAGAAAGTGATCCGTTCACGCTACAATATGGCAGCACTCATTTCTTCAAGCTAAAGGCTAATGTTTTTATGTAATCCACATAAAAACAAACACACACACACGTCCTCATCCCTATTATCTTAACACAAGTACAAAAAATAATGAAAACAAGAGGAAAGAAGACTTACATGTTTTTTTTGTATTATTTTATTTTTATTTCTGTGGAATGTAACATTTTAATACTCCTGAGATCTTAGCGCAAAGTGTTGCAAATGTCTTGGTTGGACAGAGTGAATGCAAGGATGGAGGCATCCTGTCAGACAGTCAGTTCCCAAAACCACACAAAAAACCTTGTAAAGGAACACACAAGGTCAGTGCGCTTTTACATTATGCAATAATGCAAGTTGGCCTCTTGTAAGGAAACTATTACACACACACATTAATTGTTGGAAAAAAGGGAATTACAAGATGAGAAATGCTAAAAGACACATAAACTCACACACATGCACAAACGCTAGAATGTACACATCCACAGAAGCAAGATAAATTTGGCTTTGGTCCAAAGACCTAAGCCCACAGGCCAGAAAAGCGGGAGGCCCACAATCTGGGCACATGGAGGGAGTGTGTGTGTGCGTGTGTGTGTGAGGGTGTGAGAGGAGGGACAGTCAAAGTGGGTGGAGTGGATGGAGATCCTGAGGGAGGTTTTGAGATGTCTCAGTAGCTCTCTATTGCAGCAAGTTTGAAAGAGCTAACACCAACTTGAACAACTTCACATGAGTGTATTTCTTTTTGTCAATGGACTGCACAAAACAACTCTGTGGGAGTATGCTGGTTGTCACCATGGCGTCAGAGTTTTCTTTAAGTTCCTGAAGCGTTTGCAAGGGAAAAAGTATTCCTGGAAGAGTCGCCTAACTGGACCTCAGGTAAGTTTACTGCTACACTCCAATTCACACTGTTTATTGTGAAGAGAGCCACCGCTATTTATTGTAATGCAATACTAAACACCGTTCTGGAGGAGGTATGACAGTAAAGGTGCTCTAGAACTGGAGCAAAACCTTTTGATAAATGTTACTCAACCGAACATGTTGGTTTCTCCTCAGGATACTTTTTTTAAAATCACAGTGAATTATCTGGCATGTTTGGGTGACTCCAAGAACAATATGTTTCCTTGGAATTTTAAACCTGACATTTGCATGAGATCAGTAAAGAGCGCGGACATGCTTTACGCAAGTCAGCGCACGCGTTGCACTCATCTAAAACGTTTCCTCCTTGCTTTTTTTTTTCAACTTTCACCTGGTTCCTTTTGTGAGAAACTGAATTTCTCAATCAGATTGGAGCATGTGCACAAATTTTTTGCAGCAACAGAAAAGAGGAACCTTTTTATTCATTTCAGAAGTTGGTTTGGTCTTGAGGTGAAAGTGCACCCTCTGGCTTCTGTCACTTTCCTGCAAGGTCTGCTTGCACTGCATACACACATTGATGGAGGTGTGTGTGTGATGAATGGACACTCAGATGCCCTTCGAAATATGGTCAATACTTTAATAACGACAAATGATGTTCCTAATGCATATTTCTCTTTTTGTTCAAACATCTTTTGTAAGAAATTCCAGATGTTGCTTTATTTAGCCTTTTGAAGAAAAAAGGTAAATCACAGTTTTCATTTAGTTTAGATTACTTGCCCATGGTTGTAGTCTGACTTATGAATTTTACATTATTTTCTTAATAATTGTTGAAATATTACAACTAACTTGCTCAAACCACTGCGTGTTTACAAAGAGTTTTCTACTAGCCTCACATGTGATTTTAAGAGAAAACTAAAACTGGTTGATGGCTGATAATGTGGTTGTTAGGATTTTTTTAGAAAAAGAATGAACAAAACTGCCAGCAGTAAAATGAGCGATTCGCCATCGGATGAACCTGCTGGACTTTTGATGTGTGTTTCTGTCTAAATTGGAGATATTTAATCAACCAAGTGAAAACCTCGGTATTTTAAAACTAAGCCTGTTTACCCTGTCCACTCCAGCTCAACTCCTGTTGTCAGAATTGTCTGAATGAATGACAGAGAAGCTGGGAATCCCGCAGAGGCATTTCTTGACCCTTTCTGTAATTATGGCCTTCGTTGTAAGACTGGGCATGGGTGCTTATTTGTGTGTGGGGTCCATTTAACTCAAAGGAACATCCTCGACTCCTCCACTCAACCCCTCACCCTTCACTTGGCATGACCTAACCCTGTAGACAGCAGTCTGTTTCACACAGAGATAAAATTGTATTATCATAAAGGATACCAACTATTTAAGCTGCTCTAGTTTGGGCCGTCAAACGTGATAGAAACGTCACAAACCTGCAGACCAGCCGTTTTAGTGTTCACGCTTACAAACTGAAACTGATCCATCTCTGACGCCACTTTGGCATCAAGGTAACTGGTTCAGGATGAGGTTCAAATCTTAAGTTGTTTTTGACATGCTTACCTTATTGCTTCCGGTGGACCAACAGCTCTTCACTGTGTGTAGGACGACACAGTGTTAAGAAAACATAATGCAATCACCAGATAGACTTCTACTGACTCATGATTTCATCACTATTTTTATTATTGTTATTTAGTGCCCAAAACCAAACAAGGGAGCCTACAAGAGTCCTCTACTTTTATAAACTTAATGTTATGTAAATTATGTGGTTCGTTCAACTGCTAGTGCGTGTAGAGCATTTCAGAGACAATGTAACTGTTTATTAACTTATTGCTAAAAAGAGAGTCATTCCATATCATAATACTGAGAAATCAGAATTATTTGTGTTGGCTTTCATAAAACTGTATCTACCCAGGAGCTTAATACTATTCTAGTCCTCAAAACATGTAATCTTTGGAGTTTGTATTGATAGGATATCTTAAGGCTTCATATAAAAGAGCAGAGTTAATGCCCAAACCTGTCATATTTGTTTGTGCACAGGTTGTTTGACTCAGATTTGATGTATGACCTGCAAAACTTTATTGAGCCATCCTGATAGCATGATGAAGCACCTGACAGGCTTTTCCTACCTGGACTATTTTCCTGAAATTTTCAATTTCACAGTTCATAAGATATTGTGTCAACAGTAACATTCTGCTACTCCTTTATGCAGAGTTTATCAGAGCAGAAGAAAATCGAAGACACTAAAGTCCAAAATAAGTCATTCAAACCTAAAAATATCCCAAAATATATTATATGAAAACCAAATACATTAAATTGAGTTGTAAAGATGCTCAGGGGTTGATTGGATGCCTTAAACTCCTGCTGTTGGTTAACTGCTTTAGGACCAGAAAAGTAGGGGCTTATTACAGGACAACCTCAAAGCTTAAGTTAAAGCCTTACTTACTGTGGGTGTGAGAGAGGTAACGTGAACGCCACGCCCCTCTCTAATTCCAGACAGAGGTTAGCATCATAACCTCGCCCTAACTTAATCCAAGAAGTCTGATCTCAGTGAACTCCAACAATGGCATTGACTGTGAAAGTCAAAAAAAAAAAGTGTTGGTACTTTTGAGGTTATGCAATATGTTTAAGTTTTTATGGTTGCGGAGACATAAAACATGTTTTACTTCATTAAAACATGACCCAAATGTCCTTAATTGAAGGAAAACAGACATGAAATATTGTCCGTTTAATCCCACTGGCAACAATTGTTGCCAGACATTTTTTCTAACCTCTGAACCTCTAAAACAATTGCTTTGACTTTTAGCAACTAATTGAAGATTTTAAGTCAAATAATAGTGTGTCTACGCTAAGCAATCAATTCCATGTATCTAGTGTGAAAGGTCACATGATCAGACCACTTTACTTCCTGCCTGTAACGCTGGAAAAAACAAAATGGGATTAAACGGGTTAAGATTGTACCTTCAAAGTGGTTGTAATGTCATCTTTTTGATAAAGTCAACAGGAAATAAATTTTACTGCCAACTAGAGTCATTAGCTCAGAAATCAGAGGTCAGAGCTGTGAACTGATAAGAATCAGTCAGGAAAAAGTAATAAAGTGAGAACAAAGTGCTTGAAGGCATTTCTCTCAGATAACAAGACAGAGAGACTTGTCCAGCCCTAACCCCCAAATATCACCCAAAGACTGATTTGTTGTTTAAAAGAAGGAAGACCTCTTTACGTGCTTAAATAATCAGGCATATTGCATGTTTGTTTTTACAGAATCATCAGTACCTTCAATTATCTTTTGCCTGATGGCAAGTTATTGTACAACCAGGAGTAACCACACAGTCGTTAGGAACACAAAAATTACAATAATTATAGCAGAGAACCACAATTAGAATTAACCCAAACAACTGAAAAGGCCAAAATGAAATGCTGAAGCATTAACTTCCTGTGGTAAAACATGAATGCTGGACAAAATCTGGATAACCCCAATATTTACTTGAATCAACCAGTTTAGCGCCCTCACTACTGTTGAATTACTTTTAGCTCATTTAAAATAATTTTTATAAGATTTTTTTATTATCATACCTTGCCAGGATGAGTAAATAAAAAAGTACAACTGATTTCAATTGATCATTTCATTTCTTGGCTTGGTGTCATAAAGTAATTGCCCCCTATACTTAATAACTGGTTGTGCAACTCTTGGCGCCAATGACTGCTTTCAACTGTTAGCAATAACTAGCAATCAGTCTTGAAATTCCTTGTGGAGGATCTCTGGCCCACTCTTCCTTGTGAGAATCTTTTTGATTTAGCAACATTGCAAAGTTTTTGACTATGATTGTCTTTTTCAAGGTCACAGACAATGAAGCTCCACATCATTCTCATTTTGCTTAACCCAAATGTGTTCAAGACTGAGGTTGTGAACTAACTGTAACCAACCATTTTTAATGTAGAATCTATGGTTCCATCAATTAAGGTGAATCTTCCTGAAGCTGAATCGTCTTTAAGCTATCACAGAACTACCATCATTGTGACTGTTGGTGAATGTGAGAAACAAAGGAAGTGGTTTTGTCCCTGATATTCTCAAATTTTATATTGTTTGTTGTTTATTGTTTAATCCTAAAGTGATTTTAAGAGAGAAAATTGAAGCCTAAGATGCTTTAGATGTTATTCTGCATTCCTGTTGACACAAGACATTTGGGTGAAATAATCTAAATGTCAAAATCCATATAAGCTTTATTACTAATCTGCCTTTTGTCAGACAAAAAAAGGAAGCTAAAAGTTATTTATAAGCATGATTAAAGAATAAATCAGGCGTTTGTCACAAGTGGGCTGGATTATTGTTATGGCCTCTTCACCTGCCTTTTAAATTCAGCATTACAACTATTATAATACACAGGCACTGAAAGGTCAAAGCATCATACATGAAACTTTGGACTTGCAACCCGTAGAAACCAGAATCAAATTTAAAATCCTTTACTTGTGCTCAAAGCATTAAATTGCTTGTTCCTCATTATACAAGAGATACGTTGATTTGGTATCCATTTATAAAATTACTATCCATAAGCAATGGTGATTTAGTCACATGTTTTTGTCCAAATCAGGGCAAGCTGTGGTTTGCATTTGTCATTGGATGGAATGGAATACATGTCCTGCTGGTATGGATGTATGCAATTATAGCTTGTGGATGTGTGTTGGTAAATGTCATTACCTTGTTCTATTACCTTGTATGTTTTCACATAAAATGAGCAATATAAGCAGTCTTTGAAATAGCTTTGTTTTATTTTCCAGTGAGACAGATGCCAATCACTTTGCTTTTGACCTGTTCTTGAGCTTCTTTAGATGTTTTTTTTATACATTTTTTGTGTTCTACTTCTTGTCGCCAAGTAGATTCTGTTCATATGAGTTCTTGATTGTACAGGTTTATCAGAAGTCAGGCCTGGACCTGGCTAATGAAGTTGAACATAGCTGTCAAAGGAAAAAGGGGGTCATTCAGCTGATTCATGATTTACCAAGGGCAGTGGTCATATTTCAAGGGGTTGGGGTTCTTTATAGCTCTTTTATAAACTCATTATTAGGAAGGCTCTTCATAGATTTACTATGGTTATCTTCGTCCAATGTTTAACATTTTTGGCAACCATTTAAGCAAAAAGGAAAATTAAATTTGTAACCGGAAGAATACTTTTTTATGGAACAGTATGTTGCATAATATGAGTACCTGCAGTTAGATTTAAATCAGGCTTTCCCACACAGCAGAGAATGACCCATTCTATTCCAAAGAAGGCAGTGAGCTTAACCAACCGTGATCATTTGCATCTAAACCTTCATGTAGAAATTCAGAGAAATCATAACAGGTTCTTTTCAGCTGAAGAAAAGACATTTTTTATATAACACTGGAATATTTTTTTATATTTTTGATCCAAATCAGCAACATATTTAATGAACAATAGTTTTAAAATTTGGTTAGAAATTCTTCCTTGAATCATTAATGTTTGCTGTAGCTTAACCACTCTTCCCTTGTGTCACATTTTCAGACACAAGGGAACTTGAGCATGACCTGTACTGTTGATGATCTGCATGATTTTTTTGGTTGTTTTTTGTAACAATTTCTAATATGATTGGAACCGCCTGCCATTAATTCTCACTGTAACGTCTAATTGTCTACAATGACAGTTTGGGGTCATTTTTCTCTGTGATTCCCAGCAGAGATGAAAAGCATTGCCCGTCTTTTGTATTCAAAAGAAAATGTTGCTTTATTCTTTCATCTTGATAAAAAAGTGAACAGTTAATAGACTGACACCAGGTGAATGCTCCTCATCCCTCATGGCCTAATATTCCATCACAAACTCATTACTGTCACAGATTGTACCAGTGTAAAGCCTAAAGGTGTTGTTTTCATAATAGATACAAAGGAAATTGAACTTGACAATCACGCAATACAGAAGAGGATGCATTTAATGACTACACTAAAAACAAAGAGGGATAACTTATAAAAACAAACCTGGCGTTTTATAAAGAGGAAAACAGAAAGTAATTCCTAGCACGTAAAAAAAATCCACTCTAAGCAGTTCATCTTTTACAAATAAAAATATGAAAATGTGGCATATGCTCATATTCATATAAGTTTGATAGTGGGGCTGGAGCGTTGCGGATGATTTTGTAGGCACTCATCTGACCAAAGCACCTTCTTCTTCATGTTTGCTCTGTCCCCTGCATGATCTTCAACCAGTAGTGAAAATGTAATTCATCCTTGTTTGATAACTGCCATGCAAATATGGAAGACACCTGGCATGCAAATCAGGAAAAAGAAACTGCTATGATAAAATCTTATTCAGTCAACCTTGTATCTTAGCTGTGCACATGCATCCTGTACTTTTCCACAAAGTTAGCACGAAATCAGTGGAGTTTCTAATACCATATTTCTATACAAACTATAGTGTTGTATAAAAAACAAAAACAAACAATAGAGTTATTGTATATATTATATTTTTAGTTGAGAAATAGAGATACGTTTTACTGAAATAAGATACACACATTAATCTCAATTTGACTTTATCTGTTTTTTCTTCGCTGTTTTTTAAAACACCAGATCCAAAGCAGCTTCTTGATGTGATTGCTGATTGTGTTAGAGCCAAGTCTTCTTCTCTTCTTTTGTCTAAATGACAGGGGTGTAATCACTTTGTTCCTTTTTTACTTTCTTTCTTTTTTTTTTTTTACTTAAAACAGGAATAAACTTCATGTGATGAACACAATTGCACAAGCAGGGGCAAAAGGCAAAATGCTGTATCATTTTCAAGGACAAAAAGGAAGACCATGACGTTTTTTATTCATCAACTATTTCAACACATATTAGAACGCAGACAGAGATAATGATAGCTGTAAGGTGTGAACCCTTTACTCCTGTCTTATAGTTTTGTCATAAAGTTCTGGGTTTTCAGTGGAAGACTTGCAGGCATGCAGATGTTTGATTCATCTCATCAAAGGAATCATCACTGGATTCCTTTTCAATGCATGCGCTAAAGCTCTGTGCTGGAGAGAACAAGCTTGCATTGATGTCCTGTTTTCTGAATATATTCTACTCCAAAATGCCACACAAGGTTTTTATTTAGTACTGAAAATAAAATAAGATTGCTGTCTGAAACATTAAATTTTGGACCACAGTACAAAACAAATGTCTTTTGGAGTTGAATAAAGAGGTCAAGCTTCTCAGACACCTACTGTCCAATAACTTAAGATGCTTAAATGGTTCAGAAGAGTAGTCATAGACAGAATAAAAGTAAACCACACAAAATACAAAAGTTCAGTCCAGGTGTATTTCGTTGACAATTAAATAAATTATTTCTACAAAAAATGAGTTTTTACACTGAGGCAGGTGTCTTTTTTTGTAACTCATCTAAACATCTGGCAAACATCATAAGTCTTGATATTATAAAGTATTCTCCAAAAAGGAAAGCAATAAATGTGCTTTTGCTTAGCACTAAACGTTCATATCAAATGATATGTTTACACATTTAACAAAAATATGAATGAAAGTGTTCACTTCAGACTGAACAACTATCCATCCATCCATCATTTCTACACCTTGTCCTTAATGGGTCGGGAGGTGCTGGTACCTATCTCCAGTGCGTCGGCGAGATGAACAACTATTTTTCTGTAATAGATACAAGTAATGACATCATTATTTCCTACCAGTGGTCCTCCATGAATCTCTGCCTAGAGTGAAGCAGTTGAGGGCTCTTGATGTTTTCTCCACTAGTTGTAGCAAGACTAATGTAGACAGATCAGTACGGAAGAGGAAAAGGGCCACTAGAAAAACAAACAAACAAAAAATAAACAATTCTGACTTTAATCTCAGAATTCTGAGAAAAAAGTCCGATATCTGACTTTAATCAGGATTTCTTTCCAAGTCCCAACTGTAGAACAAGGGGAGACTCGAAGCTTCCTGGAGGGACTAGATGTTCTGAGAATGTGCTTTTGAGGACAGTTATTTCCTTGAAAGCACATATTCATGTCAGTGAAATGGTTTATATCACCAATATGAAAAGTTGGTGTGTTTATGTACTAAATAGTCAAATGGCTTTGACTATTCTGAATGACAATTCAGAATTCATAAGTATAGTTAATTTTGACTGACATGACAGGAGCAAACTATAATCTGAATGGCTAACACCTGCCCTGGTGGGCATACAGTGATGTGATGTCCCAGTGTTCTCTAACGAAGACCTGATTAGATTAAGTCTGCACTTTTATGAACTCAAATTCAGGGGATGAAGCTTGACCATTAAGCATCAAGATAAATTTGAATTCTAACATTCACTCAAGGCAAATGAGTACAAAACCCAACTTTTGAAATGAAGAAGTGCATTGATTCATTTGGCTAAGGAATAGAATTTTCCTCATTTATACAGATAAAAAAACTGTACAAGTTAAGACACGGAGTAGTCAAAATCAAATCAATGAATCTTTAAAGCAATATAGCCCGGGACAATTGTATACCATGTGTCTTATTTCATTATTTTCATTATTTTTGTTCATCTAACTTCAAAATTACTTCTTAAAAAAGTTGATACAATGTACACAGATTTCTAACAATATTTAATTTGCAACCTGTGTCCCTGAGTAGACTTCCAGGATTAAGATTTAAAAATATTTAGAAGTTTCAAATATTACAACCAGTAAAATAATACATCAAAATTTAAAGGGACATTAAACGTCAACAAAAGAATAGAAAATAAAAATGTGTAACAACATAGGTCCATATGCTTCAGTACACATTTTTTGTATTTGCATTACATAAATATCCGTCCTTCCCCCCGGAAACACGCACATGAATAGCAGATAGAATAGAAATGCCACAATTAATGTCCTAAGGTCTAGTTCTCGGCTACCTCAGAATTTAGAAGTTGAATATTAATCTGCTTTCAGCATTTTAAGTCGTAATACATGCTTCTTTAACTGTTTGAGTGTTTTTATTTCACATCAGAGACGAGTATCATCTGCAGAGCTGTTGATGCTTCTTATAACATCCAGTACGTTACGAAAGCAGCACTTGCAGTGAAATCATGTTTAACCGAAAAATTGAGAATTACGTAATATACCTTATTTTGAAATAGAGGTCGATTGCAAGATCTACCAGCATACTTGTACGTATCATGAATCTTTTTCTATACATAAGAAAGATAAAATTTAAAATACTGAACCTGCTGGTGGTGATCCACTATATCAAAAATATTTGGCAGAACAAGTGCTTTTAAACTTCAAAGAACTTGCCTGCATTGTGCTTAACAGTGGGAGTTTGTTGTAGGTTTCAACACAGCAGAAAGTACAAGCTGATCATGCTCTCACTGACAGACAGAGATTGTTGATGGGGTGAAGAAAAGCTGCAAAAACAGTTCCCCTTCTATGCTGGGAGGCATGTGGGGTGATGTCGAAATGTGACCCAGCAAGCTGGAGCCGAACATGTGGCTGCAGGTCGCCTGCTGGAGCACACAGAAGGAGGGAGGTGTTAGTTTGTTTGTGAGTTGAACCAACAGTAACATCCTGAGGCCTCTGCCCTGCAGAGCTGTATCTTTTGATGAAAGGTTTTAGGAATAAACATGAAAAGATGCTAAAGTCACTGAGAAGCTCAAAACTAGGAGAACAGAAAGTCAGTAGTTTTGTTTCTGTCAGGCTACGTGGTTTGAAAGATTCTGAACAGTCTAGGCAGCTTCCACACACCTAACCCCTTTTGCAGTTTATGAGAGCAAATATCTATTAGCCAGGGATGACAAAGCAAACAGGGCTGATTTGTTGGATTCATTACGTGTTTGATATAAGGTACATTATACTTGAACAGAACGGTGTTTGTAGTCAGACAGTAATCCATTTTCATCTCCTTCTTAAATCACCCTCCTCTGGTTGCTCATTAAAGGATTTACCTTTAGCTGAACAAATATTTGTGTTTCTGCTGTGTGATATTATGTTGCTAAAGAGCCTTCAATGGTCTGCATTGTCATCAGGCAAGTTAAATTACATGAAGTATAGAACCATTGGTCATTACTTGTACGTCAAAAGTCAAAAAGATAAATATTAAAATTACCTTTAGTATTTTATAATGTATTCTGGTTTTACAAAACTTGTTTTAAATTGGGTTTAGTTTACTGTCAAATATGGTGCTGTTTATTGCCAAATGCAGTAAATTTGTCCTTAATATGCTTTGCATCACTATGTATATACAAAATATGTTACCTATTCTCTCAATGTATATTTAATGACATAGAATATTTATGCCATTAATCTATATCATTGAAATGGAGCACAATGTCATATGTAAAAGCAAAAATTGTAAATTACGAGTAAGACACTTAGTGGTGGTAAAAGACAAAATAACTGGAAAAAAGTTCCGTGCTGTAGATCTGAAGTGCCTTATTTTCCCTGAAATCCAAGTGGCACCATGACAGTTATAATCTGAATACCTGTCACCGAACGATTTGAGATAAAATCCCACATACCTGGAATCCATTACTGAAACCACCAGTGCCAGTCAAACACCTGCATGTTCAGCATATTGTGTACCAGAGCAGTGTTTTCGGATCCCACATGGATTGTGGGTTTAAAATATGACACAGGTTTTTGTAAACATTCTTTGTTTGCGTCTGTCACATTTATTCATATAACTGGGTGCTCCAGTGATATGAGAGTGGTGTCAGGTAGCTTTTTCTTTAAGCATGAATACAATGTATGGAGTTGTGTTTCATTCCTCTGATGTCAGTAAATCTTTGATCTTCTCTAAGTATTGTTCTGCTTTTTAACTGATTGTGTGCAAATAATAGAAAAAAAAAACCTTGTAAATTCACAAAATTTATGTTTTGACAGCTTAACTTCTTCGCTGCTCATGTGGTGTTCTGCTGTTATGGTGTTTTGTTATTTTTTGTATCTTTTGTGAAACTCCTAAATTAGTTTTTCAGTACCTCTCTGGTCCTACATACGTATCCTTTCTTTTCATTTGTTGACAAACAAAAAAGTTGTAATAATACCTAATCAAAAAAGTAGATTTTGCATCAACCATAAGATGTCATAGTAGTTAATTACAATGCAATTTTAAAAATCTATAAATCTTAACATTGGTATTTTATGGTTATATGCAGTAAAAACTTTGGTAGATTAGGGTCCACAATTCAGTTCACAATTAAAGTACATACAGTAAAACGAGACATCCTAATATGAGTTAACGTTTAACTCCATGAAACGAGTGTTGATTTTTTTATTTTTTATATATCTTTGTGGTTAAAGAAAACGCTGCACCTGCACTGAAGAAAAACCTCAACCCAACCATGGAATGTTAAAATCTCATTTGGATCTAAGTTAATCGTACTTGCAGTGATTTTTGATAGCATCAGTTACGCAATTGTTTCAACAACATCATGGTATAAAAAACGTAGAATTTTTTACAGATAAGTTGCAACAGCAAAATGTCAGAATTCATTTTCTCACCATTAGACATGAAGAGGTTGAAAGTGAAAGCAAAGCACTGGAACCTGCACATAAACTCATCATGAGCATAAAACTTTCATTTTTAATTTTTGGCTTCATGTTATTTGTTGCACTCATTCAATATTTACTAGGCCAATCGTTTATAAGTCATTGGCTTTAAGAACAATAATTAAAAAGAAGCACAGTCTTGAGGAAATAATTAAGCACTATGCAGTGGGGTCAATATAAACTGTTCTAATAGTCATCTTTGACTAACATTTCAGAGTCTTGCTTCAAATATGATATGAATGCAGCAGTTTGGTGATTCATGTCAGCTGTTACCTGTACAACCATTTAAATTAAGATCCCTGCTTAACCCTCTGATGTCATCTGCAAGACACCAAGTCATCGAACAATAAATCCCTCTGCCAAAGAAGAAGCTTAGAGAGATTCACGTCAATTATTTTTTCTAGTTCTCGTTCTCCAAAGGAATAATTATGAGGAAGGGATCTAGAAGCCACCTGTCTGAAACAGCTTGAAGGCCTGAAACACTGCTCTGTTTTACTTGTTTTACAGTTTTTCTCTATGGGCAAGTTAGGACGAGTCAAACACGCCACAGGCCTCCTCTCTGCTGTTGTGTGGCTCTGTACCATGTATACATAATAATGTGGGTATTAGTTATGACTACAAGTGTATTATGTGCAGATGAACAAGTCGATACAAATATGAGCAAAGGACTCCATTGTTTTAGCTTCAAAGCATCTTTTGTTCCTCATTTAAAGTTTAATACATCCTTTAATTCTCCTGTTTTTCCTTCTCACAGGCCTGAGGTCAGACAACGAGGTACTGAAGATGGCAATATCAAGAACAAAACTCTTCACTTTAGTGACATTTCTCCTTGTTGCAAAGTGTCATGGAGTAATGGGAAAAGGAAAAGACACTTCTCTGTTAAGCTTCACACACCATCTTTACAATGCCACTATCAATGAAAACTCTGCCCCGCGGATGTATGTTGAGATCCCTGTGAAGATGGGTATTCCGCTGACAGACCTATTGTGGGACATCAAATATAACATCGTTGTAGGTGACGATGAAGACTTCTTCCAAGCAGAGGCTCTATCAGTGGGGGATTTCTGCTTCCTTAGGATCAAAACTCGCAGCAGTAACTCAGCTCTGCTGAACAGGGAGGTCAGAGACAGCTACACTCTCACAGTGGAAGCAACAGAAAGCACTTTTGAATTACAGGCTAAGACAAAGGTGTTTATTCAGGTGCTCGACACTAACGACTTAAAGCCGCTTTTCTATCCCGCGTCGTACAATGTGGATATAATGGAAGGCACTCCACTCAAGACGAGTGTGGTCAAAGTCAGCGCAACAGATGCTGATATTGGAACCAATGCTGAATTTTTTTACTCCTTCACAAGCAGAGCTCATCCATTTTCTGTCGATCCATTCACAGGCGTTGTCACCCTTGTCAAGAAGCTCAATCACACTCGGATGCAGAGATATGACCTCACAGTATTAGCAGAGGACAGAATGAAAAAGATATCAGGCATCCAAAAATTTGGAAACACCGCTCGCGTCACAGTCAACATACAAAAGATGGCAAAGGAGTTTCCAGTCATCACCCCTCCCCCAAAACCCAAAGTGTCTGCAGATGGAGAGGTAGATATCAGCATCCATGTTGAAGCAGGAGTCAAGACCGTGGAATCTCTTCATATCGTAAAAGGGGATCCTCACCAGTGTTTTGAGATAATCCCTTCAGGTGTGCAAAACCTGGACTTCCAACTGATTTCAACAAAGAGGATTGTTTGGTCTCAAAGTCCTTTTGGGCTGAATTTGTCCCTTCAAGCTAAAGATAGGAGCTCTCCAAGCTTTCTGTCTCCAATTACAAAAATTCACATTCCAGCAGGTCCTCATTGGCCCTTAACATTTCTAGAGGACACCTATATTGTCACCTTAAGTGAGTTTTCTCCTCCTAAAACTCATGTGACTAAAGTTTCTGCCAATTCATTTGATCAAAATGTTACATTCACCATCAAAAACAATCCAGACAGCTTGAATTTTAAAATCCATCCCAAAACTGGGATTATCATAACAGCAGAGAAATTTGACTACGAGAGGAAAAATCGATATGAATTTGATGTGGTGGCCAATCATGGTGAAGCAGAGACTCATATTGTGGTCAAGATTTCTGATGAGAATGATAACAATCCACAGTTCAGACAAACATCATACCAGGCTACAGTGGATGAAAATATGCCTGTTGGCAGCAGCGTTCTAAAAGTCGCTGCTTCAGATATTGATGCAGGTAAAAATGGCTTTGTTACCTACTCTATTGCAAGTTCTGGACCTTTACCTTTCACTATAGATTCATTTACAGGCATCATCTCAACCTCTGAACACCTAGACTATGAACTTATGAAACGACGGTATCACCTAAGAGTCTGGGCTTCGGACAGTGGCAGTCCCTTCAGCCAGGTCAGCGAATGCCCCGTGACAATAACCCTGAACAACTTGAATGATAACATCCCTCTGTTTGAAAGAGTCGGCTGCAACATTACCATACCACTTGATTTAAAAGTGGGACACATTGTTGCTGAGATTTCGGCCATTGATTTAGATGAGTTGCAGCAGCTCCAGTACATAATAGAGTCAGGGAACGAGGCCCAAATCTTTGGCATTGATTCCATTTCTGGTTCAATCATTCTTAAAAAGCAAATTCCCCCACAGGAGGGCTCATTTACCCTGAGAGTTGTTGCTTCAGATGGAAAGCATCACTCTGAAGTCTCAGTTGTAAGAGTAACTGTCACAAACAAAGGTGAGAACGCAACAGTGAGCTGCTTGGAAACAGGCATTTTTAAAAAGATGACTGATAAACTAATAGAGTCAATAAAGCCAGTTTTAATCAACCAAGAAGAAGAGTCTTTCTCGGATATCCACATCACTAACAGACATTCTCCCAAAATTGCTAAGAGCATTCCCAGTTCTATTGATGTTCCTGAGAACTACACACTTAACTCAACCATTCTCCAGTTCAAGGCCACAGACATGGACTCTGGCTATAACAGTATGTTGGTATATGCAATATCAACAGGGAATGAAGATGGGTGTTTTGCTATTGACACATTTTCTGGAGAACTTCGTTTAGCCTGCCCCCTGGACAGAGAATCCAAAGAGTTCTACATCCTGAACATTACAGTTTATGACTTGGGAACACCACAAACATCTGCCTGGAAATTCCTCGCTGTAAACGTAGTAGATGTCAACGACAACCCTCCTGTTTTTGATCAGCCCAGATATGTGATTCGAGTACCTGAAAACGCTGAGAAAGACTCTGTTATCTTCAGAGCCAGAGCAGTGGACGTTGACACAGATTTGAATGGAAATATCCTATACTCCTTCCTGACTCCGACTGACACGTTCAGAGTTGATGAACTGACTGGAGAGGTGATTGTGACGGGTCTATTGGATCGAGAGAACTCTCCCAGACATGACCTCTGGATCAGAGCCACAGATCAAGCCAGACTCGGTCCTCAGTTGTTCTCTACCACTAACCTGGTGGTGATTTTGGAGGATATAAATGACAACCCACCTAAATTTGTGCCAAAAGTCTATCATATAAAAGTTGCAGAAGATGTTCCTGTGGGAACTCTGCTTGTCTGGGTGGAGACTGTAGACCTAGACCTAGGTAGTGGAGGTCTTGTCACATACAGACTAATGAACACAGAGGGTGGGATCTTTCATCTTGACTCTTCTACTGGAACTTTGACCCTGGAACGTGAGCTGGACTTTGAGAGGCGACCAGCTTACAATCTCACAGTTCAAGCCGTGGACCACGGCCTCCCTCGCTCCTTGTCATCGTCCTGTTTTGTGGAAATTGAGGTTCTGGATGTCAATGAAAACCTCCACAAGCCAGTGTTCACAGAGTTTGTGTATGAAGCGGCAGTGATGGAGGATGCAGCAGTGGGTACATCCGTGGTAATGGTCTCGGCTTCAGACAAAGACCTGGGTCGAGATGCAGTGGTCAGATACCATATCAGTGATGGCTCTGGGCTTGGAGTTTTCTCTATTGATGAAGAAACAGGTAAATAAATTGAGCTTTCTTCCATTGTTTTAATAATATGTTGCAATTTTAAATGTATTTTGAGTTTGGGGCCAAACTGTATGATAGAGTAATCAGAAGCACTCTAGTTTTGTCAAGTTAGTTTTTAGCATCAAAGGAAAATACAATGGCCTGAAGCATTTATACTATGAATGCCTTACAAATATCACATTGATAAGAAAATCCAATATATTTATGAATACTTTCTTCAGACAGATGTCGTCCGCATCGTTACCTTCCTAAAAAAATGGCCTAAGTCATGTTTTCCCAAAAGGCATTTTTATTTATTTATTTTTGCCAAAATCAATCGAGGCTAAAAATGACTTAGGTCATTATTTTAGAAAGGTGATGATATTTAAAGTTAGTTAATAGAACTAAATCAGTGCTGCAGTTTCATACCACATAAAGTGTAATCCAGTGTAATCCATGTCTGCAAGGCAGGATAAAAGAAAAACAATTTAAAAACTATAGAAAATGCATCACATCACATCACAACTGGCATATGTGTGTAAATTAAAACTATTTAGAGATAAGCTTGTCTGTTAAATTAAGCCTTTAGGTCACTGTATGATTAGAATCAAACCCAACTACACAGTCTTCCAATCTTTTCATTTTCAATAACTATAATGCTTTTTTTCTTCAACTATGAGAGGTTTAGCCAGCATCTATTGTTTTCCTAAGCAGTTGTTCATTTAGCAGCTGTGTTTATGATGTACACAATACAACTGTGTCACCTGAATACAGTGAGATGGAAGAGTATTTTTAAGGTGCTTTGTTGACCAATCAGTCTTATCTGGTAATTTTATATTAATTTTGTCAGGTTTTCTTCTTTGTAGTGAAAATCAGCTTAATGGTTAACAAGAACAACCTCTTCAGTGGAAAGCAAGAACATCAGAAAATGCAATGTGTTTATTATTTTGATTTTAAAAAGATGATGAAAACTAATCCTATCAATCAAGTAAAATCCATGCAGTCAAATCCCTATGGTCTCCATAGCACTATACAACTTGCTGCAGTTTTTATTAATTCTGTGGCATAAAACTAATTAGTACTTACAGATATTCATATTCAAATATTTCGTACTTTATGTGGCAGCTACTGAAGTAATGTTAAAGAGACTCATTTCAATGAAATTTAAAAATTGGTTGAACATTCTCAGGAAGAGAGCTTGCCACGCTCAGTGATACACATTGTGTTAACGTCACTTGTCCATTCATTATCATGTCATATTTAATTATTACACATTGAAAAATCATCAGACTGCGCAAATCACTTAAAGGTGTGAAATTATAAGACAGTCCATCTGCAAGCTGAACTCCAGGTCGCTGCTTGTTCTGACAAGGTTCAGGTGATGTGATTGAAATCTCTAAAGAGCATCTTAATAGAGCTTGCAGAGAGAATGTTTTAGTGACAGTTGATATAGTGGAGAAACATAGACACATTGGTAGCTACCTATTTGGTAGCTGTGCTACCAAATAGGTTGAAGGTCAAAGTAAGGTATAATCACAAACTTGAAATCCCATTTGCATATTATTGCTAGTACAATCTAGCAAGTTTATAAACACAGTGGATCTTTACATCAGTCCATTTGCTGATGCTGTTTCTGAGGTTTTGATAAACTTGTCATACAGGACAGTGCTTCCTCAGGTATTTTTCCATCAGTGTGGAAGATACCTGGTGACCCCGCAGCATATCGGCCCTGCATTCCATTAGCCTGCTGCTGCACTTAGGGTTCAGATAAATCAGGGTAAATGGAGTTCTCTGTCATCGTGGAACAGTGCTGAAATATTACCCGTTTTCTTTCTTCTTTTTTTTTATTTTTTGATCTCACCCTGTGTGGAGTCAGTTTAAAGTTTAAACTGACAGTTCTTCATATGGCTTTTGATTGATGTTTCAATTAAGTATTTTTATGTAAACAATTTTGTCCAAATTAGTTAGCTCAGAATGGTAAAAGTTCTCTTCCCCTCCTATTCCCAAAACAACGACAAGTAAAGAATATTTATCATAAAACGGATTATAATGTTTTGAATCTTTTTGTGCTCTTCAGGTGTGATTCGTACAGCAGAAGCGCTGGACAGAGAGACGGCACAGCATTACTGGCTCTCTGTCTATGCCACAGATCTGGGAACTGAGCCTCTGATCTCCTGGACTCATGTCTTTCTGGAGATTCTGGACGTTAACGACAATGCTCCAGAGCTTTCCCTACCAGTGTATTTTGCATCTGTCCAGGAAAATGTGGATAAAGTGACCTCAGTCATCCAGGTGTTGGCCACAGATTTGGACACGTCCTCTGAGGGGAAGATTTCCTATCAGATGCAGGAATCTCACAAGAAGAATTTTGACGTGGATCCAAAAACAGGTAAAAACAGTTCAAAGAAAACATATGAACCATCTTGAAGAATTATTGTTTTTTTAGGGGTTGTTTTCTCTTTGATCTTATTAGATAGCAGGTCTTTTCCACAGGTATGTTAAGGTTTAGACTTGACCAGGCCAATACAACTATGTTTTTTTTTTCTTTTTCAAGCAGAAAAACAAGCATTCTTCTCCTGCTGTGTTTGGGTTCATTGCCCATGTTTAAGTCACGTTTCAATTGTCGGATAGATAGTTTTATGTTTAATTCCACAATTAATTGTCATAGTTGGTAGCTTATGGTTAGATTATTGGTGTCCAAGTCATCCATAAACAATAAAAGACCATATCATCAACTCTTTATCACATTGGATATTGGGTTGAAAAAAGATACTTTTTTAATTTGCTCTTCTCTGTTCAAAGAAGATTGTTCCTAATGTAGTGAGATTCATTCAAATGCAACAAACCTAAGTCATGTTGCCTTGCTGTTAGAGAGAATATGCTTTACCTTTATCTATTTTAAACAAGTTGTTCTTATACCCTCATTTCCAATTTGTCTGCCAGAAAACTGGACCATTCTAAGAGGTCTTGTGCTTTTTTGTTGTTTCTCTGAGCACTGTAGTCATTGGTCTGACTGTGGGTTGAATTTGCTAGGAAATCCAATCCTAGGAAGACCAACAGCTGGCATATTGAAAAGTAAACTGCAGAATCCAATTTACTTTGTTTGGAAAGAGCATTTAACTCTTCCCACACTGAAGAAAATGCGGCCTTCCCATTTTAGCCTGGTGTTAACACACTCCTGCTTGGTCCAGAGCAAGAAATTGAGGTGGTTCCACTGATGATGACCCTTAAATCAATAGCATTTACTTTGCAGCATCTGGCTGCTACTTCTATGACAACAGCTAGGGTGAAGTTAGTTTCTCACATAAATTTCCAGTTTGGTTTTGCTTTTCTTAATAAATAATGTTGGTAATGTTGTAATCTGTGATGTGTTTTAGTCTAGCTGAGGTCTTTTTATTGTTCTGATGTATCCTGAAGTACACACTAGATTTAAAGGATTTTGTTCTTTCTGTTCTTGTTCAATGCATTTATTTTCAGCTCTGAATATAGTCTTGTACAAATGTTTTCCTTCAAAAAGAAAAGGAGTTTAAAGAAAATCATTATTTCCATTAACAAAAATATTTGAATACTGCCATTTTGTATTATGTGTAATCAAAATATTTTTGGTTTAGTGTTGGCTCAAACTTTAATTTTTATTGTGTGGTCTCTTACATATAGGTAATCATAAATACATAGAGGGTAAATAGGTATGTTTTTTTTCACATTATAAAGCAAAATTATTCTTCTAAAAGATTTTTTAAGTAAACATGCAAGTTTACCTCCACTGTTGTATGATGGGTGTAAATGGATCATGTTTCAATTTGCTATATATGTATTGCACATGCAGTTTAAGCAAAACTATAGGCCTCCTGTTCTCCTATGAACAAGTTACACCTTTACTAAAATTTGCTTTGTGTTCAAAAGCACTCACAGTTTCAGCACATCCCCAAGGCAAGTTTCACATTTTGATTCAAGGGTTACAGTCTTTACAAGGACTTGTGAAGCCTGGCAGGAGTTTCATTATTCACAAGAAGGTCTGTTGAAAAGTTTCTGTTTGTACAAGTCTGAGCAGCGCAGGTAGGCGTGTCACAGAGAGCAAAGCAGAAATTAAAAATTGGAAGCAAATAAAGTAGCACTCACTTCTAAACTTACTGCTTCATGGTTTTGATGGAGAAGTAAATCTTTTTAAAAACTAGCACTAAGCCCTTAGTATCTGTACAAAATCTTGACAGGTACAACCCAATTACCTGGTGAGGACTTTGATGTTCAGGTGAAGGAGAGCACCATGAGCACTGACATTACAAGCTGCTACAAGTCCTGTCCTCCTCCTATTATCTGCTGTGCTGTTTGTCCACACCCTAAGGCTAATATACTGAGGGATTACAGAAAGAGAAGGCCAGTTGTGGTGAGAAGGAGACAGGACGAGCTGTAGGTGTCGAAACAGCCCCGCTGTGTCATACCAGGAAAGGCCTTTTTTGTCTGAGCACAGCTGTATTTGATATTCATTTACTTGCAGATATGAGAACAGAATAGAGTGTTTTTGGTTGAAAGCATTCATTGTGTTCCTGTGTATTTCTGTATCCTGAGGATTTCCTAACGTCAAGTCTGGTCTGAGATCATTTAATTGGATCTGACCCAGAATCTCTGCGGAAAAGCTACTAAACTAAAACTTTCACTCTAACTTCTGAGTAGAAATCTTTTAAAATGTTGTCTAAAGTGTAAACACCTTTGTTAAAATGCAAGGTTTTTGTAGAGAAAAACAAACCTACTTTTAATTTTACCTTTGTCAATGCCTTTAAAACATACATATTCCTTGAACGTTTGGGTATTTTGTCATGCCACAATTAATTTATCTACAAAATGACAGACATACATATTTATGTCATACAGGGCCTTGTTTTTTTCAAATCTAAAATTTATGATATGCATTTCTGTTTCGCTTATATTATACTGATCACACTAGCAACACCTGCCTTCAGATGTCACCTAATTAGCAGATAGACTCAAAAGTGTGAAATTTAAATCAAGTGGTAATACAGCTGTTCTGTAAAGGACAGAAAGAAGTTTGTCGGAAAGCATTGCTGATTAGAGAGCATAAAGGAACACAGCAGAGAGGTCAGTTCAGATAGTTAAGAAGACATTAAAGAACTGTTGGGTTATAGGACAATAAAATGAGCTTTAAACATCTCACAGGGAGGGCTCTGTTCAATCTGTTATCTTTAAATGTGTGACACGACTCCAATCCTACAAATACTGACCCTGTGGTAAAACATGCTGGTGGCAGCATCATTTTGTAAAAATACTCCAAATGTTGTCAGGAGAGTGGCTAAATTAAATGGACCACCTGCTGAAACTTACTTTAAAAGCAACAGATATGATAAAAGCAAAATGTTGCCATATTGACACCATCATGTTTGGTTTGGCATCAAAATTTAAAGCTTAGCAATTCACAAACTCCTGTAAAAACAGGGTCAATGGAAAATTAGGGTTAAAAAAAACTACGTGTCCCTTATGCCATTAAATCTTGTCTTGGAAATCAAATTAACTTTTTGAAACTCTACATTGACCAGGATATAAATTTTTGCAGTAGAAAGGAAGTTTAGATTAGTTGGTTTCAAAAAAACATAACTAAATTTAATTGTGTGATTACTCTCATCTGCTCAGTTGCCATCAAAACTGTATTTTCTGACATCAAAAGATAGCTAAAAATGAAAGAAATTAACACCTTCTTATTACATCCACATATGTGAATAAACCACATGAATTTAGGCAGGTACAGTCACTGTGAGTGAAATAAATGTTCTGTTGAAACAGGATCTTTGGAACATGATATACCTTGTCTTATTTTCACAGATAAACCACCTATTACTAATGCGTGGGGTGAGTTGTGCAGAAACCTGTCATGTTCTGACAGGATAAAAATGACTCACATCTAATGCTTTTGACTAAGAAGCATATTTTATGCAGCAGCATTGTCTGTTGGTTTCAGCCAAGAATTACTTTTACTGTCAGGCAGGAATGAGTTCTGCTTTGGAAAAAAAAAAAGAGACAATTATCACTCATTAAGTTTTAATAATCAAAGCAGCTGCTTCATAAGAAAACCACTTTGGTAAAGGTATAGGTTTCATTATTTGATAGAGCAATTGTGCGCTGGCAAGGCCAGACAAGTATGGAATGTACCCATTTGACTAACATTTTGAAACAGCATATTTGTCAAACTTTTAAAGAAAGTTTATGGTTCATTCACTGATAAGGGGTGAATTTTGATGCGTTTTTGTATTTGACATTTGATACTTAAGCCCGCATAAAGGTGAATCTCTCATCCTGTGCTTTCTTGTTGTCAGTAACCCCATGAAAAGAAATCATAGCACATTACCAACTGTAGCTTCATGGTCCAAAAACCGTTTAGGTCAATTTGCAGGCAACATATTGGTGTATTTTAAATATAGACTGCAACTTAGTGGTATTTAGGCTTATATTTGTATTTCTGTTGCCACATAACTTTGTCAACAGATGTGTAAGAAGCTACGGAATACTAAAAATTACTCTGGTGGATAATTTCTGGTGGAGTTTTCTAAGAACACCAATTATTACTTTCTCAGGATGGCTACAAAGTCCTAAAAGGTGTACAATCAAAACTTCTACTATGCACCTCTGGCTTATTTTTCCACCACAAATCAAATATAAATCAACAAGTTAAATAAAATAGGCACATATTGAGAGCAGCTTATAATTTAATTCAATAAAATAGTTTGTATTTTAATTGAAACAATTAAATAGCTCCTTTTTGTTTTCACCGTTGATTTCTGCTGAGATAATGTTATTGCCACGACATCCATGAACAACAAAGTCAAAATGTGAGAAGTTCAAATCTTCCCTCAAAATGAGTGTTAACGAGACATATTAACCAATAACGTGAAACCATAAACATCTCAATATAACTTGTTATCCATGTTTTTACCCATTTTTCAGAGAAAAGGCATGACAATCAAAATGCTCATTGTTTACTTGAAACATTTAATACTTTCAAGCAGATATGCTTCCGGTTCTGGCCACCATATCATGGTGATTCTGCTACTGCTGAATATGGATGCTCTTTTGTAAGAAATTTCCTCATATGGGAGGTTTCTGTGCCTTCGTCGCTTTCAGCTTTAAGCGGAATGGAAAATGCCATCAGCATTTTATCAGTTTATCAGTTACATGAAATTACACATAAAAATGTTTGGGGTTTTCCCAACTAAAGAACTATACACATGCACCACTCTTGAAACATGGCTTAGTGGGTGCAATGTGTATTGTTGTAGAAGTAGAGACAGGTGTTATGCCCAGAAACGCATGCCTGCTGAAAATTGCAAACTTATACTAGCATTTCATGGAGCTACTCTGATTGTGTAGAAAAACTTGTTTCACCCATAACTATTTTATTCTTCAAATTAACACAGGGATGCATTTTTGGGCAATATTTCCAGCCTGACAAAATATGCATCCCCCTCTATTTTCCTCAAATATTGTCCTACTGATTTAAAACCTATTCCAGTAGTTCATGGAACTACTCTGATTGTGCAGAAAAACTTGTTTCACCCATAACTATTTTATTCTTCAAATTAACACAGGGGTGCATTTTTGGGCAATATTTCCAGCCTGCCAAAATATGCATCCCCCTCTATTTTCCTCAAATATTGTCCTACTGATTTAAAACCTATTCCAGTAGTTCTTGGAACTACTCTGATTGTGCAGAAAAACTTATTTCACCCTTAACTATGTAATTCTTCAAATTAACACAGGGGTGCATTTTTGGGCAATATGGATTTCCATCTTGCCACAATATGCATCCCCTTCTATTCTCCTCAAATAATATCCAAATGATATAAAACTTATACCAGCAGTTCTTGGAACTACCCTGATTATGTAGAAAAGGTCATTTCTTTTTTATCACTTTTGCAAATATACTGAAGGAAGCAATTTCTATATGCAACCTTGCTAAATGTATAGCATGTACAAATATTCATTTTGTTCTTATATGAATATAACATCACTTTTTATCAAATTCAACAAAAGAATATTCAAAACAACAACCTTTTTATAAAACCAATTACTTATATTAAAAAATAAAACTACAAATGAACTGAACTGAACTGTTTAAATTAAAGAATATTAAAATAAAATATACATAAAATCTAGATGCAACCGACACAGTGGTCTGTGTCGGTTGGATGGAATTTGACACAGCTTTGGTGGTACCACCAGTTGCATCTGTCACATGCAACCTGTAAATAAAGAGATCAAAATGGTCAAATAACAACATGAATAAGGCAGCCTGAAAATCCATATTGCCCAAAAATGTATCCCTGTGCTAATTTTGAGAAATAAAGAGTTAAGATTGAAATAACTTTTCCTACATAATCAGAGTAGTTCAAAGATCTTCTGGTATAAGTTTTATATCAATTGGATAATACACAGTCCAGTCACATTAATGTGACCATCTGTCAAAAGCCAGAATAACCACCTTTCGCAGAGCGAACTGCTACGAGACGTGCAGGAAGAGAGTCTCTTAGGTCCCTGAAGGTCTTCTCTGGGATGTTGAGCCATGCCGACTCTAATGCCGTGGCCAGCTGCGCTAGATTACGCGGTTGAGGATCCATGGCGCGAACAACTCGATCGAGATGGTCCCACAGATGCTCGATTGGGTTTAAGTCAGGTGAGTTTGCTGGCCAGGGGAGGACGGTAAACTCATCCTGGTGCTCTTCGAACCACGCACGTACACTGGCAGCTGTATGGCACCTCGCATTGTCCTGCTGGAAGATGCCATCATCCTGAGGAAAAACAATGCGCATGTAGGGGTGGACATGGTCCGCAAGGACAGATGCGTACTTGTATTGATCCATCGTGCCTTCCACAATAATCAGTGAACCCAGAGAATGCCAGGAAAACATTCCCCAGACCATAATGCTCCCGCCTCCAGCTTGGACCGTTCCTGCAATGGTTGCAGGGTGGTTCCTTTCAGAGGTTTCACGCCTTATACGCCAACGTCCATCTGTCCGATGGAGCATAAAACGCGATTCATCTGAAAACGCTACCTGTCGCCACTCAGTGGACGTCCAGCTGCTGTACTGGCGTGCAAATTCTAGCCTTCGTCGTCGATGAACACCAGTCAGCATAGGTGCACGAACCAGGCGTCCGCTTCGGAGGCCCAGACGCAGCAATGTTCGCTGAATAGTGGTTTGGGAGACACTTGTGGTAGCCCCTTGGTTCATTTTAGTGGTCAGTTGCTCAACGGTAGCCCGTCTATCTGCCCGAACGCATCTCCGCAACCGTCGTTCGCCTCTGTCATCTATGGCCCGTGGTGCACCACATTTGCCACGTCGTTGATTTTGGACAGTCCCATTTTGCCATGCACGGTACACTTTTACCACGGCGGCACGCGAACAGTTCACAAACTCAGCCGTTTCGGAAATGCTTCCACCCTTGGCCCGAAAGCCAATGATCATGCCCTTTTGGACGTCGGATAAATCGCTTCGTTTCTGCATTATGCCAACGATTGAAATGTTTTCCGAAGCCCACACACACCCTTTATATACGCTCAACTGCACTGTGCTGCCACCTGCCTTCTGTGATTGGTTATTTAACTCTGAAGTGGAAAGTACGTGGTGGTCACATTAATGTGACTGGACTGTGTATTTGAGGAGAATAGAGGGGGATGCATATTGTGGCAGGCAGAAAATCCATATTGCCCAAAAATGCATCCCTGTGCTAATTTTGATAAATAAAGACTTAAGATTGAAATATATTCTTCTTCATAATCAGAGTGGTTCCATGAACTGCTAGTATAAGTTTTATATCAGTAGGACAATATTTGAGGAGAAAAGAGGTGGGGTGCATATTATGGCAGGCTGGAAATATTGCCCAAAAATGCACCCCTGTGTTAATTTGAAGAATTACATTGTTAAGGGTGAAATAAGTTTTTCTGCACAATCAGAGTAGTTCCATGAACTACTGGAATAAGTTTTAAATCAGTAGGACAATATTTGAGGAAAATAGAGGGGGATGCATATTTTGGCAGGCTGGAAATCCATGTTGCCCAAACATGCATCCCTGAGCTAGTTGGGGTAAATAAACAGCTGAAAGTATTTCACCTTTTCAACGTAATGACACTTGTTCTCTGAGCTAATGCTATAAGTTTCATATCAACAAGACGGATGCAAATATTTTCAGGCTCATAAATTAAAATGGATTCCCTCCTACATTAACAGACTAGAAAGTTAAGCATGATATAAAATGTTCTACATAATGGGCCACTGTTTTCAATGCTTTTAAGCTATTATGGTATCAAGAGACAAAGCAGAGAATTTCACGTTCATTTGCGGAGAACGTTTACAACAGACACGGACTGAAAAAAAAGTTCGACTCGTGTCAACAAAGATGTAAAAACCTCATTTATTTCAAGTAATTTGCGAAATAAAACCCACCATTTTAGGGATTACATGGTTAAGAAACGTGATAATGTTACAAATATCTTTAAAATGTCCTCTTCGGTCATATTTTTGTCCGTTTTCTCGTCGATATGCGAGAGTTTAGAGCGATGCGCGCTCCCGCGACAGGGGGTGCAATTTTCGGCAGGCATGCGTTTCTGGGCATAACACCGGTCTTGACCGCTTTTTGATGGTCTTGTCTCAGACTCCACCGCATTTGATCTCGGTCTTGTCTCGGTCTCGGACATTGATTGACCCGGGGTTTTATTTCAAGACCACAATTGCGGAAATATCACTAAATTGCCAGCATATTGTCCAGTTTATTTGTTAACATCTTTGTTTTCGCTGGATGCAAAACATACTAATTAAAATCCAAGCAATAACGTGACATTTTCTGTTTCTGTTTCCGCTTTCACCCATAGCCTCCCCCTTCTTCCACGCTGCGCTCCAAGACATGCGCAGTATCTCCTTGCATAAATCATAAGAAATCTGATGGCAGACGTGTAAATTCAGCAGCACTCCGTCTTCACAGACGCTGGGGACTAAGTCTAGCTTTTATCGTCACTTAAAAGAAGCTCAACGAAAGGTGGGCTCTGTGGACATGATGTTAGCTAAGCTAGCTGCCAACTGTCATGCACTGTCAACTCCGTCAGATGGACTTTATGTTGATTTTTGTTTTAAATAATATTTCTTTTGTTCTTGAGAAGCATTTGCCTTAAAAACTGAGTAAAAATATCACTAATAGGGTATTTAAAAAATAATAATTTTATATTTATTTTTGTCAGAAGTGTTGACAAAGTTCTGGGTAAGGTCCATTAAAAATGTAATTTTCATAAAAATGTTGCAATTGGGAGCATCTTTACATTTCCAAAACATTATTTGTCAAATTTTAATACATATGCTCGAGGAATAATTACATTTTTGACGGAGAAAATTGAAACCCATTTTGTCCCTCTTCTCAAGAATCACTGATTTAATAAGAACAAACGCTGTAACGTTTGGTGTAGACTGATATTGCATATATGGGACAACGCTGTGACCAAAGTCTGCTATATAGTGATGTGGCATTCACAAACTATTCAATTCTTCTGAACGGCTCTTTACTTAAGAAGACAAAATTGGAACCTCATTGAGAGCCGTTCTTTGTTCTTGTAATGCTCTGCATGCACTGCAGTAGCTATTATTATTCTACTTAATTAAATATAAATTGGTATTTATTTACTCAGTGAATAAATAAAACATAAGAACAGAAGAGCACAGCATGCTCATTCCTGTTTGATTTTTTTCCGTCACCAGTCATGGTGGCAGATGTTACAGCGGAAGAGAGGGTGAGAACAATCGTGCTTGTTTACTTTTTGCTTCGTTGGTCAGTCTTCATAGTTGAGTGTTTACCGTTGGTGCAGACAGTGGTGGTTTCTGACATTGGCAATACGGGCAATTGACCAGGGCGTTATCTTTTTAGGAATGGCAGGAAACCGCTGCAGCTTTGCTTCCAGAGATGGAAGCACAGCAAAACAAAGAGTTTGACTTGATAATGATAATGGTTACATTTATTTCAGCTCCAAGTGTTTAATAACTAGGTGTTTTTATGAGAATGTGAATCTTTCAGATCAATTTAAGAAGCAATTTTGATCGTATTTCACATTTTATTGTGTCATGTAGCGTGGGGCACTGCTCTTGGTCTTGACTCGGTCCAGACCTCTCTCAGTCTTGATCTCGATTTGGTCTCGGACCCTAAAAGTCTTGGTCTTGTCTCGGTCTCGATACACTCTGGTCTTGGCCTTGACTTGGTCTCGGGTTAGGTGGTCTTGACTACAATATTAGCAATGTGAAGTAAACATGCAATTGAAATCCACAATTTCCTTGCAAATGTTGTTTTTGACAGCTTTATAATAACAAAAGTTGGTATAGTTAGTTGATAGTCAAACTATCAAATAACTGATAAAATGATAAAGAAAAAATGGGTAAAAAAGAAAAAAATCACTCAGATATTTAATACTTAAAAACAGTAAATAATAAAGAAAGAGTTTAAATAAGTTTAAATATTAAGCTTTAAAGTAAATTGAAAATTGAATTTGAAAAGTTTTAATAATTTATATATTGAAAGAATAAAACAACTTAATTTTAATAACTGATATTTCTGAATTAGATTTTCCGATTGGAATTAAATTCTTACTCCTATTATTATTAATACATTTTACATGCTATCTTTTTAAAGAATTATGCCATTGTCTGGTTAAAATAGCAACAATAACATTTCTAATAAATCTAAAATAAAAGCTTATGATAAAATGTACAAAAACTTGTGGGATGAACTCAGCATGTTTTAATGGCGTCTTTACTGTCATGAAGATTAAATAAATCCCAGGCTTTTTTCAGTAATGGAAAAAAAAATCTGCTCAATTAGGTAGTGTAAAATCAAAGTCCTTTTGAAATCTGGAAAGATTGTTAAAGTCACAATAGTTCATCTTGTCTGGTGTAGACATGAGATGACACCTGTGACACGACCAAACCAGCCTGAGTCGATTAGTTCTCGCAGAACAAATGTGCTCAGCCAGTTGCCACAAGCCTTACACTTGAACCTCTTGAAACTCTCACAGGATATCATGTTTCATGGGGAGCCCACTCTACCTTTAACATGCACCAAAAGACGTCCTCAAGATTCTCCAGAGACCAATAACATTTTTGCCATATGTCTAATGTTATGGATGTCTAATGTTATGGTGGAGGCCTTAATCCAGTGTGAGGAGTGTATTTTTAAAAAAAACATCTTAACGTTATTTTCTTATATATTTTTTTATGCGCAGCAATGTCTTGTGAAAATTCTCAGGTAAAATAAAACAGAGACACAATGTAGTGTCTTTCTGTTCTGGATGACATCCAGAAATCTCTGAAGAAATGTGGCTGTCAGCTCAGATGAAGGCCAAGATACAAACAAAGACTCTATTGCAAACTAGAAACCAGTATGTCCTTGCTTTTGAAACTCCCACTAATACTTCACAGAGCGTGTGCTTCTCAGATTATACTATGAGAATTTTCTGAACTTTTATAAGTTGTTATTTGATCTGCTAAAGTTTAACTTTTTTACTGTTCTGGGTCTGTCTGAATTAGACCTTACATCCAGATTGTCCTTATAGTTTTGTACCTTAAGGGGAACAGCTCCTCAGTGCTTCTACTAAACTGAAGATTTTGTTATCATTTTGCGTAAGCGGTTAGTGTCAGATGCTTCTGATCACCTTGTTTACGTCCTCATGGTCACCAATTGGGCATTTTACCACTGGCCATGTTTGAAAGTTGAGAAAAAATTTCCAGGTGATATATTGCATGCATAGTTCTGAGATTTAGACATGGCAAAAACTACATAAAGTCCACATTGTGTTGGTGAATTACCCTGAAAACAGTCTCTGTGTTGAATATTACTGCATGCGAATGTACAAATTCTGGATTAAATCATGAGAAATAGGGTGTTCTGCTTTAGATCAGATAACAGACAAGCTGTGAATGTTTTATTGCTCAGGGATAGCAGCTCAGCATTGTTCTTTTTAAATCGCTCTTTCCTGCAGGCAGCAACGATTCTTGCCTCATCTCTTTTCAGGTACTTGTTTACCCGCATGACTGGATTTGCATACATTTGTTATTGAGGGATTTCTGCATTCTCAGCTTAACATAGAGTTTCCCTTTTCAAACCTGAAGCAGTGGATTTAGACACCTGCTCTGCCGTCTTAAATCACTGAAACGACTCACTGATCATCCTAACATGCTCAGAAACATAAAATAGAATTTTATGAAGCTCAGTGAATATATACAGGCATTACAAAGAAGAGAAGAAGCAGTTTTGGAGCTGCAGATCAGTTGTGAAGAAAGATGAGGAAACAAACAAACAGGGCGCTGACATGTGAGGCAGCGCTGTTTATCTTCCCGTCGTTCTGACAGGCCTTCAGTGCCGCTGAGTGAAAACAGGCAATGTGGGAGAGATGAAGCTTTACCCCCAATTCCCATGTCTTTCCTGCTGAGAGAAACACACTTTCTCATGTGGCCCACCTGTCTTGTTGTTGTCCTCTCAGCTGGGCTTGTTTGCACCGTCGTAAAAGGACAGAACGACTCTCTACAGGGCCTTTCACTCCACTTTTGACCCCTTAGACATCTCTTCACATAACAACGCCTGCACCTCATTTGGCGCTGCCTGACCAAACACTTTCGGAGACTCGCTAAGGGCAGCTGTTGATCCTGACATTTCGTCTGTTTGCATTTGCAATTCAAACAGCCGAGTGCTGCAAAGATGTCAAGGTTGTTTTTCCCTGTGTATACAGTTTGAATACTTCTCTAACATTTTAACAATGTATGTCATTCCAAACATCACATTATTCTTGAATCCTTTACCGCTGCTCTTAAAAGGCAGCTGAGATTTGTAAGAGAATATTAGTGAACAAACAGCAAAATAAAGACCAAGGAACACTCCTGCCAGGTCTTGGAGACGTTTTAGAGAAGAGTTCACAGCAAGGTTACAATATATATTAATATTTCAAGGTTTGAACATCTTTAAAGTGAAACTAACCCTCAAATGTTAGTGATAAGCTATCTAAATAGGTTATTTAGAATCCTATCTTTATGTTTTTATTTTTATTTTATTTTATTTTTTTACCAATTTTGACAGTTTTGTGCAATTAGTTTAGTTCATTGCACAAAAATGTGGGATATGACAGATTAAAAACCTGGTATGTAAATTATTGTAATAAAAAATAAAGGCAAGAAAGAAAACACAAAAAAACAGATAACATGTAAAACTAAAATCTGAGGTTAAACAGCTTTAATTATCCATAATTTATTGTGTGTGTCATAGTTGTTTAGAGAGAGAACAGAAGTGGTAAACATTCCAACAGCGATCACTATTGTTCTCCTAAAAAATGTTCTGAAAGTGGGAGCATAGTTCAAACCATGCCTCTGTCTCCGTCTGTTGGATTATCAGACGGGGAGTAAGTAGCGGAAATTGTGAGACTGACTCCTCTAACCTCAGAAAATGTAATGGGGAAGACAATTTCTGAAGCAGTTCAGATACATTTTGTTGATGGATTAAAGTTCTCACTATGTTTCCTGCCAAAGCCATCTGGGCAGCGTCCCTGCAACGATTTCACATTTTCTGTCTGCTTGCCGTCTCTTATTAGTTGATTTACTAAACACCTCATATGCAGAGAAATTGTGAAAATGAATCCACTTGTTTGGTTCATGCCCTTCCTTAAGAAAGAGACGTTTTTACTAACATATTCAAGAAATTACATTTTCCAAAGATACATTTTTTGTCAGGCACACTGCAGTCTTGAATCAAAAGAAAAATTCATCATAAAGTCACTGTGGTTATTAGATTTGGAAATGTAGCTAACAGTAATTTACTAAGTACTGCTGGTAACGATGCAGGAAGATTCCTTGTAGAGAGTAGCTACTGATTTAATTTCATCTTTGGACATCAGACATTTGACACACTCAAAAAAAAAAGTCCTAATTAAAGAATATATTTTCCTTATGCTCACCATACCTACTGCTGAATTCTTGCCCAAGTTATTTGACTGGCTGTGGTTTGTCTTTTTCTATCATATTGGGAAACCAAGTTTCTGATTGTTTCACAATCCCAGGGCACAAGACGTTTGTTACAGGAGGAACTGGTTTTAGTTGGCAAAAAGAAATCCCTTTTTTATGTTTTTGTGTTTAGTTCATCCATGTTTCCTGCTTTGAAAGTGTTCTGTCAATTTATTTTTTATCTCCAATAGGGGGGCAAAAAGTAAAGTTCAACTATTGAAGGGGGGCCTTATTTGACATATTCAAATTGAAAAGGCTTTTCTTGTCAAGGAAACCTTTTTTTGTTGTTTATAATATTTATATAATAGTGACTGAGAACATCTATTGAATAGAGGGAGGCTCCTATAAACTGATACAAAATGCTTTTGGGCTCAATCTAAAATGGAAATGTCCTGACATGTTTTAGTTCTCTGCATTTTAAACAAGGATTATTTTGAAACTAAATACGTAACAAACCAAATTGTTTTGCAATATTAAATAGTGAAAAGTTCAAGATATTGTGGGTACAAAAGCTATTTAATCATCTATGTGTGGAAGTGCATACTGTATCTGGTTTTATTAGTGTTACTCAGATGTTTCCTTTTGTGTCTTAAAATGGTGCTTAGCTTTATTTTTCTCTTCTCTAAAATACAAACATGACCTTTAAACATAAACATATTCTTATTCCACACATGAACAAACTTTAAAGCAACCAAACATGAAAGTATCGCATAAGAAAACACAGTAACCATAAAATACTGTAAGTTGTGTTTACTCAGGTGTGATCGGCTCTGTTTTTCTGCCCCAGACGAGACACAAATGTGCACATATAACTTTCACCTGTCTTTGTTTGTTTAGGTGTAAAGTCCACTCTAACTCTTCTGGACTAACACTAACCACACTGATTGTGTCTGTATTCACAGGTGTTATCAGCACACACTCTGCTCTGGACCGCGAAGAAAAACCCGAGCACAGCATCGAGGTCAGACTCCCATTAACATTTTCAGTATCTTCAAACCTACACTAAAATCCTGCTACTCTGTAATGCATTGACGTACCACAGTATCAATAAATCCATGACCTGCTATGTTCTGCAGACTGTTAAAGGGAAGCTGCTGCCTGTTTTACCTCCTGTTTTAAATCCCACTTCTACAGAGAAGCAACAGGGTTGTGTGTAGAAAACATGGCATCCAGTTGGAATGTTTTAATCATCTGTAGGGAGGTGTGATAGCAGCAACAGATCACTGTTTGAATTCATCAAGGTGTCCTTTTAAACTCACTCAGTATTCAGCAACACACTGAAATCTAACAGAGTAGACAATTTCTACTCACAGGGACAGCAGATGGTCAAGCTAACTTTTCTCGATTGGAAATATCTTTGATTTTAATATTGATCTTGAGCTTCTGAGTTGGAAAACAGCTAAGTGACTGATTAATTCTCCATGCCAATGCTTTGGCTCTGAAATGAGACATCCTACTTTTTTTGTAACTTGATCGAGTTTCCGCAGCAGATTAATGAGTTAACCAAGGAATATTCATTGAGGTTTGATGCTACACAAATAATGAGATGCTTAAATTAATCTATATTGGTACCAGGTAGCCAGTTAACGTTTAATATCAAAATGTGTGGTAAATGTTCGCATCTTCTTGTTTAATTGATGATTTGCACAATCCTTAGTTTTTTCATCAAATTACACATTAGCATAATTATGCTACACATTGCAAATGTGAAGACAAATAAAAGAGCATATAAAAATTCTAAATAACCAAAGAAACAAAAGCATGAAAAAAAGATCTAATTTAGGTTTAAAATTTGAACAAATATCAAAACATGAAATCTTGCTTTTCTTCTCTTTCAGGTAATCGTATCAGACAACGGATCTCCACCTTTGCAGTCTACTGCCACGGTTGTCATCCAGGTCCTGGACACCAATGACGAAAAGCCGACGTTCACAGACAAACTTTTCCAAGTCAAAGTGCTGGAACAGCGCAATCGTGACAGTAAACAGGAAGTCTGCAGGATAGTCGCACGAGACGATGACGAGGGCTTGAATGCTGCCATTACCTACAAGCTTCAGGATGGCACCGATGAGCGGTTTCACATCAACCCGCTGACTGGAGTGGTGACATCACAGGGAGATTTCTGGCCAGGGAACTACAGCATCCTCACAGTAGGTGTCCCATGTTGTTTGCGTTGTTAGGAATTTCACAGCTTTTAGCTGTATGAGTCTGACTTTCAGAGTAAAATGCCTGAAAAAAGAGAACTTTTTTCAAATTTTGCTATGTTGCAACCAAAACAACATGGATGTTTTCTACTGTGACTTTATGCAGCAGGCCAATAGAAAGTAGTGCTTATTTGAAAAGTGGACACACAATGACGCATGGCTGTCAAATACTTTGTAAATAAAAATGTGAAGGTCTCCAACTTGACTGCTTTTTATTGCAGAAGTCACAACATTTACAAATCAGATTTTATGCATTTTGGTTAAGCATTATTTTCTTCCACTTCAATATGAGATCCAGGTTGGAAAACCAGGATAATTTTCAAACTATTATCTGTTAACACTATCAACAAAAGTCTATGCATTTCTTAACTTTTTATGCATTCAAACTCTGTAGCAACATTTTATCCAACAAAGATTAAAGTCTGAGCAAGAGACGTTATGAGATGCAAATTGTCACAAGTAGAGGGATTTTTAAGTTGATTATTGTGACACTGAAGTCAGAATTTTTAGAATATTGAGTAAGAAAATGCATAATTACACAGGCATAAAAGCCTTAAAAGCTTTGTGTCATCAACTCAGCATCACTGCTTACACTGATGGTAACCGTTAAACATCAGAAAGTAGTTGTCTTTTCACTTTACATAACCAACAAAAAACTTATCATTTTTACATTTTCAGAGTTTTAAGTGTTTTATGTGAAACAGCAGCAAATCTACTGTCATTTTGCAACATTTCCTCTAGATGTTCAGTAGCAGTAAGAATTTCTTTTAAAGTTTATATAAGTATGGTAATGTAATAGAGACCCAAGATTTACACTTAGTTACTGACAGAAACAAAATTATAGAGAATTGCTTTATTTCTAATTATCAATGCAAACAGGCTGCCGTAATTTAACATGACAATGAGCACATTTTCAATAACAACATATTATCAGATATCAGCATGTGCTGTAAGTGATTTAGGTCAGATTGCACCAGAACCATTCTAGTGTCATTAAACCAGATGCAAGCATGCTACTTTTATCATGAAATAGCTTTATTGACATTAAATTAATTATCTCCAGATGTCTCCATAAGAACATAATTGTTTCTCAAAACTCCTCAGAGTTCTCAGTTTTGTGCATTTAATTAAAATCCAATCCTGTTAATCATCCAAATATTCTTTTTTTTCCCTGGTCCACACACAATGACATTAAGTCAATTTTTAGTGTGAACAAACGTTTTCTGTACCTTTCTAGATCGAAGCCACCGATCTGGGCATCCCTCCTCTCTCATCCAAAACTCGACTCGATATTGAGTGGATCCGCCGTCCACCACCATCCAGCAAACCAATCACATTCGAAGAGCCTCACTTCAACTTCGCTGTCATAGAAACAGAATCTGTCACTCAAATGGTGGGCATCATCGCGATAGACACACATCTCGACTTCCTGCGGTACAGCATTGTAGGTGAGTGGACAGACTTAGATTCCCACCAGAGTATCGATCAAAGCAGCAGAACTGGTGAGAAAAGCAGAATGAACTTCGAGTTCTAATGAAGAGTAAGCATCTCAGAAACAAGGCTAATGATTGCTAAAAGAAAACCAGGTTTTAAAATACTATTAATATTTATTTCTATAGGCTTCTACATTTGACAAGAAAGAATAGAAAACAAACTGCATGAAGCTCCAGAAACGAGCATGCACTGATCACCGAGTAATGGCTCCTCATAGATCACAGCGAGTCTCTCCGACTCTGGCTCTGTGTGACATTAAACTCCAGCGACTGGAGGGAAATTATATTTGACATTCAGTGTATTGCAACTTCCACCAGAGTGCTGACTGTGGGAGCTGTGGTTTGGGCTGCAGAAAACAAACAGCTCACAATCATCATCCATCTTCATGAACAGCCTTATAATGTGATGTAGGATATTTTCTAAAGGTCAGCAAAGGGCTGCAATGCTAAGTAATGTTGGAACCTAAGAGTGAACGGAAGAAAATCAACTTTTACTTCACTGCTTCCAGGAGTTATTGTGGTACTTGTATTTATTTTTTGTATTTAATTTTAAGTTTAAAACTTGTGGGATTTCTAGAGCTGTGGACAGAAAATATTCTTCATGATGAGAATGTGCTATGGAACCATTGCAGGAAAAACAAAAACATAAGATAAGATATTAAAGACCTCTCTCTCTAATTACTATTCAGCCTTGAATAATAATTGTAATAATAATTGTTGGAGAAAACTAGGTGCTTTGTGAATGGGAAAGTAGGTTGTTAACAGCAGGGGTGGTAATAATTAGCTTTTTTCCCACCAAATAAATGTGCTCAAAGTAAGATTGAGTATTTTATGTTTTGGTGCTAGATTATGCTAGTGCAATAACAGTATTTTTACATGTCTTTAATAAGTATATATACTAAATCTTTTAAAACTTTTTAATACTTCTGTGATATTAGTATAGATTAGTATAATGCATGTTTTGAGATTATACTAACATGAGTTATGCATTTTATATGTAAAGACAGCCAAGGTTTTTAAACTGCAAGTATACATTTGTAATTTATGTCTTCTTTCCTCTTCCTGCTGTTTTATGCCTCAAAGGAAGTTAATCTTCTGGCTTAGCTTATTATCTTTTATAACTTTTTTTCTTGCAAGGCTTAGTCTTAATTGATTTTAGTCCAGTGAAAAGACTCTGATGGCCATCATTAGCCACCGACCATCCCAACCCTTCATAATAGTGTCAGTGCATGAGTTTGTTTTTAAAAGCCATATTCCGGTTTACAGTACTGCCCTGCAGGTACTCTATTATCGTAATCACATTCTTTTGTTTGTTTCTTTTTTAATTGTGGTTTTTGCTTGTTGGCTTAACATCCTGCTGCCTCTGTATGCTGTCTGACAGAATCAGGTCAGAGAGATTTCAACTGTTTCTCTGCAGTTAAAACATGGGCCTTTCACTGTAAACTGTATTTAAAAAACAGATTTATAAAGAGTATTTTTTTCAGAAGCAAAGCACTTCATCCAAACAGTGTGTCTAATTGCACTCTGTTGCTGGTATGTTCTGCCCCAAGCTGAGAACATTCTTTGAAAGGACATTTAGAAACACACACTGGACCATAAATAGGTGAAAATTACAAATATTGCCTTTAAAAGGTTTTGACGGAGTTGCCATTTTGTTTATTTTTTTCACAGGAAGGTTCATTTATTGAGCACTTTAATTGAATTTACTTGAAAATTGGCTCATGCTGGCGGATTAGAGCAATATATAGGTGAAGAGGAGAAACAACGAGTCCTTGTGTCCAGCTGTATCACCAGGTAGTTTCTCTCTGGGAGAGAAAATCAGCAGTAATCCTCGTCTCATCAGCTGCCAAATCACTATAGGGGAAAGATTTGCGATCTGCCCTCCTTCTTCTCGCCTTCCTTTGCCTCTTACTCCGCTCTGCCCTGAACATTACTGTCACACACACCCTCTCAGAAAATGAAAGGTGTGAAAAACTTCCCAACTAAAGTGGAAATGAGCCCTCCGGATGTCTCCGGAAGTGCTTGTGAGAGCCGCTCTCTTTGAGCCTCACAGGAAGACGTTTTCATTTTTCCTGCCAAGCAGGGCAGCGTGTGACTAAAAAAGGCCGAAAGCTCCTCCTGTTCGGTTTTCTGTGCAAAGCTCGACCGGTGCCAGAACTCAGCAGATCACAACAAAGACTCAGTGCATCCCACAGAGGACACTCTGCTGCCTCTGAGCTGCTGACATTTGCAGCTGACATTTATTATGTCACAAAGAGAAGGCGTCCTAATCAACCTGAGTGATACTGATAATCAGTATCACTCAGCAATATTAACATAAGTAAAGCAATTTTAACAAACAAACAAAAAAAATATAATTTGGCCTATGCTGCTATTAGCATATATACTTAAGTTCTTTGGCAGTTTTGTGGAGTCAACAATTGATATAGGTTTTTCTTCTGAATTAACCATAAAATTGCAACAAAAATCCGAGCTTTCTGAATTCCCCTCAATAGATGGAGTTTAACTCTCTTTTTCTACTCTTAATGTCTGCATACATTGAAAGAAAAATACTCCAAAAGAAGGTGGAATTTATTTCTGTGTGTTAATTTGTTGATTTTAAACATGAGGGTAGTTATGAGATGTTAAGAGATAAAAACGTTTTTGTATTTTGCTGGCCAGGGTCTGCAACTGCTTTGATTGGTTGGTTTTAAAAATTTAGTCGAAACTAAATTGTTTGTTGTGTTACAGGATATTTCTGCTGTATCTCCTTATTACCTCTGGAATTATCATTTTTGGCCTGTCACCCGTCACGTCAATCAGGCCACCTCCTTCGCCCTCCCTCCTCTTTAATTTACTTTTGTGCCACTATCACTACATGATAGGACAGGCTGCCATGTTTCTGTTTTAATTCACTGCGTTCTGCTCTGTAGTCATGTATCTCTGGCCTCCATCTCCGCGTTGGCATACGAGGGGCTGTTGTGTCACAGGATTCCTCTCCCAGGCTGATATGATCCTGTATTTATAGCCCTATTTTGCCTTCCTCCTCTCCAACAGCAGAACACTGATTCCTATCGCTGTTTTCTGGCAGCATTATAACTCACAGGGATAAATGAAGGCTTCCTTAGCTGTCAAAATAACTCAGATACCACCTGTGAATGTGTAAAAACAACGGGTCTGCGACACAAAGTGGGATTGCAAGCATGGATGGCGACATGACTGTTTGTGGACGGATGTGGGCCTCTGGACTGGGGTACCTGCTGGGTTTGCTGTTGTCAATATGAGGGTCACAACCTGCAAAGACAGAAGGATTAATTTAATGTTGACAGACGCTCTAGGGGTGGAGGTCACAACCATAAATTAAAAATCATTTTGTCACTTTATGTTTTTAAGTGTTTTTCAGCCACATTCCTGTGCAGTTATTGGAGAAACATTTAGAGAAATAAATTGGAGATGAAGTCTGGGATCAGGTGTTTATAGCCAGACTCAAGCTGAAAATAATTTATCAGGTTTTCACTCCTGACCCTGACATCTTCTGTAGATGTTGGTTTTATTGGGGTTGTTAGATGTTTAAAAGGATAGAAAGGAAAAAGACATTTATCTTTAACTTGTTTCTAATTGTGCTGCACACATTTTTTTTACCTTTTGTAGGCTTTAAAGAGAATGAAAAATTAACAAGGACGGGGGGGGGAAAGTGACTCTTCTTGAAGTGCTTTCTGAATAAAGACCAACAACCTTGAAGATTATGTGTGAGATGGGTTTTGATCAGTTTGAAGAGCAGTAAGTCAGAAACTCTCAACAAAAACCTGTTTTTAAATTCAATGTGAATCAGAGCTACAACTGTCACCTTTTTTTTACTAAACCTAATTTATTAAAATTTGACTAAGAACTTTGTCTGCTTTAAATTTACTTAATCTGTCGATCTAGCCATGTTCTGTCAGAAAAGGAAAAGAGACGTTGATGACCTCAGCTTTGAAGCAGCTTTTGTCCTTTATGTCTTTAGAAGACTTTTAATAAAAAAAAAAAAATCGATCTTCACTTCTGACACTCACCAGGACTCCAGGCTTATTCTCTCATAAAAATGAGAGAAAAAGATGTTTTATCAGCAGGAGGGCCGATGTGATTCCCTGTGTTCGGATCGAGGGTAACATGAGGATGTTCCCCCTCCTCTCTTGTGCCGAATGGTTCAGGCAGGTCAGAAAACCTGGAGCAGACCCTGAAGCATATAGATGACAGGTTTAGAAATTAAAGTTCCCGACATTCTGTCACGGAGGAATTACTGGAGGAAGATGCAGTTGAAAAGGTTGTTTGTCTTCTGGTTATTTTGGCTCACCCTCCTCAACTTACCCTCCAGGGAACATCTAATGCAAACTCAGCTGTTCAGTGGAGCTGTTTTGACTCCTTTTAAAAGTGCTTAACTAAAGAGCATCTTGTAGATAATTCATGATCTACAATATTTTTTAAAAAGTCTATAATTACTAATGGATGTGATTTTTACATTGACCCTGCTCAAGCACAAATCATAAAAGGACTTAATCTTTGTTTAGTCAGTGAACTTTAAGGACATTTTGTACACTATGAGCATAAATTAAACAGTGGATGAAAACAAGCTCAGCACTTTGTTCAGTGATGAGGTTATTCTGCTCCAAAAGTTTTACTGCCAGATTCCAGAGATCAGCAGAAACAACAGACAATGTTTAGGATGTACTGGATCTGGATATGTTTATGGAATCTCTTGTATTGTCAAACAGCTTTTCTGCTGTCCTCACTGTCCTTTGCGTTATTGCATGTAAACCTTTGCAGTGACTCGCAATGACTTAGCTGGTAGGTTATAGACTAACACAAATGAAGAGCTTTTATCTTCTGGTCAGACGGCAAAAAACATTTAGGACACACATTTTGTTTTCTGTTAATATGTAAATTAATTTTTTGTCCATATAAGATATGTGTGGTCTTCATTATCTTCTATCTTTGTTCCAATCGGCTGGAGTAAAGCCAAGAATTGTCTTGGAAATGACTGATGGGCTTGAAGCAGCTCAGGTTGCCTTGTTGCTCCGGGGGCTTTGACCCAGATAAACATTTAGAGGATGTATGGAAGGATAGATGGATAAAATCCTGCTCTGCACATTTTCCCTCCCAGTGGATCATCCTTGAAGCCCACAGAATAACAGGAATGAAAGATGATTTTTGCCTGGCTGGTTCCAGGAGCAAAGGATCCCCCAACCGTGGCAGTGACATCATTTTTGGCTAGAGATGATCAGCAAAGTGAAAAATTGTCCCCATAGAACATTTTCTTCTCTGTCTGCTGAGACTACAGGTCATGATGTGCGAACGTGTGTCCAGTCTTGAATGGCTTCCAAATGTAAACCTCTACCACATACCAAACAGTCAGTCTGGTTTCTAGTTCTAGACTTTTCAGTTTGATCATTGAGTTGTAACTGAGAAATACTCCTCGCTGTGGTCCGATTCGTTTTGCGTCTGTTTCAAACAATACTTTGACCAAGTGTGCATAATAAAAGTTGAGAGAATAAAGAAAAAAATAAATCTGAAATAATTGTTGTCTTTATACCCGCTTGATATAAATTGCAAAGGTTGATAATAAACACCATCTGGCTGAGCAGCCGTTAGGTTTACCTCTCTCATGTATGTCTGCACAACATGCTGAGAGAGAGAAAGACATTAAGCAAGAGAAATCAAGGGATAAAAAGGGAAATACAGAGCATTAAAAAGAAGAGTGGTAGAGAAGTGATGGAAAAATGACAGAATGAGAGATGAAAACAGATGGTGGGAGTGAGTCAGAAAAACTGGAGATTAAAATCACAGTATGTTAGATTATTAAGAGATTTTTGACAAAGAAAACAAGCCCACTCGCAGATAAATCAGGATACATCCGGGATTAAAAGTTAACTGTGAATACTGTGGTGCAAATTGCAAAAATAACACATTTATACACGATGGGGATTAAAGTGGTGGAAACAAGGGAGGATCAAACTTTTCTAAGCCAGGCAATAAACAAAGAGAAGATTTTTGATTTACACCGCATTGCATAATTTTTTGTCAACAACAAAATTTCAAATTAGGTTTCCAAAGCATTGTTTTGTCTGGTAGTTTCAACCAAAACTACCCGACAAGAATTCATGTCAATGGTGTTACAATTTGATCAGCACTTTAATGCTTTAAAAGCACAAATTGACCTATAGAGACATAATTTTGCCATTGATTTCAAAAGGAACTGTTAGCTGTACACTACCACTAGACTGTGGGTGTTCAGTTAGATGGTAGCAAGTTTAAGAGTAATAATATTTTGAGTGGGCCTCTCTGGATACTCTGGCTTCCTCCCACATTCCAAAATCATGACTGTTAGGATAATTGGCCTCTCTAAATTGTCTTTAGTTGTGAGTATGTGCATCATTGTTGGTCCTGTGTCTCTGTGTCGTCCTACATATACAACTTATTCTCAATTCCTCCCTCCTGTATAATCCTGTTACCTCCCTGTAGTCCATGGTTCCTGTGATTATTTTAATGGTTCTGCTCGGACCTATTGTGATTTTTCTATTTTTTTCCCTGTAATTTTTTCAGTAAACATTTTTTAATATAATATTGGTACAACCTCAGACTCACATCACGACAATCCCTGCAGCTACACACCTGAATCAAATGAATGGTTCATGACTAGAACTTTGTAAAACTTGCTGAATAAACCTTGAAGGTTGCTTTTTTAATTTTGATCAAATTAATATTTGTTATCCTCAAAATAATACACAATGCAGCAACATTGTTAAGCTGAAACTAAAAACAGCTGCATTCATTCCCTTTTTTACTGAAGTAGAACTGCTTGTCATATGTTTGAATACGTATTTAAGTGTTTATTAGGTGATTAGGTTTTTATGGCTTGCAGAAACTGCAAAGACGAGACAAACTGTTCCGTGTTCAAACATATCCCTCATTTAGCATACTTTTACTCACACATGCTTCAGCAAAGATAAGATAAAGCATATCAACCGCTTGAGACTGCTTCAAGGCATCTGATAAGTTTTAATCTGTTCATAAACTAGACTATCTGGATTATTTCTCATGTCTGAGCCAGTTCTGCTTTAATGCAGAGCTGTTTCACTATTAATTCTCGGAACTCTTCATAACATCTGTCTTCAGTTTCAGCCGAAAGTTGAGTAAATTCAGTTTTAAAACTCAGAGATGTCTAAATCATATTCATCCATCCGTTTTCTATACACCCTTGTCCCTAGCGGGGTCAGGAGGGTTGCTGGTGCCGATATCCAGCTAACGTTCCGGGCGAGAGGCGGGGTCACCCTGGACAGGTCACCAGTCTGTCGCAGGGCAACACAGAGACACACAGGACAAACAATAATGCACACACACACAACACACACACACACACACACTCACACCTAGGGAAAATTTAGAGAAACCAATTAACCTAACACTCATGTTTTGTTTTTGGACTGCGGGAGGAAGCCAGAGTACCTGGAGAGAACCCATGCATGCACAGGGAGAACATGCAAACTCCATGCAGAAAGATCCCGGGCCAGAAATTGAACCCAGAACCTTATTGCTGCAAGGCAACAGTACTACCTACTGCACCAATGTGCAGCCCTAAGTCATATTCACTTGTGTGATATTAAAACTTTACTCAATTACATAACCTCAAATAACAGCAGAGCATCTTTAACTATCTGACTTTTCTGAATATTATTCACTGGAATTTATGAAACTCAGTTTTTACAAGTGAACAGCAGACCAGTAATAAGTCATGTGAGGCATATGTTACTTTTTTCAGTTTTTTCACCTCAGGATGCAAAGAAGAAGGCAGAAAAGTGTTAATCAGCTCTGTTTCTTCAAACATATGTATTTAAGATAAACCAGCTGCTGAGACTTTCTCATTAAGCTGGTATTTTGGGGGAAGAGGGAGCTGAACCTGGATAAGACTGTCAGTAAAATATGGGCTACAATTATTAAGTACCACCGACTGACATGAGTAAGTGTTGCAATGAATTAAACCCAGTAGCATCATCCCTAAATGTTTGCACTCACTCAGACTCAGGTTGGAGGAGTTATAGCGGTTTAAAAATTAAGGACAGAGATATTAATTACGGCTCTTGCAGAGGATCCTGCAATTTGTCAGATCTCTAAGGACGATAAGATTATTCCTGCAGTCTGTCAGATATTATGTCTTGAGGTTGTCTTTAATCATGTCTGCTCTTGATTTAGCATCTAAATCTGCAAAATATCTCATATCTCTTCCAGTGTCATTTTTTGTCTGTTGTTGTGCTTGCCAAATCTCTAAACCATGGCTGAGGTCAAATTAACACCTGGATCAGAACAGCAGTACGAAACTACGAAACCATGGCCATTCTTATACTGACGGATGGACGGATGGATGGCTCTGCCTTTAAGCTTTGTTGTTTTTTCTTGTTTCTTAGGTGGTGATGAAGACAAAGACTTTGACATCCAAAGGAACGTAGGAACAATCTCAATCGCCAGAAAACTCAATGCCGCTCGCCGCTCCAACTACAACCTGACGATAGAAGTCACAGATGGCCACCGTAGCGCCACCACACAGGTTAGAAAATATAAAACAATGAAAATAAAAAGCAAACCACAAGAAGCAATGCTAACACATAAAACAAAAACACATTTCCAAAACATAAATTAAAAACTCTTGAAGTTTGTATTATTCTCAGCCGCAGCCATAAAAAACCTTTAACTTTTACTTTGTTTTGTACTTTGATGTGCCCGGATCAAAGACATCTGAAGCATGGTGTTATATGAAAACTGAAATTTTCTATATTGTCTGCTCTGCCTGTTTTAAGCCATAGCAGAAACTTTTCCTTTTACATCTGCAACCAGAAAAGACAGTTTAACTGACATTGCTGTTTGATCAAATGAGACATTTTACATGACTTATAAGGTTTTTTTTTCCTCCGTTTTTAAAGTTATGGTGGTGCAAACTAAGAAACAAAGGCTGAATATGTCTAGATACCTTAATTTCATAAATCTTTCAGGTGCTGCAGGTGATGGATCTTTCGTGATTTTTCTTCTTTCATTTTTCAATCCTGTGTCCAATCTGCAGGCCAACATCCGTGTGTTGGACATGAATGAACACCGACCCGTCTTCCTGAAACCGCTGTATGAGGTGAGAATTGATATTTAATCATACAGAGAATGATCCTCCAAAAGGTCATACATGAGTGCTTATAATGGGGATGTTGAGATGTAAAACACCAGTACAGACGTGTCAGCAGAAATTGAATATAATACAAGTTTAGACAGCCATTGATGTTGAAATGTCTTCTAAAGAATATAAGTAAAAGCAAACATTAAAGAAAACCAAGATTTACGATGTGTTATTCTTTCAAAAGCTCGATGTAAATAGTATTATTTTAAGCTGAAATTCCTGTCTACATTTCATCCAGAAAGGCTATGACCTGCCTTGCTGGATTTCCTTTCAGAAATCTGAAATGTGTTAGATTCTCAGTTGTACCCTTAAGTGCAGGATCTTTGTGGATAGATCCAGAAAGAGATGAAAAACTGAAAGAGATCGCTGTTTAAGACAGGCTTTACTCTAGGTTAAAAAAATAATTTAATACAGAAAATAAAAAGGAGGCAGATTCAGTACAGCAGCTTTTCGCCCAATATCTGTATAAAAACCGAAGAAGTTTCTGTTAGACTTCCATAGAAAGTTGTTTTGTGGATATTTTGTGATTTTCTGAATGTGTATAATTTGCTGCTTTTTGTCATGCATATCTCGTCATGTGAAAAAGAAGAAAGGTTCTCTTTCTGTGCTTTTTCATCCATTACTTAACAAAATATAGAAAACTGAGGCCTTATAAAGCATTTGGTTCTTGAATTTGAGATGAACAAATATGAATAACCTGGGTATGTCTTTGAGACAGCAAGGAAATATTTAAAAAAGCTATGTTCTATGTTTTCTGACAACTTTACAACACTGTTATTTCTCTGTCTGCAGATGAGCTGCCTCTTTTAGCTTGATATTCCTCTTCAGCTCTACTCCCTTTTTACCTTACTTCTTTATAAGAACCATCAAAAATCAAACCACAGTAAGTGTTTCCAGACTGCTCCGTGATCATCTGCTCTTGTCCTTAAGGTGAGGGTTCCTGAAGACACATCCCTGTGGAAGGACATCCTGCAGATCAGCGCTAAGGACGATGACACCAACAGCAACCTGCTGTTCTCCATCCACAGCAGCCTTCATCCTGACAGCACCAAGTTTTTTCACCTGGATCCAAAGAATGGCATTCTGGTGATAACGGAGAAGCTGGACTTTGAGAAGATCTCTATTCATACACTCATCATTATGGTAACCATTTATGTAATGACAAAAAGTTTTAATAATAAGACTTTTTGAATTTTCCATTGATGATAGACTGGTGAGATTTAATTGGTAAAATTTATGATTATGTTAATATTTTGTTTTTATCATTTAGTTTTCTGTATTTGTTGCAAAACAACAATTATTTATTGTTAAAATAACACTTATGTTTGATCAAATATATCAGGTATTAAAAAAATATGAAATATTTAAACACTAAAGATTTTGGTTAAAAATGTTTAGCTTAATAACAATATCAAACAAAAATAGCAAAACAAAGAATTTATTTCTGCTGTAATGAATCACAACGTCTTAATTTTATTTAGTTTTTTAAATAAAACCTTGCTACAGTGTTTGGTTTGGGAATGTAGGGGCCTTTTACCTCTTCACACACTGCAATATTAACTCTCTTCTTCAGGTCCGTGACCAGGAGATTCCAATGAAGAAGAATTTTGCAAAAGTGGTGATTCATGTGGAGGACTGTAACGACCACTCTCCAGCTTTCCTCAGCCCCCGTTATGAAGCTAGCATCTCTAATCTGGCCCCTGCGGGCTCTGAGGTTGTCCGAGTCAAGGCCTTAGACAAGGACATGGGGAGCAATGCAGACATCAGCTACTCGCTGCACTCTGGTGAGTTTCCCAGGCTTATTTTTATATTTTATCTGCGCTTGCTTCTTTTCACCTGAACGCTGCTTCACATTCATTTAGCTATACAAACCTGCTCCTGGGAGATGTCTCTGTTGCATCTGCATTCTTTAAATCTTTCACACTGGGTTGTTTGGGATTATGGCAGATCACGAGTAATCAAAGATCCTGGGAATGTGTGAGACAGAGAATGATGCTTCAATGCCAGCTGCTGCAGTCGAACACATTGTTGATTTAGTGTTTTATGCAGCAAAAAACATCCATCTTTGTAAATGTCTTATCTCAGATTCACACTTGTGAAGTTAAAAATGACAACTGGTGTGAGATAAATGTCACTGCTCCCAGAATAGTTTTTTAAAGTTTAAGAGACAAACAGAAGAATCAATGAGATAATACTGTTATTACTGAACACCGTAAAAAATAAAGTAAATAGTTTTTTTTTCTATACCTATTTTTATATAAAAATGACTTAATCATCAAAATCTAAAATTAGGGAGGTGTTTTTATGTATAACATAGTATGTCTTACCTCCCTGCAGGTAACATTGACAACGTCTTCTCCATTGATCCTGAGCTGGGCTCCATCAGTGTTTCCAAACCCCTGGACCTTCAGCCTCAGGACCAATTCCACCTAACAGTGAAAGCCAATGATCAGGGTTTCCCTCAACTTTCTGACCTCTGCTCTGTCCACATCCACATCCGCATTTCTGATCAAACACCACCCATCTTCCCCGTGGATGAATATTTAACAGAGGTCAGTGAACTAAGAGCTCCCGGCACTCCAGTGGTCACCATCTCTGCCTCCAGCCCATCTGCAGTGCTTTATGGTATAGAGAGTGGAAACTTAAATGACACATTTCATATCAACCCCTACACTGGCTTGATTTCCACCAAACGATATCTTGATTTTGAAACCTGGGAGTCCTACAAGCTCAAAGTTACAGCTTCCACAACAGCTGGAGCCATGTCCAAGACTCTGGTCCATATCTATGTGATGGATGAGAATGATAACGCTCCTGTATTTCAGCAGAAGGAGTACTTGGGTCAAATCAGTGAATCAGCTCCTGTAAACAGCATAGTGACGGGGAAAAGAAGTGCACCGCTGGTCATTCAGGCATTTGATGCAGATCGAGATTCAAATTCTTTGCTGACATATCTGATCCTTGAACCTGAAGCGCAGAAAGTTTTCAAGATTGACCCAAGTATGGGTACCATCTCTTTAATTTCACCAGTTGACTTTGAAGCCAAAACTGAATATCACCTCACAGTACAGGTGAAGGACTCAGGGGAACCATCACTGTACGCAGCAGAGCCTGCCAAGGTCACTGTACGTGTCCTGGACCTTAATGACTGCGCGCCACAATTCACCGCCTCTGTGTATGAGTCATCTATCATTGTCCCAGCCGTCAGAGATACTGAGGTTGTACTTGTCACGGCCCATGATGGAGATTCAGCAGTCTCATACAGCATCTATGAGGGAAATATTCACAATGCCTTCTCGATTGATCCCAATTCCGGAGTCGTAACTGTGAGCAACGTATCTGAGTTCAGGTCATTTTACCAGCTGACTGTCAGAGCTTCAGATGGCCTCTTTAAAGATTCAGCCACTGTCAACATAAATGTAACTGAGCTGATGCCAAGTGATCTAGAATTTCAGCACAAAATTTACTCAGCAAGCATTGCAGAAAACCTAAATATAGTGAAAACTTTGGCAGCACTAAAAGTCTCAGGATGCTACCTGAATGAGCCTCTTTTATATTCAGTCATCAACCCCATGGGAAGGTTTACTATTTCCCAAATGTCAGGGGTTCTTGAAACCACCGGCATTCCTTTTGACAGAGAGGAACAAGATATTTATGATGTAGTGGTAAAGGTTGAAGACACCAGAACCCCACCCAGAACAGCAACAGCTCAAGTAAAAGTTTTTATAGATGATGTTAATGACAATTCTCCACAGTTTCTAAATTTGCCCTTTTCAATGATGATTTCTGAAGACTCCGAGCCAGGAGATGTTTTGTACCAAGCAACTGCCATTGATAAAGATCTGGGTGAAAATGGATCGATCATGTATTCTCTGGAGGAGGATTTTGACCTCTTCAGGATAGATCCAGATGTGGGTGATGTATCCCTTCAAAGACCTCTTGATTTTGAAGCCCTGAATAAATACATGTTGACTGTTGTGGCTTCAGATGATGGCCTGCCAAGTCATACCACCACTGCTCAGCTCACTATTCAAGTAAGGAACAGAACCAATCCAGTTTTTCAGACTCTTCTTTATCCACTGAGAGTTCCTGAAAATGTTCCCCCATTCACCACCATTCTGCATGTTCAGGCCAGAAACCCTGAGGGATATCGGCTCATCTACAATCTTGAGGAGGAAAATGCTTTAAAGCATTTTCACATTGATTTTAAGACTGGAGTTCTGACCATAACCAATCCTCTGGACTATGAGAGTCAGACAATGCATTTCTTGACAGTTCGAGCTACTGACTCTGTTACTGGAGCGTTCTCAGAGGCGTCTATTGAAATTGTAGTGGAAGATGTGAATGATAATCCACCACTTTTCCCACAGCTGAGTTACAGTGTGAACATTGCAGAAGGGCTTCCAGTCAGCACCTCTGTAATCCAACTCAATGCGACAGACAAAGACTCTGGGAGAAATAAAGATTTGACCTACTGGATCGTTAAAACTGAGGGAAATGAAACTGATTTCTTTGAGATCAATCCTAAAACTGGATTGATTATCACAAAACAGGTTCTGGATCATGAGGACATTGAACAGTTTAATTTGAAAATCAGAGCCATTGACAATGGGACTGTTCCTCTCAGTAGCGAGGTGATGGTTTTTGTAAATGTCACTGATGTCAATGACAATCCTCCTGATTTTGTCAGTTCTCAGTATGAAACTACTTTAGATGAAATGGCCAAATGTGGCCACATTGTTATTAAAATTCAAGCTTCAGATCCTGACTCTGAAGACCTCAATAATCTTAAGTACAAAATAATTTCAGGTAACAAGGATCGATACTTCAACATCAATGAATCCTCAGGGATCATCTCCTTTTCCAATGTTTGCAAGAGGAATCTAGATCCTTACTACAACCTGACTGTGGCTGTATCCGATGGAGTGTTTCAGAAAACTGCCCCAGTTAGTATCGACATGATTAACAGCAACAGGCACAGTCCTTACTTCAAAAAGAGCATCTACGAGGCAGAGCTGGCTGAAAATGCAGAAGCGGGAACACGTGTTATCCGATTGGCAGCTATTGATCCAGATGATGGGCCATACGGAAGTGTGGACTACACCATCATCAACAAACTTGCTGATGAGAAATTTGCCATCCTCGAAGACGGTCAGATTGTTACAACTCAACCGCTTGACAGAGAAAACCCCACACAGAAAGTGATAGCAATAAAAGTGATGGCAAAGGATGGTGGTGGAAAAGTGGCCTTTTGCACAGTCAAAATTATTCTCACAGATGAGAATGACAATGTGCCTCAATTCAAAGCATCAGAATACCAAGTTTCAATTCAGTCGACTGTAAATAAAGGCTCTCCTGTCATTCAGATTATGGCTTATGATGCTGATGATGGTAAAAATGCAGATGTGACCTACACTGTGGATGAAGCTGAGGAAGTTGTAGAAGACGTCATCGAAATCAACCCTTTCACAGGAGTGGTCAGTGTGAAGGAGAGTCTGGTTGGAATGGAAAACAAGATCTTTAACTTTAAAGTGAAAGCTCGTGACGGCAGCCTCCCTTTTTATAACTCCACTGTCCCTGTTCAGCTGAAGGTGGTTCCTCCAGAGGTTCCCCTGCCAAAATTCTCAGAACCACTCTACACCTTCTCTGCTGCTGAGGATTTTCCCATTGGGTCGGAGATAGGTTCAGTGAGGGCCGACTCTGACATGCCTCTCATTTACAGTCTGGTCAATGGGAATACTGTGGAAAGCAATAAAGACAAAGTTTTCAGCTTGGACCAGGAAAGTGGCACTCTGCTACTACAGAAGACCATAGACCATGAAAAAACAAAGTGGTACCAGATAGATGTGATCGCTCAAGGGAACCATAATGGGACAGACGTTGCATCGCTGGTCTCTGTCAGCATCCAGGTCCAGGACGTGAACGATAACCAGCCCATGTTTGATGCCAGCCCATATAGAGCCTTCCTGGCAGAAAATATGCCTGCTGGAACCACTGTTATTCAGGTGAGACAAACCAGGCTTTCTTTTATAGGTTTACTTCTTCCAATGTATTGAATGCATTTAATAGTCCAGGGTCCTCTGAAGTTCAAGGAAATGCCAAAGTTCTTGTTGAACAGAGAAGCATAAAATGGTGTCTAGTACAGTGAGACATTTGCATGTCTACTGCTTATGCGTGGACTGGACATAGATATACCTTTTCTTTATAAGATATCTGCATAGATTTTAAGGAATGTCGAGAAAACTGGGTATGAATAAAGGTCTAGGAAACAACTACGTCCCTGAAATTTAAAAAAAAAAATACATTCAAATAGGTTTTGGTGTTTTACTTAAAATGTTTAGATATCCAGTCAATGTAGCTATCTTTGAAAGTTGTTGCTTTTTTCTTTTTTATCTGGTACCTAGAGATATTAGCATTTACTTTAACCTCCACATTAGTGTTTTACCATCCATGTCACAACAGAGCTCTGCACAAAATATGCTAATGGGTCTCTGACCTCTAGGTGACAGCCAATGATCCAGACGCAGACACCAATGGCATGGTTACCTACAGCTTGGAGATGCTTCCTGATGACACTGAGGTTGACATCAATGAGGTGTTTGCCATTGAAGGAGAAAGCGGCTGGATCACCACTCTACGGGAAACAGACTGCGAGACTCTCAGAGTCTACAAGTTCAACGTGGTTGCCACAGATCATGGAGGAGATGTCAAGCTATCGTCCAGCGTCCTCGTGGAGGTGATGGTGACCGACGAGAATGACAACGCGCCGAAATTCACGGAAGATGTATACCATGGTTCAGTGGTGGAGAATGCCACCCCGTTTGAGCCAATTGTTTCAATGACGACCACAGATGCTGACGTGTCTCTGGAGAACCGTTTAGTGACATGTTATATCACAGGTCTGTATATCTGACTCACAGTTTGCTTTACTGCACTGTGGAATGTGGTTATCTGCTCAAGCAAGCATAAATGTTTTCATCAGTGAAATCACTTTTTTGCTCTGAAGATCTGCTGCACTGTGGGATTTATAAAGACACTAATAAGGCAAAATGAAAATCTGTATTAATCACCCTCAACTGAGTCACATTATTCCACCTCCAATTAATCCCAAAGTGGAGCAGTGTGACAACACAGGAATACCAACTGGATGCCCTGCAGCTAGCAACACGAACACAGCCTTGAATTAATGCAAATCCAAGACAGTTAAACTTCTCTGAAGGAGCTCTGACACAGAGATGAGTGTTTGTGCTGGAATTATTTACAATGGAAGGGCTCAGCTTAGGCAAAGTCTCAGTTGTCACAAATATATATATATATATATGTATTAAAACCGACTACACACTGTTAATTTAAGATTTGTCTTATTCTAAATCAATAAGAATTTGTTATTTTCACTGTTGATTTCCAGTTTGAAGGGCAAATGTTTTTTCTTTGTTTTGTCTTAAGACAATAGTACTAATAGTACTAAAAGGAGTTTACTTTTTTCTTTGTTAATGTCTGAACACTTGATGTCTTACATCATAACAAAAATAGTGAATTGTACACTAATGTTCTCATTATTTTAACAGCTGTTACACAAAATTTACACAAAAACATGCAACACCCACAAGATGTAAAACTGAATATCTGCTAGTAAGTAAAGCTCTGGTTTGACTTTTTATTGTTGTTAAAGCTTCAACGGCAAATAAACTTTCTACATTTTGTTGTAGAAACACATCTTTTACATACAAATGTAACAAAAAAAGGAAATTAAATGCATGTTCCCGTAAAAATGGGAGAATGTCAACTTAGTCTGTGGTATTTCCATTCTAATGTCAACATTATAAATTAAAATCAGCATAAATTATAACTCGGGGGCAATTAATGTTAGTGTTTGTGGAACAGATTCCACTTAGTGTTTCATCTCTGCCAAAGAAAACCTGTGGTACAGCTAAACAATTTAATTCAATCTAATTGCAAAACCTGAATGGCAGCTCAAGACCGTTTCTTTCTTGAGGTTAAACGTTTTGTTTGTGTAAGAAACCTTTTGTTCAGCCTTAGCCGGCACACATCACCTGCCCGACAAGGTGTGTCTGACAAGGCAACAGACAAAATCAGTTAAAGAATCTAAGATTGGAAGTGTAATGTAGAAAAAAAATCTATTTCAAACAACATTAGCAGGACAGTAGCAGATATGAAACAATCGTAGAATCAAAAATAATTTTCATCTGCAACGACAATGGAGTCATCAAAAACATGATGCGGCTTCTTTTTTTTTCTCTTTACAGACGGAGACCCATTAGGCCAGTTCGCCATCGTCCAGGAGGACGAAGGTCAGTGGGGTTTGATTGTGAAGGAGAGCCTGGACCGAGAGACCAAAGGCCGATACACATTACGGGTGACAGCCACTGATGGGAAGTTCGAGGCACCGGTTACTGTTGATGTTCATGTTTTGGACAGCAACGACAACAGTCCAGTTTGTGAACAGGTGAGTCGTTTCATGGCATCTCTGACAGAAGGCTGTTGCTTCTCAGATACTGTGTTGATCCGCTCAGCAAATTCGCTTCACTGCTAGGATCTACTGAATGGTTAGGCAGTTCCAGATTTATTGTTTGGATCTTCTTTCACAAAGGATTACAAAGGAGGAGGGCTGTTTTTACAGCAGTACTTGCACTATTGCACAAAATGTTCATAAAAGATGTCAAGGACAATTTAAAAGTTGAACTTTAAACTTTAGTCTTTAAAACAATGTTTAAAAAGTCTTGTTTTACATTGAATGTCATCTGGGAGGGCTAAGGGAGGGAAATTATGTATTTTTTTAATGTACTTATTTTATTGTATTTAAGTTCCTTTACTAGATTACTTTTGATGCGTGCATACTGTATGACTTTTCTTAATGCTGTGTGTATGTGAATTAATGTGTGTGTGAGCAGCAGACAATATTAATTTCCCTATGGGATTAATAAAGTTTTTACTTACTTACTTACTTACTTATCTCATAAAAGGTGAAGTACATTTCCTCTTCTTATACAGGAAAGTAAGAGAAAAAATATTTATATAGCTGCCATAGAGTGCTTTAGAAAGTACTGGAGAACCATATATATATATATATATATATATATATATATATATATTTGATTGATGTTTGGGATTTGTCAATCCCAAACATCAATAAAAATTGAAATAAAGTTAATCAAAGGCCTCCATCATCACTTGTGTTAAGTGCACTAAAAGTATGTTCAATACCTGCTTAAAGGTTGTCAGTTTTTAAAGGATACTTTTAATCTGACAAATTAATCTAATTTATTGAAAAACAAAACACTTTTCAGCTGCCTGCTAAAAACGTCTGAAATGATTGAAGCTCGTATAACACTGTGTCATTATCTCAGTGCCACCTGTTCATTTTTCTCATCCTCTGTCTCTAGCTGGTGTACACAGAGGGGGTGATGGAGAATTCGCCACCTAGGATGTTTGTTCTCAAAGTTTCAGCTTCAGATCCAGATGTGGGAGCAAATGGCGAGATTTCGTACACACTACACGGTCCAGATGCAGACAAGTTCCATCTGGATCCGAGGACAGGTATGATGGCGCCTGTTTGGGGTGAAAATAGGCACTCTCACTCTGTGAGTGTCTGAGATGGTGATAACATCAACAATCTGCAGGTGTAATGAGCTAACAGGAGCCAAAGCAATTGTTATTGTCCAGCAGAACACTGACATCAATTCCTTTCATTCTGCCATAACTTTTATTCTCACCTAAAATTTGTACTTCTAATTTTACAGATGAACCAGACGGTTTTCATTTTGTCATGTCCTTCTGAGAACAATCATCCCTTTCACTGTAAAATAATAAGAAAATGTATTGGAGGTCAAAAATTTACATTTTAAAATGTGTTGCCAAACTTTTTCCACTACTCTTGGAATGATAAATTCCACTGTAGATAAACATGTTTCAGTTTCCATAAGAATAAAATATTTTTTACATACATATAAAATGTTGTTTGGTGATGAATTATTTCTGAATCCACCTGCCCTCAGGTGAACTGTTCACTCTGGCCGTTTTGGACCGTGAGACGCATTCGGAGTTCAATCTGGTGACGAAGGCGACTGACGGCGGTGGTCGATCCTGTCAGGCCGACATCCTGCTGATGATCCAGGACATGAACGACAACCCACCCCTCTTCTCCTCCAGTCACTACGAGGTCACCGTGTTCGACAACACTACAGTTCGCACGCCGATCGCTGTTATATACGCCAAGGACCCGGACACAGGTGAGCAACTGCTGATGTTTAGAAATGGGAGGTTTTCAGCTCTGTGAGAACAATCTATTGTGTGCCTCAGGTCTCAACATGCTGAGGTAAAACATTTGGTCTGGTATCACAAGCCTGGCTTTGTAAGTCTAGAATATGCATGTGTATAAGCATGTTTTTGCTGATCCCATACATAATGACATGCTAATCCATTTGCAACAGAGTTAATTCTTCTGAAACGCCCCCCTTGATACTTTGTCATTCTAGCTGTCTGCACAGAGATTTAACTCTCTTAACACTTAACCTCATGAGCTGAAAATCTGAAAATTTTAAGTTTGTTTCAAATGTCCATCTGCCACATGTCTACTTGCCCCTGGGCACTTAACCCGAAGTTACCTGTTGATTTGTGTATCGGTGCGTGAATTTGTGCATATTATTGAGTTTAAATGGTTGACTGGGGCTTTAGTTCAGTTCATCACTTAATCAAATTTTTTACACCTTTGTTTGTTTTTAACAACGTTCTTCTGTTAGTTGGCACTTCATTGTGTTTTCAGTACCAACTCTCAGTCTGTGTAAAATCATAACTTGCTGAGCGTATCCACCTCTTTAATCCAGGTGTAACAACCAAACATATTGATGTATAACACTGTTTTATGGGTTGTTTATAGATAAACCCAATTTTGTGCGCGTGCGTGTGTGTGTGTGTGTGCGTGCGTGTGTGTGTGTGTGTGTGTGTGTGGTCTTTTTTTGTTTTTTGAGAGGTTCGGGGAGATATGTAGATAGTTTATTTTAAGTCAATCATTTAATCTTGTTCTGAGTACTAAATTCAACGTACAAACAAGCTTAATAATCACTTGAGATTTTCAACTTGAAGACGAAACTTGAGCTCTATATTCAACCAAAAAGAAGTGTTTAGTTGCACTTGCAGCTGCTTTCTAGGTAATTATCATCTGCTACTGCACCAAATGTCACTGTTGATATATCTTCAGTCAGCTGTAGAAAAACCTCCGACTGTTATTTGAGCCTCATTCAAATGGAAAGCTCCCCAGTACTTTTTATTTTATAGTACACAGTAAAAATAGTTGTTGTAAAAAAGGAAGAAGATTTGACTATAAAGTGAAATACTCCATACTAAACTCTAAATACTAAATATGGCCATGTAAAGAAAAACTCTCTTCTGTAGAATAAATATCTAGGGGTCGATCCCTTCACATCAGTGTAAACTGATTGTTACAAAGTGGAAAGCAGGGACATAATTATTCATATATGTGTCAGAGTTTTACAGTCTTGTACAGTTAAAACTGCAATCATGACTCTTATCCAGAAGATGATGTTCACAGGATATTTTCTTCTCCAAGGTGCATTGACAGACAATGGGTAGATAAAGAGATTATGTAAGGGTCGTTGAAATAGCTGCTGATGATCACATTAAGGACCTTGAATACCTACTAGCTTGTTTTTAATCAACAGTGAAAGAAAGTTTCAGTTTTTCATTTCAGTTGAAAGAGTGGTTGAAAAGCCAAGAGTCTCAATTATCTCTGTTTGAAATACCGAAATATTCTTATATCCTGGAGCTTAATGGTTACAACACATTTAGTGTCACACATTTGAAATTTTAATTTTTAATTTGGGAAAAAATATTTTGTTTTCTTTTGCTTTATTTTGCATGAAATTGAGAGACCTCTTTCCATTTTTAGATTTAGTTTCCTTATCCAGTTTCAAATGGTCAATATGCAAAAAAAAAAAAAAAAAAGCTCTCAGTAGTATGTGGCCAAGAGGCATGTACCAATCGGTTATTTGTTCCAAGGTAAAACAAGTTGATGGCAGCATCCAGATGTGGGAAGGTCACCATCTCTTGACAATTCAGTAACACATTTGGTAATCAACTCACAGGATGTGGGTGAAGTAGCCAATAGTGTTTATTCTAGATTTATTCTAGCCAATAGTATTTATTCTAGATTTTATTCTAGATTTTTTCTCTCTCTCTCTCCAAGATTATATTACAAGAGAACCTCAAGTTCTCAAGGGTTTTCTTATACTGCAGTGTTGTGGGGGCCACTCAATGTTGTTTTTCCTGTTAATGATGATGAAGACATGTGCATAGTTGCTTCTAAAAAAATAATTGACATCATTTTGGCACATGCAGAGTTAATACTGCTGGGAAACCTAAGGAAAAAGTTTTCTTCTTTAAAACTTGCAGCAGAGCCCAGGCTGTACAGATGCGTTTGTCTGTTTGCAGTTTGAGTGTTGAAAGGTTTATGGTCAAACTTTGACGCACTGGCATATATAAAGAAAGTAATCAAAGAGTCTGCCCATAAACCAGCTGGTACATAGTTTTTTTGGAAAGCGTACTTTGGCAGCTCAGCCACTCCTTTAGATGTGCAGCAGCTTGCCTTCACCTGCTCTCACAGCTTTCTCACAGATGAAATATAAAGATCGGCCTGTTTGAGGTTTTACTCTGTCTACTGGTGCATCAGTTTGCTTTTTCAGTGATTTGATTTATTTTCTTAATGAGCGAGCATCAGCAAACTTTTCAAATCCAGCTGCTGGCTTTTAAAGATCGAGACGGTTTTGAGAACAAATCTTAGTTCTTGAATGGAATACACTGAAGTGTGTTTTCTGTCATGGCAACAGAAAGACAAACTGCTTAGCCATTATCTTTCAAACTTTAGTCCAGTTAATCTGGAGGACACCTAAACTTCCTTGTGTGACTTAACTTTGAATGTCTATGTGAAATGCCTTGATGAAAATACAGTCTTAAAAATTAAGTTAATTCACAAGAATGCTGCTGTTAGAGTGTTTTCAGAGGCCTTATGAATAGTTGTTGAACAAACATGTTTTCTGTTGCTTTTTTCATGACCTGAAAAGGGGATTTGGTGCCACCATCTGTTGAATTATCTATTATCTGGTTTTCTGCAGATAAGAGAGTGACATGCTTTGCATGAAATGGCAACGCATTTTATCTTGCCACATATTCTCAGATAATTTCTTGCATTCTGAATTGATTGAGGGGCAGCAATAGCTGGGGCTTGTCCATGAAATCATTTATCCAAAACTTGCAACTGGCTGATGGTGAAAACATAAATGGAAAAGACGCTCCATCGATGAAGGCTGCACAATTTTAATCCAGTTCAAATCCCAGTTAGAGGCATTTACTTCTTGTTTTACTCTTTCTCTCTTTGCCCCTTTTTCTAAATAAATAAAGATCGCTAAATAAAGATTAAAATGCGATTCAATAATAGTAAACGACTGAGGATTAACGATTGTTTAGAGGTATTTTACTCTCTAAAATATCGCTTTCAACCATTTCTGTGCTTATTTTCAATAATACTTTCAATTGTAGTTAATTTGTTTGTCTCCTCCACCATGTTTTTGATTTTTAAGGGACGATTTACGTCATTTTGCACTGTCATCAGATCAACCAGAAAATTATTGATCTTTTGTTTTATTTCTGTTTAAAATACATTTTAAAATATGAGCTCTTTATTAAACTTTTAGAAGTTTTGGAAAAATATTTAAATACAAACTTATTTAACAAATGTTTCTGCACATAGACGTCAAATTTAGTTGAGTTTCTCTTGTCTGTTTATTCTTCATGTTTGAGCTTAAGTACATCAAAATCTCTTTTTTTCAGGCATAAACTCTGAGGTGAAGTACTCCATGCTGGCAGGGGATCGTGGGTTCTTCTCTCTGGATGAGTTCTCTGGAGTCCTGCGGCTGGAGCGACCTCTGACCTCTGACACCCCACCAACATTTGAGTTGAAGGTCAAAGCCGCCGACCGTGGCCTGCCTCGCCACCTGTACTCTGTTGCCACGGTTACAGTGGATGTGGTTTCCCTGGACGACTATCAGCCGGTGTTCCTGAGCTCAGAGTACACCGCCCAGCTTCCAGAGTCGTTGGTGGTCGGGTCCGAGGTGTTGAGCGTGTCGGCGCTCACCAGAGACGGGGAGGTCCAGATCCCATCGTGTACCGCATCATCTCAGGAAACGAGGATGGCCGCTTCCACCTTGACTCACAAACAGGTCAGAGTTTGTTTTTTGTCTACAGTTTTAAAAACTGATTTAATTTTTTGAGGTGAATTTAAAAAATATGCATCTTCACTGGGTTGTGAGAACTATTCTGTGTATTCAAAATTTTCATTAACTTTTAAATGAAATATGATCCAAAAAAAGGATAGATAATTCTAAAGTAAAAATGTAGATAAAGAACAAAATAAATATGTGAATTTGACATTTCACAAAATAAACCAATTAATTTTAAAATACACACATTTCAGCTTTTCACATAAATATCTCGAAGAACAATAGAAAAAAAGCTTAAAATATGTGAAATTAAACATAAAAGAATCAGAAAGTTTCCGGTCTAAAACTCAAAGAGTATTTCATGAGTGGAACAATAGCATACTTGCTACTATGAGAACTTTATTCCATAGTGTATAAATATCTGAAATATGCTGTGGTCGTGATGAATGGAGTGCCAGCAGTTCTTTGTGTGGATAATTAATCTGTATTGTATCAGCACAACAAAGACAAAGTAGGGAGCTGAAACTTTTGATCCAGAGAAAAAAGATTTTGATTTGATTTCCTTCAAGATAGCTGAAGGCCCCATCGTTTTTTTTTTTACTAAACTGTCAACGGAATATAGCAATTAGGACTTTTTTAAAATAAATTAATAAGTAACATTCCCCTGTGATGTCAACAGAGTGAAATGCTTTGGGGGAAGTTATGAATGAGGTATGTAATGTAAAAAATCTGACATATAATTAAAAGTCAGAAACATTCAAAGTTTTACTTAGTCTGGGGTTTTTTCAAGGCTGTCTGAAAGACACCCTGCATTCACTCTTCTCGTGTTTTAAATAGGAAGGACAAGCAAGCCTGACAGCAAGCCTGACAGAATAAAATATATTTGTTGAGACTCTTGAGAATGTAGAACTACCTCTGTGATATCTAAGTTGAAATATAGTTTAAGATTTCCGACGATTGAATTTAAAGCATCATGAATAAAATTTGTTCACGGGAAACATTGCATCATTGATGTGATGCTTTATGTAATTGTTGCAGTTTGAAACAAAGAAGGAATGAAGCTGTCCGTCATCTGTTGGTTTCACCAATTAATCTCTTTCAAAACAATTGATAGAAAACAGATTTTTGAATAGCCGAATAAGGTATATTCAGTATATGATATCTAACCTTTTAATTTAGAAGAACAAAAGTTAATATTTTTGCGTAATATTGAATAGTATGTTGAATAGTACTAATTTGTTGAATAGTATGAATAATTGAAGTTATTAAAATACCTGAAAATTCCAAATTTTGCTCTTTGTCCCATACTCACAATATTCCAAACATAGTGCAATTTCTACAGTTGTGACCATTTATGCTGTTATTAAGAAAAGGACATAAATCCAAATGTTAACTACATTTTTGCTCTCTTACAGTTGCACACAAAAACAAAACAAGAAAAAATATAAAAACAGTACATAAAAAAATATTTTATTTGCTATGTTTCACAACCCACAATCACAGAATAATTTTGTAACACGAGCTGGTTTACCAGGTTTCCAAATTATTAAAATCTAATCTAGAAACAAGCAGAGGTCACACCAAGTCATTAGATTGTATCCAATTGCAGAGCACACAGATGTTCAAACCCCTTTTTTCTGCAGATATTGTGAAATTGTTTATAGGCCATATTGTCCACCTCTGTGGTTTACTCCTTTGTTACGTATTCAGCAATAATTCATTCTAATTAAAATGTTATGTGTTACATAATAAACACTAAAATATTTTTCAATGGGACTCATTTGCCAGCATGCTGTAAACAAAACTGAGAATCCCACTGAGCATTTTTCCATCATCTCCTGCAGCCTCTGCGCTCCTCCCTGATATTTCTCCGTGTTACTTCCAGCTGTGAGCGTGAATCTCCTGCTGCGAAAGGCATGCAGGAACAGCAGCAGACGCTCAGACAGCCTGCATTTCCCCTGAATCTCCCAGGTGTTTTTAGATGTGAAAACAGTTAAGGACCCTGAAAACAGCTGTAGTATCTGCTGCTGAACTGATAAGACATCATTCAAAAGCATCACTGATTCAGGGTTTCCCCCAGAAAACCTGCTAAGCCCGGTGGTTGGGGCGTCGAGGCGGTCCACCAGCGGTCTACTGTGTTTTTTGTATTAAAAGATGTTAAGTTGACAGGAAATGTAAAAATATTACTGCGTAATTATATGTTACGGAAAATATATCCAGTGAAATGTTATTTAAACCCACAACTAGTCTAAAAACAACACATTTGAACTTCTGTTTAATCCAAATTAAGTCAGCGGCTCCATCAGGCCCCCAAGGGCTTCAGGGGCCCCATAAACACTAATATTTTAAAACAGACCACAGATACATAAATGTAACACTTGTTTATTGAGATTATCAATGCTGTTAAATTTTATTCAATTGTTTAGGCATACATAAATTAAAAGATTTTAAATTGTTTAACATTTAGATCCAAGATTTTAAGGAGTTGGCAAGTTTACTTTGTAAAACTTAAAAGAACAATATACATAGTTAGATTGTTGTGTTACCATAGAAACAATCTGATGCTGGGAGTTTAATCTTTGAATTTACAAATACCTTTTTAGGCTGACCAATTAAACTACTCCATTCTCCCATATTTCACTAAATAAAACTCAGAAGCTGTTAGAGGTGATGTTATTTTTAGGAACAAAAGAGGCCCGTAAATCAAATTCTGCTCCAGGCCTCATACAGCCTTGGACCGGCCATGTAATCCGCTGCACTACGCAGAGATGCGTAACAAACGGGAGATTTAATTCAATGTTGCTAATGTGGCTTTAGTAGCTCTTCCATTTCGTGTCTGTTGAGTTTTTAATAATCGTCACAGAAACTATTCTGGTTGGTCGAGTTTATGGGACGAGCTTCTTAGATGCGGCCCGCGCGAATTAACTCCAAGTAGACAACGCCTTTCAAATGGTTTGATGTATCGTGTAACCGGAAAAATAATACTAAAAATAATAATAAAATAATATAAAATCAGCGTGATACGTTACCGACCGCAGGCGCGAAAACTGAACCAGCATGATCAGGTTAGCGCTGCTCGTTATCCACAGACGGTCCGGCCAACTGGGACCACAGACATAAACTTTACAGGGAAGACAGACACAGAGCCACACGCTGGGCAGCATGTTGAGATGTAAACGCCGCATATAATTGTTCGTTCACAAAGATAAATCATTCTCACCACTTCACAACGTGCCTCTGAATTCGCTACAAGTTATTCCTGCGGTTCACATGGAGCTGCGCAACCAAAGCTAACTCGTTCTTTGGAGCTCTTCCCTTATCAATGGAAGAATTTTTGGAGAATTCTTACCCTGAGTTCTCCAAAAGATCATAATTCCTCACAATAGGTTGATGTAAACATCCATACAGGTCAGCCTGTGTCCAGTTTGGGTGAAAGGAGGCGGCAGCGCGCCAGGCAAACCGCAGAGGCGCCAGCTAGCTGTGTGATTGGTCCGCGAACTGTCGGGTTTAAACGCATAAACTATAAACCTATCTATTATAAACCTATCGTTTTGGAATAAATCTACTCTGCTAGTGAAATGCTGAGGCAAAAGAGACGAT